>SJYV01012899.1:233686-262090 GCA_006410875.1 Neotragus pygmaeus | reverse complement strand
ATATATATATATATATATATATATGCCAATGTAACTTTTAAGCCATTTTGATAAAAAAATTTTTCCCTATGATTGAGGATAGGGTTGTTTTTGTGAATGAGATATCTAGATTGCTGGAGTGTAGGGATACAAAAAGAGGGAGGCTTTCATCCCTTAATTCTGTGGATATTCTCCTTTGGACCCTCTTATATTGAGCCAAAATCCACTCCTACCCTTCTCCTGATGCCACCTTTGTGCATGAGCCATCCAAAATCAATCCTTCATGGAAAGGAATTGAACAGAGATTTGGACTGACCTCTAAATCCTGTGCAGATTTCAGTGGTGCACTGAAGCTTGTTTGATCATGTAAGCTTGAAAGGAGCTCTCATAGGATCAGAGGCTCCAGGTTAAAATGGATCTTAGAAGTCATCAGTTCCTTTCCCCATCAGATTGGTCATTGCAGATAGAGAATCTTCTCCTAGTCTTCCAAACACTGCTTGAACAATGCAAGGACAGAGAATGAGAGCTGGGGAGTGAGCATATTTTTAAAAAAATGGTCTATTTGATCTTGACTGGAGTGAAGATTTTATTCCTTACAAAGAGCTTTTTTAAAAAAAAAAGAAAATATGGGGTTTAGTTTAGCTCTATGACTTTTCGTTCCATCTCGTCCAGCACCCAGGTTTGTGACCCCTCCAGGGGCTTGGATTCCTAAAGGGAACACTTAGGGAGCTGTCGTGTGCTATGCCCAGACAGCTTTGCAGAGTGCCATGGGGATACTCTGCCCTTGTGAGTTAAGCCAAGCTTATGGCAGGATCTCGATTTTCTGATAAGGATAGAAGTATGACCTACTGGTAATATGAAGAGAATGTCTGGTTTGCTCCTTTGGTAACTGGAATAGTGATTCACTGGGGGTAATGCACTGGCTCTGCCCATATTGCCCCTGTGCGTCATTGAATGGGTTTCAGGAACACCAACGTACAGACCTCTTTAGCCTTCGCAGTGGCTGGGCAGACAGCTGGTGATCTCTGTCTGTGAACCTGACCTGATTGTGCCATACAGATATGGTCACTGTCCCCTGTGTACCATGAGGACGTAAAGATTGGGAAGTATTATTCCCCTGCCCTCCTCTTCCTTCTGCCCTCTCTCCCTCCAGACCTTCTCTCTCTCCTCATATTGCTGATGTTCACACCGTCATCACTGCTGATGTGTTGTTTCCTTGTGGTTTCTAGATGATCACGATGCAGTCCTGAGGTTTAATGGGGCACCCACAGTCAAATTCCAACAAGACGTGGGCACGAAAACCACCATTCGTCTGGTAAACTCTCAGGTAAAACTTCTTCTGTGCTGAAATACATCCTTCCACAAACACGGGTGGTGCTGAGGAGGGTGCAGCCATCAGTACAGACTCTGCAGGTAGCCTGTCTGCCATGGAAACCAGCTCTGCCTTTTATGAGCTAGAGAGCCGTGCATACGTTACTCCTGCCTCTCTGAAGAGGGGAGAATGATAGTGTCTCCACAGGGTTGTGACGAAGGAGTGAGAAGATCCACACAAAGCACGCAGTGGCTGGCACTTATGTGTCAGTGTTATCTACTCTGATATTTACGTGTACAGAACTGAGGTGGCCGTGGAGGGTACATTGGTGAGTGAATCAGACTCAGCCCTGCTCTCATGTAACTTACAGAAACAGTCCAGTAGTCATACAGACAAATGTAAAGTTACAACAGATAACTACAAAGAAAAGGATCAAAGTGCCACCAGAACCCAGAAAGGGGAGTTGTCCCTAGATAGGGAAGTCTGGAATAGCAAGGAGGTGCCTTCGCTGTGCAGGAGGAGTAAAGGGTCATGGTGAGAAGTGTGGGACGAGGCAGTGGCCTGGGGAAGGTCCTGTGTGGAAGGGGACAGGGGGACACCAGGACCCAGGAAGAGGTGAGAGTCTCGGCGGGTGGGGTGGGGACATGTAAAGGGGGATGAGGCTGAAGATAAGAAGGCACTTGGCCACCGTGCTTGTCTTCTTTGATGCATGCCCACACTTGCATTTTGTAAACATCCCTGGCTTCCAGTGATCACTGTAGTAGATGCAGTGGGTCCAGTGGATGGCAAAACACATTTAAGAGGCTCTTGCAATCGTGTGAACTAGAAATGCTGGCAGTTGTGCCAGAGTGGACATGCAAGTGACTGTGAGAAATGATGGATTTGAGAGCTATTCCATGTGTGCAGATGACAGGTTCTGTGTGGGGCTGAGTGTGAGAGGTGAAGGGAGGAGGCCACAGATGCACCTGAGCTTCTGGCTTGTGTGACTGGCCAGATAGAGTCACTGAGACTGGAAAGAGTATTGGAGATGTTTTGGGTTGTGAAGGGCTTGGTCAGAGATGGGGGCAGAGATAAAAATGTATCTTCTGGATATGCTTGATCTGAGCCGCCTTTTATGTATCTGTGAAGAGAGGTCAAGTTGTGAAAATGAGGTTGGAGGTCAGTGGGAAGGTTTGGACGCAGATAAGAGTTTGTAAATCCTCTCTTTCCATGTGGCAACAAACAGTGGGACCGAATGAGAGCATTGGAGAGAGTGTAAAGAGAAGAAAAGTCCATGCAGGAGCTTTGGGCAACGAGAGCAGTAAGAAAGAGGTCAGCGCCATTAGATTCTGCTTAAAGGCCAATTTAGATGAAGATTGAAAAGCACCATTCTCTCCTTAGCAAAATAGAGGCCACTGTTGGCCTCAGCAATAGCTAGGTGATGAAGGGAGAGTGATAAAGCCAGAAGCCAGACTGGAGTATGAGGAGAAGTGAGATAGGTGGAGGATGGCAAAAATGGAGAGTTCCTTCAAGAATTCTGGTTCTGAAGGGCAGAGAGAAATAGAGCAATAGTTGTAGAAAGAGTTGAGGCTTCCAGGGCTCATTTTTATTCTTTTCATGTTTTAGATTAGAGAGAATTGAGCATGTTTAAAAATCAGTGGGAAGACAGTCACAAAAGGACAAATACTGTATGCTTCCACATACATGTGGTCCCTGGAGTAGTCAAACTCAAAGAGATAGGAAGCAGAATGGTGATTGCCAGGGCCTGGCAGGAAAGAGGAATTGTTGTTTAATGGATATAGAGTTCCAGTTTGGGAAGATGAAAAAATTCTAGAGATGGATGGTGATACAACCTAGGTTGTACAACAGTGTGAATGTACTTAATGCCACTGAGCTATACACTCAAAAATGCTCAAAAGAGTGTATCTTCAGTCAGTTCAGTTATTCAATCATGTCCAACTTTTTGTGACTCCATGGACTGCAGCATGCCAGGCTTCCCTGTCCATCACTAGCTTCTAGAGCTTGCTCAAACACATGTCCATCAAGTTGGTGATACCATCCAATCATCTCATCCTTTGTCATCCCCTTCTCCTCCTGTCTGCAGTCTTTCCTAGCATCAGGGTCTTTTCCAATGAATCAGTTCTTCACATCAGGTGGCCAACTATTGGAACCTCAGCTTTAGCATCAATTCTTCCAATGAATATTCAGGGTTGATTTCTTTTAGGATTGACTGGTTTGATCTTGCAGTCCAAGTTTCTCTCAAGAGTCTTCTCCAACACTAGAGTTCAAAAGCATCAATTCTTTGGCACTCAGCATTCTTTATGGTCCAATTCTCACATCCATACATGACTACTAGAAAAACCATAGCTTTAACAACATGGACCTTTGTTGGTGAAGTAATATCTCTTCTTTTTAATATGCTGTCTAGGTTGGTCACAGCTTTTCTTCTTATGTTACATATATTTTATCACATACACATAAATTTAAGTCAATGAGGGAAAAAGTTGATCCAGAAATTGAATATACTAAAAAGAGGTGACAATGAAGTCAATGGTAGGAGTGGTTGGTCCAAAACCTAGCGGAGGATTAACCCCAGCAGGAACAGGTCAGAAAGGAAGAAGGACTGGGGAGGAGGAGTAGCTGGAGGCAGTCTGTAGTGGAAGACTGAAGGGGCTTCTGTTTTCTCTGCAAAGTTAGGATACAGAGAAAGGGAGGCATTTTATAGGGAGGTGAGGGGAAGAGAGATTTTAGAGGAGGTTTGAGCCAAGAAGGTTTGAAATTGTCAATGAGGATGGAGTAAATCAGAGGAATGGAGCAGGATCTCTAGGCATGCTGACCACTTTGAGGTTGGAAGCATGGATTCAGAGAGAAATTCAGTTGTGTTTGCTCATAGGTGGTATGACCCACAGGTCAGCAGGCAGCTGCATGTGAGGAAGCTTGGAGTAGGCCTGAAAATTCTCTTGGATTTGGAAGGCTACCCCGTTCTTGGGCCTCTCTTCTAGGTGTTGGAAAGTCGCTCAGTCGTGTCCCACTCTTTGTAACCTCATGGACTATACAGTCCATGGAATTCTCCAGCGCAGAGTACTGGAGTGGGTAGCCATTCCTTTCTCCAGGGAATCTTCCAACCCAGGTATCAAACCCAGGTGTCCCGCATTGCAGGTGGATTCTTTACCAGCTGAGCCACCAGGGAAGTCCTCTAGGTGTTTAGTGATGAATTAAACCTCAATCCTCAAAGATTCTGAAATTTTAATTTCTAGCAATTGCTCTCCTGGGTATACATGCAAAGAAAACCAAAACAATGCTGTGAGAAGATCCATGCACCCCAATGTTCACTGCAGCACCGTTTACAATTGCCAAGACATGGAAGCAACCTAGATGTCCACTGACAAATGAATTAAGAGGATGTGGTATATACGCAATTGAATGTTACATAGCCATAAAAAAGAATGAAATTTTTCCATTTGCAACAACATGGATGGACTTGGAGGATATTATGCTAAGTGAAATAAGTCACACAGAGAAAGACAAATACTGTATGATATCACTTATATGTGGAGTCTAAAAAATAAAACAAGTGAAGATAATAACAACAACAAAAAAACAGACTCACAATATGGAGAGCTAGTGGGTACCAGTGGGGAAAGGGAAGTGGGACAGGGGATTAAGAGGTAGAAACTACTAAATACAAAATAAAAAGCTACAAGGATATATTGTATAGTGCAGGGAATATAGCCACCATTTCATAGTAACTTTAAACGTAGTTGCTATGGTGCGATTGACACAGTATATAATATTGTTTATCAACTATACCTCAATAAAAGAAAATAAATAAAGCCAAAGTTTTATTTGCCTGAGAATTGCCAGATAGACCTTGATCCGATTTCTCCCTCGGCACATCCTGCGTGAGTGACTTGAGCAAGTTGCTTTATCTTTCTGAGCCTCAGTTCCCTTATCTGTAACGGGGAAATAGTTACCGTTCAGGGTCTTTGCAGGATCCATTGAGGCTGCTTAGTGTGGAGCAGGCCACTCGGAGGCCCGCGTGCTGCAGTGAGGACTCAAAAAAGGGTGGCTGTGGTCACTGATGCAGAGGGGAGCCCTGCCGTGTCTGCTGGGCAATCTCTTTGTCCTCTCATTTCCTAGGCTAGTGGGTTTCTTGGCTCCTAGTAGGGATGCCAGCCAGCTTGGGGTTGCTTCAGAGGTGCCTAGCAGAAGGGAGAAAGTTAAAGGATAATTTTCAGGAAAAAGTAAACTCATGACTCTCATAGAGATCGTGTCTATTTTATTCATATGAGGAGGGAACCAGGCGCATGTTATAACCACTTCAGAGAAAAAGTCAAAACAGTACCAAAATTTGAATAAAGGAAGAAGAAAAAAAAAAACAACCCTCTTTTTTTTTTTTTTTCTTTTTTTTCTTTTTTCCCATGAGGTAGACAGAAGAGGAGGGAATCTAACTGAAATTCTACTGGGCAGGGTTGAATGAGCGTGTCTGTAGTTTGCTACAACTAAGAGCTGTGAGACGGCTCCTCTGTGGCCAGAATCTGATAAAAAGGGCGTGCTGCAGACCATGCGTAGGTTTCCTCTGAGGCACAGCGTTCGTCCTGCACTTCCGGATCGCTGCGCTCCCTCTGCCAGGGCCGAGAAGGGGGTGGCTGGCTTCCCAGTGTGCCCTGTCCACTCTTAACAAAAGCCTTTCCCGTCCTCCTCAGACGCGCTGACCCCACTTCCTGTTGTGCTGTAAGTGGCATAGACATCCAGGCTGTTCCTTTAGCTCCGGTCACGGGTAGCTGCGTGACCTCGCTCCTTCTGATACGGACGTGTGACTGATGCCCTCTGTCCTTTCTCATCTCGCTTTTCTAGGAAGCTGGCAGTCAGTCTCCTTTGTCTTTTGCGCGGGTTGGTTATCTCAGCTGTTTCTTGTCTGCTTCTGAGCAACCTGAATCCCCACGTCACACACAGGCTACACCTGGCACCCCACAGTTCCTGGGGGCATAGCTGCGAGCTGTGGGCATGGTAAATTATGCCTGTGAGCAGCTCATTCTCTTCCCAGAGGGAGAGCTCCTCTGGATGGCAGCTGGGCCTGGGTTTGTTTGCTCAGCACCCAGCCTCCTCACCTGCAGAGAGGTGCATCTGGCCTGTGACAAGGCCACGGAAAACAAAGAGGTGGTTCCTTACTGAGAAGATGGCTTTTTATAAGAGAATGGTGTCACACTGTGAAGTTTCAGTAGATCTCTTCGGGCAAGTATATGCCAGCTGTTGTTAGAGATTCAACAGGAAAGCTATAGATAGCTAAATGTGAGTCTTTAAAGAAATTCAATTGTGACTCTAAGTGTAAAGGTTTTGTGAGACTGAGCTGAGCCCCTGCTGGGCCCTTCCTTAGAGACACTTGTACAGGTTGGGAAAGAGAAAACCATGCACAGTGGGACATTCGCTGACTGGACGTCACCCAGGGCATTTCCAGATCACTTATCTTGAGATATGAGGTAGTGCCACTTACAAATACCTCCATTATCTAAGGGCCATATTTGTCTTATATTTAATCTTCATGATAACCCTATGAGGTGTGGTCACCAAACACTATTTTACATGAGGACAAAGGTCTGTCTAGTCAAGGCTATGGTTTTTCCTGTGGTCATTATGGATGTGAGAGTTGGACTGTGAAGAAGGCTGAGCGCCGAAGAATTGATGCTTTTGAACTGTGGTGTTGGAGAAGACTCTTGAGAGTCCCTTGGACTGCAAGGAGATCCAACCAGTCCATTCTGAAGGAGATCAACCCTGGGATTTCTTTGGAAGGAATGATGTTAAAGCTGAAACTCCAGCCACCTCATGGAAAGAGTTGACTCACTGGAAAAGACCCTGATACTAGAAGGGATTGGGGGCGGAAGGAGAAGGGGACGACAGAGGATGAGATGGCTGGATGGCATCACTGACTTGATGGACGTGAGTCTGAGTGAACTCCGGGAGATGGTGATGGACAGCGAGGCCTGGCATGCTGCGATTCATGGGGTTGCNTCCAGTGGTCATGTATGGATGTGAGAGTCGGACTATAAAGAAAGCTGAGCACCAAAAAATTGATGCTTTTGAACTGTGGTGTTGTAGAAGACTCTTGAGAGTCCCTTGGACTGCAAGGAGATGCAACCAGTCCATTCTAAAGGAGATCAGTCCTGGGTATTCATTGGAAAGACTGATACTAAAGCTGAAACTCCAATACTTTGGCTACCTGATGCTAAGAGCTGATTCATTAGAAGAGACCCTGATGCTGGGAAAGATTGAGGTCAGGAGGAGGAGGGAATGATAGAGGATGAGATGGTTGGATGGCATCATCGACTCAATGGACATGGGTTTGAGTGGACTCCGGGAGTTGGTGATGGACAGGGAGACCTGGTATGCTGTGGTTCATGGGGTCGCAAAGAGTCCGACACGACTGAGTGACTGAACTGACTGACTGACTGACTGACTAATGTTTGTGGAAGGTAGAACTTGTGAGTGAAGAAACTGGATATCTAACTGAGGCAAGTTTTAGAAATTGTCTTAGGGAATGTGTTGGAGGCTTGGCTTGATTCCTCATGACTGCTTTTATTAAAATATGAAAGGAGAGAAATGAATTGAAGAAGGAATTATTTAGCAAAAGGGAAACAGAACTTAAAATTTGGAAAATTCCCACCCTATCTGTATATTGCAAAAAATGAGAACGCTTGTTTTGAGAAAAACACTAAGGGGATGGCCCAACAAGCATTTGATTTTAAAGGTCAATTTGGGAGTGAATCACAGACCTAATCAGCCACCCTAGCAGAAACACTGCTAGTTTGAACTAAAGAAGACAAGATGAAGGCAGGCTGTCAGATTTAGATTCTATGGGACCAAACTATAGAACTCTTTGCCTGCAAACAGATACCATTCTTCAAGACAAGGGATCCCAGTGGTGATTCAAAGACCATCAGGGCTGCTTCCTTGGTTACAAAGGAGAGAGGGGATTGTCTTGACCTCAATAGGCCAGATGGCAGCTGCCCAGGGCCTTGGTAGAGCGACCCCTACCCAGCAGAGCCACGCAGGTGGGACTAATGCCCCACCATGTCCATAATGCATAGCATCAAACCAAAGAGGATTATTCTCCAACCTTAAGCTATAATGGTATTTACTTTGCTAGGCTTGGACCTTCTTGGAACCTGTCATTTCTTTATTCATTCCAATTTCTCCCTTTTGGAATGAGACTCTATCCTATGCCTGTTCCACCACTGTTTTTTGGAAGCACATAATATATTCCAGTTTCACATGTTCACAGCAGGAGAAGGTTTTACTTCAGGTTGAATCATTTGGTTCTTTTCTGGTTTAGATAATATTTAGATAAAACTTTGGACTTCAGCCTTTAGAATAGATGCTGGAATGAGTTAAAACTTTGGAAGATGTTGAAGTGGAATTAAATGTACTTGCATGTGAGGACATGATTTTAGGAGATCCAAGGGTAGAATGTTACGGACTGAATGCTTCTCCCCCAAATTCATACCTTGAAGCCCTCAAGATATAAAGAAGTTCTTTTGGAAGTTCTTGAGGGTGAGGCTTCCATGATGGGACTGGTGTCATAAACAGAGACACCAGAACTTGCTCTCTCTCTGCTATGGGAGGATACAGGAAGAAGGCAACCATCTGCAAGCCAGGAAGTGGGCCCTCACATGGGAACTGAATTTGCTGGTACCTTGATCTTGGACTTCCCAGCCTTCAGAGTTGTGAGAAATAAATGTCTGTTGTTTAAGGCATTCAATCTGTGGTATATTTGTTGTAGTGGCCTGAACTAAGAAAATAGCTTAATGTGTATTTCCTAAGAATAAGAATATTGTCTCAGGTAAGCAAAACACAGTTATCAACTTCATACATTTACATTGATACCATACTTTAATCTGGCTGCATTGCAGTTTTGTTAATTTCTCCAGTGATGTCTTTTTATAATTTTTCTTCTCGTACAGAATCGAGTTCAGGATCAGGGGCTGCATCTAGTTGTCATGCCTCTTCTGTCTCCTTTAACCTGGAATAGTTCCATAGCCTTTGCCTTTTAAGACACTGACATTAAAAAAAAAAATTAAGTCCTTAAAATTTTTTTTTTTAGAGTTTATCTGATGCTTTCTCAAGAGTAAATTCAGTTTCTGCACTTTTTGCTGGAAAACCGCACAAGTGACATGGTGTCCCTCTTAGAACATCACATTAGGAGACATCCATATCCATCTGCCCTNAAAAAAAAAAAATTAAGTCCTTAAAATTTTTTTTTTTAGAGTTTATCTGATGCTTTCTCAAGAGTAAATTCAGTTTCTGCACTTTTTGCTGGAAAACCGCACAAGTGACATGGTGTCCCTCTTAGAACATCACATTAGGAGACATCCATATCCATCTGCCCTTCAGCTGATTTTCATTTTGAGCACCTAAATGTGGTATTGTCTGATGAGACCACTGTGTAATTACATTTTTCCCTTGAAATCTCTGAGTGAACACTTTAATACTATGCCATGACTCTGCTCTGCATCAAAATTTCCTGCTACATTTAACATGATCACTTTTGCCTGAACCAGCCTTTACTATGATGGTTGCAAAATGATGGTCTTTTAATTCCACCTCCCCTTCCTCCATGTCTAGTTAGCACTCAGAATTTTACTGTAAGCAAGAAGCCTCCCTTCTCATCCTCCATTTATTTCCTTCCTCCCTCTTTTCCTCCCTCCTTCCTTTCTTTTCTTTCTGTATTTTTTATTGGTAAAAACTCATAGATTGCTATGTTTTCAATGGTTTAAAATTCATTTTATGGTTCCGAATAACCTAGGTATTCAGTTTTTCCCAGGGTTGACAAAGGAACTCCTAGTGGGAGTTCCTTTAAACTGGCTCTTATTCTGTGACATGCATGCCCTCATTATTTCTTTAAAATACTCCTATACTTTCTGGCATAACAAGATGTTCTAGTTCATCAGTACCTATCTGTTGGGTTTTTGGAGAAGGCAATGGCAACCCACTCCAGTGCTCTTGCCTGGAGAATCCCATGGATGGAAGAGCCTGGTAGGCTGCAGTCCATGGGGTCGCTTGGAGTCAGACATGACTGAGCGACTTCACTTTCACTTTTCACTTTCATGCATTGGAGAAGGAAATGGCAGCCCACTCCAGTGTTCTTGCTTGAAGAATCCCAGGGATGGGGGAGCCTGATGGGCTGCCATCTCTGGGGTCGCACAGAGTCGGACACGACTGAAGCGACTTAGCAGCAGTTGGGTTTTTAATATTTCATATTTATTAATTTTATCCTGAATGTACACACAAAGTGTTCTAGATCAGTGATGGATTTCTTATTTAAATATGTGCGCTTGGTTGCATCTGACTCCTCTGAGACCCTATGGACTGTAGCCTGCCAGGCTTCTCTGTCCATGGGGTTTTCCAGGCAAGAATACTGGAGCAGGTTGCCATTTCCAACTCCAGGGGATCTTCCCAACCTAGGAATTGAACCCACGTCTCTTACATCTCCTGCATTGGCAGGCAGATTCTTTACCACTTGGGCCACCTGGGAAGCCCTTTATTTACCTTAAATAATATGCATTAATCTCTCTCTCTCTGCCTTAGTTTTTAATTCCTAGGGCAATGCAATAAGAGCCAGGCCAATTATCCTACATGAGTAGCCAGGACCCCATAAGAAAGGAACGAAAAAGAAGTGATTTTTTTCCCCCTCTTGCTTATAAAAGGCAGGATGTAGCTGTCCTCTTTTCCTCCTAAAGAGAGCCCCCTTCTTACTCCAGCCCTTTGGAATATAAATGAACATATCTAGAGCTCTCTCTGGGTTCCTAGGTCTCTTTCTTCCTACTCCAGAATCTCTCTTAGAATATCTCTGTATTAATCTTGAGTTATAGTCTGAGTTATAACCATTTAGCTTCGGGGAGATAAGCAAAGTTTCATTATGTTTTGAGTCAGAGAAGAGCAGTTAACTAGACAAATTAGCTATAGATTTTATCATGATTTATAAAGTCTCAACAGTCTAGGGCTTTTTGCAAGAGTGCTGAGACATCATGGTAAGTTTTATTTCCCCATGCTATTCTACCCTAGTTCTGGGATATGCCATTTCTTCCCAAGGAGCTCTGATTCCTTTAAGTGAAAACTGACATTAGAAACAGATCTAGGTACTAGGTATGTTCATGCCTAATGAAGTAATCTTTGCTTCTTGGCCCTTTCAGTAGGGAGAGGAAATATATGCTGGTACACACACAATACACATACACGTGTATTTGTTCATTTATATATATGCATGTGAAAGTCACTCAGTCATGTCTGACTCTGTGACCCTATGGACTATACAGTCCATGGAATTCTCCAGGCCAGAGTACTGGAGTGGGTAGCTGTTCTCTTCTCCAGCAGATCTACTGACCCCAGGGATCGAACCCAAGTCTCCCATATTGCAGGAGGATTTTTTTGCTGTCTGAGCCACCAAGGAAGCCCATATATATGCATGCCGCTACTGCTGCTGCTAAGTCACTTCAGTCATGTCTGACTGTGTGACCCCATAGACGGCAGCCCATCAGGCTCCTCTGTTCCTGGGATTCTCCAGGCAAGAATACTGGAGTGAGTTGCCATTTCCTTCTCCAATGCATGCATGCATGNTGCTGCTGCTAAGTCACTTCAGTCATGTCTGACTGTGTGACCCCATAGACGGCAGCCCATCAGGCTCCTCTGTTCCTGGGATTCTCCAGGCAAGAATACTGGAGTGAGTTGCCATTTCCTTCTCCAATGCATGCATGCATGCTAAGTTGCTTCAGTCATGCCCACTCTGTGTGACCCTATGGACAGCAGCCCAGCAGGCTTCTCTGTCCACAGGACTCTAGGCAAGAACACTGGAGTGGGTTGCCATTTCCTTCTCCATATATATGCATACCTGTGGGTATATGTACATATCCATATAGACACATGCATATGTGTGCAAATATGCCTGTTTTAGAAATGACAGACTCTAGTTGATATGTCAGTCTATTTAGATAAAGGTACTTGCCTTTCCATTATGTATTTGCATCCCCTCTTCTTCCACAGTGAGAATCCTCCTCCTAACAACATCAGCACATTGATTTGTTTGGTTATATCTATAATACATCTAGAGTAATTTGAAAATTGTTTTGTATATCTCTACATAAAGCAAACCTATTTAAAGTTCAGGATTTGTTTGCAGTTCTCTTTCACACTCTGCCCAAATTAAGAGTTTGCGGCCAAATAATGTGTACCTAAGTTACCTTGATTTCCCTTTCACTTTTCACTTTCATGCCTTGGAGAAGGAAATGGCAGCCCACTCCAGTGTTCTTGCCTGAAGAATCCCAGGGACGGGGGAGCCTGATGGGCTGCCATATCTGGGGTCGCACAGAGTCGGACATGACTGAAGCGACTTAGCAGCAGCAGCAGCAAGTTACCTTGATTAGCGCTTCTGATTCTCTTCACTTTGATTATGAATTCATTTAAAATTCAGTTGTACTCATTTTGTTTCAATTCTAGGTTTTTTTTTTTCTTCTTCTAAAAAAATATGCAGAATGTTAACATGCTTCTAGAATTCAAAACTATCCAAAAAGGCATACTCAGAAAAGCATCACTTCCTACTGAATTCCTTCCACCCTATTTCACTACCACCCTTTGTATATAACTGACTACTGTTTTGTGATTTCTTGTATCTGTAAAGACAGATAGATGTATATATGTTTTTTCTTTTAATTATTGTATCCCATACAAAAATACAGTGGACTGTATATGTTCTTCTATACTCTGCTTTTTCCCAGTGCTTTCTGGAAATCACTCCATATCAGTTCACAGAAATCTTCCTCATTCTTTGTTGCATCTGCATAGTACTCCTTTGTGGGTAAATCTCACAGCTTATTCTATCAATATCCTTTGCTCAAACATGTAAGTACTTTTCAACATTTATTTCCCCTACTACTCTATGGTTCTTTGAATGACTTTTCCTGTGGTTACGGGTTGAGTGACAGGCCCCTTGGATTTGGGGTTTGTGGTAGGTTTCAGTTTGTGGTGCCCTTCTGTTTAGCACTTCCCTGACTAGATCCAGTTTGCAAAGTCAGGTCTTCCCTTAAGACTCATAGACTCCATATCATTTTTCAGATCTCCTCAAGACCTTGAAGATCCTTTTGTCTTCCTAGAGCATTAACTAGCTTTGCAACTGTGGCAGATTTGCAAATCTAACAGCCAGAATACACACTTTATTTTATCATCCCTTAATATTTTTGAAAGAAGGTTGCTTAGTATAATGAGACGTTGGGCAGACCTTGCTTTGTACTGTAGCTCCATCTCTTCCTAGCTCTGTGATTGTGGGCCAGGTACATAATCTCTTAGAGCTTCCTTTTCAAGCCCTGTTTGGGGCTTGGAAATAATGTGAGGAGTAAATGAAAAGACATCAAACTGGACTGTTGTGTGAGTTTAACAAAACTGTTAAGTCTGGACTCTATAGTTAAGATGTATCAGTATTTACACCCATACCACACCACACCCACACCACACCCACACCCATACCATACCACACCACACCCACACCACACCCACACCCACACAGAAGGTGTATTAATTTCCGAGGCCCACCATGACAACACCCCGCAGATAGTGTGGCTGAAACAGCAGTGATTTATTTTCTCACAGCTCTCGGGGGGCAGAAGTACTAGATCAAGGTGACGTCAAGGTTGGCTTCTGACGAGGGCTCTTCCTGGCTTGAGGTTGGCCACCTTCTATGCCATTACGTGTGCATGTGAGTTGAACGTAGAGAATCTCTGCTATCTCTTCCCTATCTTATAATGACGTCAGTTTTATTAGATTAGGGCCCCATCTTTAGGACCTTATTTAATCTTAATTATCTCCCCAAAGCCTTATCTCCAATATAATTACATAGGGGGTTAGGGCTTCAACATATGAATTTGGGAGGGACACAATTCAGTTTGTAACAGAGGGAAAGAAAGATTTGGTAAGAAAAAAGACCCACGTACTCACAGTGGGAATATCTGAAGAATGCAATTACATATGATTGCTTTCTTCTATATGTATATAGAAAGATGGATGTGTGTGTGTGTGCACACGCTTGCATTCTTGTATTCTCTTTTAACTTTCTGCAGTGACTATTTGTAACTTGATGACTAGAAAGCCTACTTTAAACGGGTTTCTAAATAGCAACAACCTATCTCCCCAGTGTAGTCTTTCCCTGGCACTTTCTCCTTGGGGGTCCGTTGCTCTGGAAATGACTTACTTTCCTCATCATGAGGCCCTGGGGATCCCTGAACTCAGGTCAGACTCTGCATGAGGGTGAGTACAGGAGCATTTGAGAAGAGCTTTATTTTTAAGTCCCTGGTGCTGCAGTTGAACAAAGGACTGAGATGTTGTCCAGACATGTCTAGTCACCCAGGCAGGGCCTTACAGGATGGTCATGTCTTATAAATAAGGCACCTGGGGCCCAGACAGGGCAATGACCCTCCTAAGACCACAAGTGCAGTGAAGTAGGTAGATTAGAAGTGTAGAATCTGGAACCAGACAAAAGGGATCCCATTCACACTCCCCGAGTTACTAGCCATATGGTGCGGGTAAACTACTAATACTTAACATCTCTGAGTTTACTCCCTTATTTATAAAATGGGTATATTAAGAATTGCTACCTAAGATTGTTGTAAAAATGAACTAACATATAAAAGTATCTGGCTTAGAATAAACATCATTTAAGCAGCATCTGCTATCATCATAGTTATCCTTTATCATAAAGGAGAAAACTTTCTATATCTCTCGGATTTGCGAGGACAGTAACACCACAGACCCTGGGAGAGTATCAAGGTGCAGGAAGTACTGCTCCTGGCCTCCAGCTTTGTGTACTAAAAAGACAGCTTGAGAGAAACATTTTTTTTAAATCCCAGTTACCTCTAATCCTCATGAGTTAGGGATAAATCACCTGGTGTCAGTCCTCTACACAGAAAGCAGCATAGCTTAAGAAAGGACACTTTTAGTATACCAGCAGTTTCTGGTGGTGGTGGAGGGTGTGGAGTGGGATGAGAACAGGGAGTGAAATTGTAGAGTTCAGTCTTGGAAGTCATGTATAAGATAGTGGGAGGGTGTCCCTCTGCCCATCCCTTATATCTATCTTGCAAAGCCCTGTCTGCCAGGATGCCCACTCTGCCTTTGGACTATAGCACTGAATTCCTGTGCTGTGTGTTACCATGTTTACCACAGAAAGAGGGCAGTGCTTGATGTTGGAAGATGTGGGTCCCACTTCCGGTTCCTGTGGCCTCTCGCCTGTGGGACTCCAGGCCAGTTGCCTCATCCTTGAACTTCAAAACTATTCTATCCCCACATACTGGCGGCTGTTCTTTCCATGTTCTCATTTTAGGAAAGTGCCCTGAGGTCCAGGACTCACCTTGACCTCTTTTTCCTTCACTTTCAACATCCAGTTAGTCTGCAAGTCTACAGACTTGGTTCAATTGTCGTTGAACCCCTGCAGCAACCCTATTAGGTAGATACTATTGATTATTCATATTTGTACATGAATTATTCATACAGCTGACAGTTGTAAGTTTTTCATTTCCCCACCATTCTTACTTATGCTATAGTAGCATCTTCTATCTGAGCTTCCTTTTCTGTAAAAATTCTAGTCCAGAACACTGGTCTGTTTGTATCCTTCTCACAAGGCTTCATTGGTCCTGTAATCTACTGAGGAAACCCTGAGCTCCCCCATGTGGCACTTACCTGCATTTCTCTGACCCCTTCAGGGTCTCCCTTTGTGTCTAAGCCACGCTCAATTCTAAACAAGCTCTTCACTTTACTAACTAGAATTAGGTTTGTCGGCAAGTGACAAGAATACTCTGCCCACCACTCAATACTAGTTTAACAAGATAAAAGTATATTTCTCATGTAAAAGAAGTCTGGAGCTGGTATAGTGTTCCAGAGAGTCAGGAACCCAGACTTCTACTACCTCATGCATCTGCCGTTCTACCATGTGACTTCCACTTCATGGTCCAAGGTGGCTGCTCAAGCTCCAGCTATTACACCCACCATTTGCAGCAGGAAGGAGGAACAAGGAAGGTCATAACCCTGCCTCTAAGAACAGTTTTTGGGAGTCACACTTGCTTACACACCATTGGCCAACATTTTGTCACACAGCCACACCTAGCTGTTAGGCTAGGAAATTTTTATTTTGGCTAGTCTTTATTTTAGATAGCCATGTGCTGAGCTAAACATTGTTTCCAAGGAAGGAGAGGATGGGTATGGGGTGACACCTAGGAGTCTGCCATGTAGTCTCACATCTGGGGGGTGTGCACGTTGCTCCTTCTGTCCAGCTCCTCTTCCCTCTCCGTTCGCAGCCCCTCGGCTGNGTGCTGAGCTAAACATTGTTTCCAAGGAAGGAGAGGATGGGTATGGGGTGACACCTAGGAGTCTGCCATGTAGTCTCACATCTGGGGGGTGTGCACGTTGCTCCTTCTGTCCAGCTCCTCTTCCCTCTCCCTTCGCAGCCCCTCGGCTGGGCCTAGCCTTACCTGTCCCTTAGCACTGTTACCTCATGCCCACCCTCACTCTGGCACCCTGTGACTGCCGGGGCTCCTCAGCACCCAGCACAGCTGCACAGTCTCCAGCCAAGGTGGGCCCACCACCAGTATTTCTTCTTTCAAAGATACACTGAAGAAGTGGGATTCTGTTCTTCAGGCTCCCAGGACCTTCGTACATCTGGGGGAAAGTATAGTGATGGGGTTGCTGAATGATCTTAAAGGCTCATGGCAGACTGCTGCTCTTGGTTGTAGAGACAACCCATCTTCCCACAGTGGGACACTGTTCAGGTCTCAGTCTTCGTGATGGTGAGCGATCGATGTGGAGAAGGGTTACCGTTGTGATTCTTGCTTTCAATTCCAGTCAGTTCTTGATTTGATTTCTGCCATTTGTTTCTCTCATGTTAAACCTGGGCAGTATCTCCCACATGCTTTGTAAGGTGACTGATAGCTGGTCTTGCGTATCAGCTTTGTCCCTTAAGAGGGACACAACTTCTTTTATCGCTAAGCCTTCAGGCCCCTCCTTGGTCTTTCTCACTCGCTGTAGTGCCCCCACTGGATCCTCAGGACAGCTCCTGAAATAGGAGGGCAGTGTCACCTGCACTCACAGATGAGACATGAGGATCCAAGTGACCTCCTGACTTGCTCGCAGTCATCGGACACGTGGCAAAGCCAAGAACTGAGCCGGGTCTTTCTGTAATAAGTGTAGTAGCTTTCACCTTCTGCTGCCACACTTCTCCTATTTTAATAAGTACTTTAACATTTCTGTGCATAATTTCTTCCCAAATTTAAAGTCTCCTAGGATAAAAGGCAAAATGTGAAATTACTGAGTCAAGGTGTATAAATATACTTTTTAAGAAGGCTGTTAATGTGTTTTGCAACATTGATCCAGCAGGGAAGTCCTATGGAGCCTTATCACAGGCACATTTTGCCCAGGCTAGCCCAAGAGCTGGGGAGCCTGAGAGTGTGGCTGGCTGGTTCCTCAGCAAGGCACACGTGAGCCTCCCCCCAGCCTGGGGGAATTCTCATGTTTAAGTGTATGCCATGGCCCGTCCAGTACTTTGGCCACCTGATGCGATGAGTTGACTCATTGGAAAAGACTCTGATGCTGGGAGGGATTGAGGACAGGAGGAAAAGGGGATGACAGAGGATGAGATGGCTGGATGGCATCACTGACTCGATGGACATGAGTCTGAGTGAACTCTGGGAATTGGTGATGGACAGGGAGGCCTGGTGTGCTGCAATTCATGGGGTCACAAAGAGTCAGACATGACTGAGCGACTGAACTGAACTGATGGCCCCTCCACGTGGGCCAACTACTTTGGTGCTCAGGCACAGATTCTGCCATCTGGTCCAATGTGGCAGAAACCAGCACCTGTTTTGGACTCTCAGATGTCCCGTGTCTGTCTCCAGCATGCTCTGTAGTAACTACTACATGCCGGGCTTGATAGGTGATTGAAGGGCTTTTCAGAGATTATTTTGGTCATATGTGATTCTGACTTTAAACCTCAGCCCCCTGACCTCCATACAAGGCATGACCGCAGGGGACTCTACCCCAAGCTATGTTCACTGTACCCTTTCTCCAATAATCTCAAAAGTCTGAGTGGAACCCTTTCTGCTATGTGGCTGATGGGTTATGACAAAATGTCCTTTAAGGTCCACACACTTCCAGCTGTCATCTCTGCCTTCTTCTCACAAGTGCTGCCCCCAAACTTAGACACTTCCCTGGGCTCTAGGGCCTTAGGTGGCACTTCGATGTGTCAGGCACCACCACAAGCCAACACTCGCATGTACACGTCCAGGTGACGGCCTGTCTGTCTCTTCCTGCAGTTGGTCACCACGGAAGCGGGCTTCCTCAAAGACAGTTTGTACAATGAAGGAATCCTGATCGTGTGGGACCCATCTGTTTACCATTCAGATATCCCAAAGGTAAGTGGGTGTCCATGGGAAATTGGGATTGAGTCACCTGTTTTCTCTACATTTCCCTGACGTTTTTAAAGTTATGGTTGACCTAGCCACCCTGAGGGCTGACTGGTTCCACTTCAGGGCACCTCACTTTTGGATTAGTTGTTCAGGAGGATTCCTGTCCTATACCAGTGCTCTCCATGCCCGCCCTGCATTGCCATGTACTTGTCTCCCAACTATGGTCTGTATCAGGAGTAATAGTGGCTGGATTTCCCACCGTCTGGGGTGGATTGTGTTCATGTAATAATTATTTCTGATGAGCAGTAGCAGGCATAGAGAGTTGTTACTATCTCTCCTATACACAATATTACTTGTCCCACACTTCAGTTTCCAGACACTTTTCATTTCACTCTTATAGCAATAGAAAGAAGTAGGCAGAAGCATGGTTATTCCCATTTTACAGATGAGGAAAACAGAATGTGGTGGTGGTGGTAGGGTTATCTGCCTTGGACTCGATTTGCTACGCAGAGGGCATAGATCTGCAACATCAGCTTTTCCAGGGCAGGAGACCGAGTCTCAGTCCTGCTTGGCTCTAGCTTCCCTGGCCTCTCCCTCTTTGTCACACAAGTCAGCTGGCCTCTCCCTGGCATGGGCCGCAGCGGCCACAGGAGAAAGGCTTTAAGGAGGAGGGGCAGAGAGCACTCTCCTTGGTGGACTCGATTCTCATGCTGGACACACCAGTAGCTGACAGGCTCTGGTGACCCCTGGCGCCCTCCTCTACCTACCTCAGTTTACAGTTTTGCACTGATCTCACTTAGAACTGAAATTTGCCTGGGTCAGGTCAAGGACTGTGAGTCCACAGCTGTGGCAATCTGGGTCCCAGTTTTCACCCCTTTAAAGAGAGGTGGGGCTAGATAGGGCCAGGAGCCCCTCTCAGCTCTGATATCCTTCCCAGTCTGTGGCCCTGAGGTCTGAGGCTGTGCCATGGTCACCGAGATCAAATGTCCCTGTGAGCACAGGCTGGGTGCTGGCGCCCTGCTATCAAGTGAGAGCTGCGATATGGAGGAGAAGCATGGAGTCTGTCTTGATGAAGGGATGTCTCTCAGGAGTCTGCCAGGAGTGGTCCCTTCCCACCTCCCCTAGTCCTCAGAGGATGATGAACGCCGGGGTGGCAGCAGACCAGCCCACTGCTCTCCTTGAGGAGACCTCTTCCTTCTTTTTCAGTGGTACAGGAATCCCGACTACAGTTTCTTCAGTAACTTCAAGAGGTATCGTAAGCTGCATCCTGATCAGCCCTTTTACATCCTCAAGCCCCAGATGCCTTGGGAGCTGTGGGACATCATTCAAGAAATCTCCTCAGAGCTGATCCAGCCAAATCCCCCATCCTCTGGGATGCTCGGTGAGTCCATGTCTGAGAAAGACCTCTGGCGCTTGTCTCTACAATAGAGTAGCTGTCTTCTGGGCTCTCATTCATTTGTTCATTTACCAAACAGTTGCTAGTTTTTTGCTATATTTTTAAGCTGAGGCAAATTCCAGCTAAGACACAGAGATCAATACGATAGACTCTTCTTAACTTCAGGATGTCCAGTGGGAGCATTCGGTCAGGTGTCTGAGGCAACATTCGGTTTGTGCCAGGAAAGCGTGACCAGCTTGGTGCCATAGGAGAGAGGGCCCCTTCTAGGAAGACAGCCTGAGAACTTCTGTGGAGAACAGGACCAGGCCTGGGAAAGGGGAGATTTGGCAAGTGGAGATGGACTAAAAAGGGAAGCACAGAAAAGATGCGGCAGGAGGAGCAGGGCTGGGACTTGGGTGAGGCCAGGCAGGCACCTCCTTCAGATGTACAATTCAAGGGGCTGCCACGAAATTCAGAAGCAAATGATATCTTAATAGTCTTTAAAAAAATCACAGTGAAAAATTTCATGATAGACAAAGTATTAGAATTCTAGATAAAGGATCAATAATAATGCCATTATTGTCCTGAGCCGTATTAGAATCTGAAGGAAAAGGAAGAATCAGTAATATTCAGAATTTCACCTAGTGGCCTCCCTATCTGTGGCCCTGAGAGAAGTCTGAGTGGTGAAGCTGCACTTGGTTTGGGGGTCACGGATGGAGTTGTGGGTGCCGGTGTGGGGGGAGCGGGGCCAGAGCGCTGAGGGCCCTGAGCGCTGGCTGCAGGCTTTCTTCTTGGACTCACGCCACAGCTCGCTGCCCTCGTGGCCTGTCTGCCCCTCGCTGCCTCTCACTCTGAGTTCAGCTGGACCACAGGCACTTTCTGCCAGAGGCCCACCTGCCTTCCCTGTTAGACTGAGGCTCCCTCAGGGCGAAACTGTGTTTGCCTCTTCCTTGGGGGGGCACAGGACAGGCCTGAGGTAGATGTTGAGTAAATGAACAAAGGCTTTATTATCAGAGGCCTTTCCTGATAGAGATGAAGGTGCTTTCAGTATCCCATCTGCTTTATGCCTTTCTCTTCAACTTCTGGATAGGTGGCTTGGCGGCACTTCCTGGACCCTTTGAGCAGGAGTACGGAGAGCACCCCAGGACACTCTCCTGTTGCCCTGCCGCCCGCCTTTGCTCGTGCCGTCCCCTCCACCAGCAGTCCTTGCCCCTTGCCCAGCCCCCACGCCAGTGCTCCGGGGGGCTCGTGAGAGCCCGCTCTCATAGAAGCCCCCCTCCCCTCATCTGGAGGCNACGGAGAGCACCCCAGGACACTCTCCTGTTGCCCTGCCGCCCGCCTTTGCTCGTGCCGTCCCCTCCACCAGCAGTCCTTGCCCCTTGCCCAGCCCCCACGCCAGTGCTCCGGGGGGCTCGTGAGAGCCCGCTCTCATAGAAGCCCCCCTCCCCTCATCTGGAGGCGCGACTGCTGGGCCATCATCACTTAGTTGCATATGTCTTTTCTCGCCCATCATACCAGGGTGGGGAACAGCCGGAGGGGGTTAACAGGGCTTTCCCCATGTCTTCTGGAACACAGCTGCTGCTAGCAGTTTACAATTTTGCTGTTAGTAGGAACTGTTCATCATAAAGTTCCCTATATTGATGGTTGACGAGAGCAGTCTTAGAGCTATGATCTTATTGCATCTGAACAGCAGCCTGTGTGGTAGGGAGAGTGGGTAGATCACCCCCTTGGGACAGGNCTGCTAGCAGTTTACAATTTTGCTGTTAGTAGGAACTGTTCATCATAAAGTTCCCTATATTGATGGTTGACGAGAGCAGTCTTAGAGCTATGATCTTATTGCATCTGAACAGCAGCCTGTGTGGTAGGGAGAGTGGGTAGATCACCCCCTTGGGACAGGTGGAGAACCTGAGGCCCCGAGAGGGACGTGTCCTGCAGGAGATGACTGAGCCAGGTGGGGACACGCTTGAGGGATGGGAGGCGTCCCCCATCTCGTGTCGGGCCTGCGCCTCTGCGTTCTGTACCCCTTCCTGAGCGCACCACCCACCACACTCTCTCAGCTGCTCTCTTCTGACTGAGCCATCAGTACAGACCAGCGCATGCTCCTGGAACAGCTGGCCCCCTCCCCANCCCCCATCTCGTGTCGGGTCTGCGCCTCTGCGTTCTGTACCCCTTCCTGAGCGCACCACCCACCACACTCTCTCAGCTGCTCTCTTCTGACTGAGCCATCAGTACAGACCAGCGCATGCTCCTGGAACAGCTGTCCCCCTCCCCGCTGAGGCACGAAGCCTTCCTTCCCCACACTGTTTCACCAGGTACTAGTGTAAGAAACACCTCCCCAATAACCAGCTACAAGGCTCATCCAAGATACAGAAAGTAATATCTGCATGGAATGGTTCTGTCTCCTCAGTCACCTTGCCCTCTCTCTTCATAGAGCTTCTTGACAGTGATCAGTTCATTGGCTGATGGTGGAGCCCTTCAGTCCATTAATGTTTAGGGAAGACCTGCTGGGCACCGGGCTCTGACCTGGGTGCGGAGCATACGAAGGTGCGCGAGCCCTGCGCCCTGAGGAGCAGCCTGTTGGATGGGCTTACCGGAGCAGCTCACACTCATAAACAGACATTCCAGACATACCTCTCCAGCTTTCAGGGCATGAGCTGTGGGGCTCCCTGGGCAGAACTCTGGGGAGCCAGGGCAGGTTGTTGCACAGGACTCATCTCTGCTCTCCTCTCCAGGCATTGCCATTATGATGTCACTGTGTGACCAGGTGGATATTTACGAGTTCCTCCCATCCAAGCGCAAGACTGACGTGTGCTACTACTATCAGAGGTACTTCGACAGTGCCTGTACAATGGGTGCCTACCACCCACTCCTCTTTGAGAAGAACATGGTGAAGCACCTCAACCTCGGCACAGACGAGGACATTTACCTGCTTGGAAAAGCCACGCTGCCTGGCTTCCGGACAATTCGCTGCGGAGCGTAAGCTCCCCAGCCAGGCCCCTCACCCTTCCCCATCAGCCGGTCTTCTGGCCACCCCAGGCCTGGGAAGGAAGACTGTGTTCCTGAATAATCACAGCCTACACTTCAGGCAGCAAGAGCCCTGGGGCTTCAGAAACTCAAGGGCAGGGCCCCCAGCCCAGCCTGCCCTGTTGTCACGGGGGTGTGTGAACTCAGAGCCTCCTATCTCACTCACGTATACCCGTTTAGCATTCCCTCCAGAGAGGGTCCTCCCACCCCCAACCTAGGTAAATGCAAGATCCACCTTTCCCACCAGGGCTGCCAAAACTGGTCTCCTTTCCCCTACCAGAATGATGTTGTTATTGAAACCAGGGAAACAGGAAAAAAGGTACAGTCTCTATCCTCACAGAGAAGGTGATGGCACCCCACTCCAGTACTCTTGCCTGGAAAGTCTTATGGACAGAGGAGCCTGGAAGGCTGCAGTCCATGGGGTCGCGAAGAGTCGGACACAACTGAGCAACTTCACTTTCACTTTTCATGTTCATGCATTGGAGAAGGAAATGGCAACCCACTCCAGTGTTCTTCCCTGGAGAATCCCAGGGACGGGGGAGCCTGGTGGGCTGCCATCTATGGGGTCACACAGAGTCGGACACGACTGAAGCAACTTAGCAGCAGTAGCAGCAGCAGCTCCATCCTCAAGTTGCATATAGATCAGTGCGAGGGACCAGATGGATTCAGTGTGCTTGATGCACAGGGGCTTGTGGGTGTGGGCTTGCTGTGTGGCTGTTTTTGCACCCAGGAGGGACCACACTCTTCCCATGTCAGTGGGTCATAGAGGGCTTCACGGAGCTAGGGGCTGGATTTTAGAAGAGGAGAAACATGTCAAGCAGATTTTGTCTAAGTCATCTGAGATGTTTTCCTATCTGCCTTTATTACCTGTATTTAAGATCTGCCTGAGTTTACAGGCTCAAAGTACTTTTTGAGGAAACCCCCTCATGTCTGAGGCATCAACTGAAGCCCCATAGAGATGCCAGGCAAGCCAGATGCCAAAACCCTGATTTCTCCAGGCTCGCCTGGCCCGAGCCCAGCCTAGCCTACCAGCTGGGTGTGCACAGCCTATCCAAGTCTTGCTTTTTGATGCCCACCCCCAGACCTCCTCCTGCCATCCTGTTTTTCCCTTTAATCTTCCTGCTCCCAAATTACTTTCAAGCATTTTCCATTTTAAAATTTCCTGGCTTTTTTTTTTTTTTTTTACCTTCACGGGCCTTTTGTGAAANGACCTCCTCCTGCCATCCTGTTTTTCCCTTTAATCTTCCTGCTCCCAAATTACTTTCAAGCATTTTCCATTTTAAAATTTCCTGGCTTTTTTTTTTTTTTTTTACCTTCACGGGCCTTTTGTGAAAGGCCTCTCAGGGAATGGGAACATGGTTTCCTAGGACTTAAGAGTCGCTCTCAGAGGTCAGAACCTTGGAGATCATGACTAATTCTCACCAGGTGTATCAGAGTGCTGTGCCCCAACCCCCGCCTGCAAGGGAGCAACATCACAGCCTCTGGACAGAGGTCTGTCTGCTGTGGTCCATCCACACACACTCTGGCCACTGTGCTAAGTCCCCTCCCCTGATGGGGAGCCACACTAGACTGGACCAGGCTTCTGGACTCCTGAGCTAGCCCCATGTGCTCATGGGTCTTGAATGTTTGAGGTCCAGAACAGCTGTTGTGGAGCTGGAGTACTCATTCATGGTCAAACCGCTGGCTTGCGCAGGCAGTAGAAAGAGCTCTGGAGTGAGAAGCCCTGGGTTTTCAAAGTGATGCTCCCCTATTACTCGCCATGCCACCATGGGCAAATTCCACTCTGAGCCTATTTCCACATTTGTAAATGGGTGGTGAGCCTGCCTCACAGGTGCTACGAGGGTTACCCAGGAGAAGGCAGGTGCTCAGTGCACGCTGGGTTCCTCCCTTCCTTTACTAAGATCCTGCCCTGTGCCCACACCTGGCAGTATCCTGCTGTGAAGCAGGCCAGAGAGTGGGCTTTGTCCTCAGGGAATGTAATGTCCTATTGGGAGACAATAATACCTACCCTGCTTGGAACACCCTGGCAACCATCTGAGGGAGTGGAGGGTGCAGAACGTGTCCCTGCTCAGGCCTGATCCTCTCTGGGATGGGCAGAGCACTTGGGCCACTGGCCGCTGTGACCCCAGGCTTTTCCATGTCTCTGGGCCCAAGAATTCCTGGGAGTCATTGAATCACGAGCATGGAGCGCAGAGGGAGGTGGCATTCCATCGCCAGGAGAGAGATGTTGGTATGGACACTGAGACTACACTGGATAGATGCTAGCTTTTATGTGTTATTAAGAGATCAAGTTAATTTAATTGTGCTTTCTCAACCTGGAAACGGGTAGAATGCAAATAAGATGTGGATACTCTCATTAGTCTGATTAAATGTTTTATATTTGTGACAGGCAATTTAAAAATTATGACTGTGTCTTATAGGAAACCCACTGTCTCTAAGCTGTTCTGTTTTATTCAGTAGCTATCTGTTCATTCTCTATCATGAAGTCCTCAAATCTTTCCATCTCAATCAAATAAGCTATTGATGTTGGCCTGGAGTTGAGACGTCAATCTCAGAAACTTCTCAATCATGTCCTAAGCTATTTCTGAATTATCCAAAGATTATGTAAAATTTTAAAATAAATTGTTGTTCAAAAATTGTATCCCTCTTTTCTTGTTAAGGGGACAACTGCTCATTGTCAATTCTTGTCTCCGAAGAAGACACAGCAGGAATCCTGAACCCCCAAATCCTCCCCCATGAGCTCCTCTGCCTTAGCCTCTTGTCACTTCTACAGGAAAAGAACTACTTACACAGCAGGATATCTTCTGTGAGATAGCAACTGGTTTGTTTTCTTCCTTTTGTGCTTGCTTGGATTCAAATGACAAAGCTGTTGTTCATCCAACACCTCAACGAAGGGCTGCAGGAGGACAGAAAGCAGAATGAAAGGAAGTTCTCACCTTGGTTTCCAAAAGTCAAAAACACTTAAAGGAACAATGTCCCAAGGGGATAGCCAAGTTGTTTAGATACAGAAATTTCTGCCCAAACCTCAGGAGAATGGGAGTTCAAAAGAGGAGTGACACAAAAAGAGATTTCAGTTAGTTTGGAAACTGAGATCTGTGCTTGCCAAATTTACAATTGCCTTAAGTCTTTTAGGTCCTTTCAGCTGGGGAGCTGGGTTTTGGGGTGGCACCAGGCTTCTCTGTTTGGACCTTGTGGAGAGCTTCTGCCACCTCCACAGGTTCTCTTTTCTCTTGGGTCCTACTCTGGTATCTGCTGCTTATTTTAAGGTGTGTATGTTAGGGATGCGGGAGGAAGAATGAGAACCTGGCTTCTTCTTTACCATTTAAGCAGAAGAAAGACACAAATCACAAAGAGAAAGTCCAATAGCGAGAGAGAGGTACTCACCTACAACCTCCTTGCCCACCCCACCAACAGCACCCCTGAAGGCCAACCTCAGGCTGTCGGTTCTTATAGAATGCTTCACACCCTGGCAGTATGCTTTACTCATACCAGTAATGGCTCCACAGCTAGAAGCAAGAGGCAGAGAAGGGGTTCTCTGGGACTGCCGCCTCACCTATTCCCAGCTCCTCACCCACTGTGTGGCTTTGGTTTCTACTTCCCATGTGACCCTCGGGGCAGCCTTTGAAGAATGTTCTGTGACGTATGGGGAGTGCATTATGACTCCAGGGACACTTACCACTCTAACTGGGGCAGAAACACCCTAACCCAGAAAATTCATCCCTATGGGCTGGCGTGATGGTGTCAGTTTCAGGAGAGAAGAAAAGGCCTTACCTGCACCCATGGCATCCCATCACCTGGTGCATTTATGCTGCCATCCAGTCCTCCTCAGGTCAGGATTGACTGGAAACAAGTTTATCAAGGGAAGAGGAATTCTTTTTTAATTTTTTATTTTTTAATTAATTATTTTACTTTACAATATTGGTTTTGCCATACATTAACTTGAATCCACCGTGAGTGTACATGTGTTCCCCATCCTGAAACCCCCTCCCACCTCCCTCCCCATCCCACCCCTCTGGGTCATCCCAGTGCACCAGCCCNTTACAGTGTCTCTCTTTGTCTCTTTTTACAGCCTTTGTTTTAAAGTCTATTTTATCTGATATGAGTATTGCTACTCCTGCTTTCTTTTGGTCTCTATTTACATGGAATATCTTTTTCTAGCCCTTCACTTTCAGTCTGTATGTGTCCCTTGTTTCAAGGTGAGTCTCTTGTAGACAACATATATAGGGGTCTTGTTTTTGTATCCATTCATCCAGTTGTTGTCTTTTGGTTGGGGCATTCAACCCATTTACATTTAAGGTAATTATTCACAAGTATGATCCCATTGCCACTTACTTTATTGTTTTGGGTTTGAGTTTATACGCCCTTTCTGTGTTTCCTGTCTAGAGAAGATCCTTTAGCATTTGTTGGAGAGCTGGTTTGGTGGTGTTGAATTCTCTCAGTTTTTGCTTGTCTGTAAAGCTTTTGATTTCTCCTTCANCTTACTTTATTGTTTTGGGTTTGAGTTTATACGCCCTTTCTGTGTTTCCTGTCTAGAGAAGATCCTTTAGCATTTGTTGGAGAGCTGGTTTGGTGGTGTTGAATTCTCTCAGTTTTTGCTTGTCTGTAAAGCTTTTGATTTCTCCTTCATATTTGAATGAGATCCTTGCTGGGTACAGTAATCTGGGCTGTAGGTTGTTTTCTTTCATCACTTGAAGTATGTCCTGCCATTCACTTCTGGCCTGAAGAGTTTCTATTGAAAGGTCAGCTGTTATCCTTATGGGAACCCCCTTGTGTGTTATTTTTCCCTTGCTGCTTTTTATATTTGTTCTTTGTGTTTGATCTTAGTGAATTTGATTAATATGTGTCTTGGGGTGTTTCGCCTTGGGTTTATCCTGTTTGGGACTCTCTGGGTTTCTTGGACTTGGGTGATTATTTCCTTCCCCATTTTAGGGAATTTTTCAACTATTATGTCCTCAAGTATTTTCTCATGGTCTTTCTTTTTGTCTTCTTCTTCTGGGACTCCTATGATTCGAATGTTAGGGTGTTTAACATTGTCCCAGAGGTCTCTGAGGTTGTCCTCATTTCTTTTAATTCTTTTTCCTCTGTTTCATTTATTTCTACCATTCTATCTTCTACCTCACTTATCCTATCTTCTGTCCGTTATTCTACTGTTGGTTCCCTCGAGAGTGTTTTTTATCTCATTTATTGCATTATTCATTATATATTGACTCTTTTTTATTTCTTCTAGGTCCTTGTTAAACCTTTCTTGCATCTTCTTGATCCTTGTCTCCAGGCTATTTATCTGTGATTCCATTTTGGTTTCAAGA
>SJYV01012899.1:206393-216750 GCA_006410875.1 Neotragus pygmaeus | reverse complement strand
GCCATGGGATTTTTTTGGAAAGAATGATGCTAAAGCTGAAACTCCAGTACTTTGGCCACCTGATGCGAAGAGTTGACTCATTGGAAAAGACTCTGATGCTGGGAGGCATTGGGGGCAGGAGGAGAAGGGGATGACAGAGGATGAGATGGCTGGATGGCATCACTGACTTGATGGACGTGAGTCTGTGTGAACTCTGGGAGTTGGTGATGGACAGGGAGGCCTGGCATGCTGCTATCCATGGGGTCGCAAAGAGTCGGACATGACTGAGCGACTGAACTAACAACAATTAGTTAATGGATACACAATATAAAAAGATGTAAAATTGTGCCACTGAAAACAAAAGTGAGAGTAAAAGGGTAGTTTCTGTATGAGATTGAAGTTAACATTCTTATGCATAAAAAATTGTTACACATACAAAATGTTTTGTATAAGCCTCACAGAAACCATAAAGGAAAAACCTACACAAAGGAAAATCACAAAAGTAAAGAAAAGAGAATCAAAGCATACCACTAAGGAAAAGCATCAGTTCACAAAGGGAGGCAGCAAGAGAGGAAGGGAATGAGAGAATGACAGAACAGTCAGAAAACAATAAATAAGGTGGCATTGTTAAGTCCTTACCTATCAATGATTAAACATAAATGGTGAGTTCTTCAACCAAAGACATCAAGTGGCTGGATGAGTAGAACAAAACACCCAGAACCAGTTACATGCTGCCTAAAAAATACTCAACGGGGAAAAGGCCATCTCCTCCAGAGATGTTGGGAAAACTCTTCTCTTCACATGCAGAAGAAAGAAAACTGGACCTCTATCTTACACCACTCACAAAAATTAACTCGAAATGGATTACAGATTTAAATGTAAGAACTGATGCTATAAAACTCATAGAAGAAAACATATAGTTTCTTGACAATAGTCTTGGCAACAAATTTTTGGATATTACACCGAAAGCACAAGTGACAAAAACAATCCTTAGTAAGAGGACAACATAAAACTAGGAAGCTTTTACACAGCAAGAGAGAAAGTGAGCAGAACGCAAAGGCAACCTAGGGAATGGTGGAAAACATCGGCAAATCATATATCTGGTAACAGGTTAATATTCTAAAACATATTAAGAACTCATATAACTCAATAGCAAAAGTCAATCTGACTAAAAAATGGGCAGAAGTGGGAAAAATTGAATAGAGATTTTTCTCAAAGAAAATGTATGAATTGTCAATGGAATCATGAAAAGGTGCCCAGTAACACTAATCATCAATGAGATATTAGTGATGTCTCACTGTGGCAAATCAAAGCCATAATGAGACATCAACTCACACCTGTTAGGATAGACATAATTTGGATTGGTATGGATGTAGAGAAAGGGAACTTTTGTTCACTGTTGGTAATATAAACTGATGCAGTCCTTGTGGAAAACAGTATGGAGATTTCTCAAAAACTGAAAATAGAACTACCACTGATACAACAATTTCACTTCTGAGACTGGAAAAAAAATGAAAACAGTATTTTGAAAAGATATCTGCACCCCTATGATCATTGCAACATTAATTATAAAAGCTAAAATATGGAAACAACCCAAGTGTCTGTCAATAGATGAATTATTAAAGGTGTTAACATATATAAAATGGGATATTATTCAGCCATGGAAAAGAAAAAATTGTTGCCATTTGTGACAATATGGATGAATCTTAAGGGTATTATTCTAAGTGAAATAAGTCAGACAGAGAAAGGTAGATACTATATGATATACGGGATCTGAAAAAGCTGACCTCATAGAAACAGAGAGGAGAGTGGTAGTTACCAGGGGCTGAGGAGCGGGAGAGGGGCTTCCCTGGTGGCTCAGTGGTAAAGAATCCGCTTGCAATGCCAGAGCATCAAGAGACGTGGGTTTGAACCCTGAGTCAGGAAGATCCCCTGGAGGAGGGCATGGTAACCCACTCTAGTATTCTTGCTTGGAGAATCCCCTGGACAGAGGAGCCTGGCAGGCTACAGTCTATAGCATCGCAAAGAGTTGGACACAACTGAAGCGACTTAGCATGCATGGGGAGAGGGAGAAGTAAGGAGGTGTTAGTCAAAGGGTTAAAAACTTCCAGTTATAAGTTCTGGGATCTAATGCACAGCATGGTGATTATAGTTAACAACAATGTACTGCATTCTTGAAAGTTGCTAAAAGAGTACATCTTAAATGTTCTTACCACAAAGAAGAAATAATTATGTGATACAATGGAAGTTTTAGCTAAGGATGTGGTATTAATCATCTTGCATCATATAAGTGTATTAAATCAACATGTGTACACCTTAAATTTACACAATGTTACACATCAATTATATCTCAGTAAAGCTGAGGAAAAAAATCAACAATGACAAACTCTTGTATATCTGTTAAATGCCAGGAATACTCCTATGTACTTAATATTTTTAATATTAATCCCAACAATAACTTTATGAGAATGTGCTGTGATTATGCCCATTGTACAGTTAAGGAGATAAGATTAGTAAAACAAGATCCCTGCTTTTGAGGGCATTCGTTGAGTAGTTAAGGAGTTGAATTATATATTCACAAAAGAGTGAAGTTAACATTGCTAGGCCTAAATATCAATACAAGCTCACAAAAATGATGACATAGTTTCATATATGATGAGGGAGTGTGTCTTATGTCACTTAGGTTCTCCTTAAGTCACTGAACTAAGGTGGGTGGTAGTGACTGACTAAGGAAGTACAGAGAGTCCACTTCTTTGACCAGATACAACATCCAAACTCAATCCACTTGGAGAATTTCCCCTCAACACTATCTTTAGAACCACTGCCGAGTATAGACGTGGTTGATTTTTGGCTTAAACCAACATAGTCAACAACCTATGAATCAGGTTTGATTATTTTTCTCCTCTGTCAGTTGATCAAAGTCAGGTCCTCTATGAGCCACAGTTGTTCGCAGAGAAGTACTGGCGATGAATGATGAGTGAGAACTGGGCCACCTATTCATGCAGATTACTTGTGCCCTCTGGACCAGCTCCAGCTGCATCTGGAACATATTGCTGCTGCTGCTGCTGCTAAGTCGCTTCAGCCATGTCCGACTCTGGGCGACCCCAGAGATGGCTGATGGCCTGCTGCTGGGCCTGCCTGACATTATAAGTTGGTAGTTCTCACAGCTCTCAGCTTAAGAGGGCAGCACTCGTCCCAGAATTACTTGATTTACAAAGGTCAGATGCTCATTTTTGTCTGGGTTCAGATGCCAGGAGCTATTCTTTTTTTTTTTTTTTTTAATGGTAAAGTAGGCAGCCCCACTGCCTAGGAGAGAAAACATCTGATGGTCACAAGTATTGACGGTTAGCTGCAAAGTTTGGAAAAGCTGGGGGATGAAGACACACACTGGTTATGAGCATCTGAGGAGGGTACCCCAAAGTGAGACAGGAAGAAATGCTCTGATTTCAGAGATTCAAGAGATCAGGAGAGAGATGGAATGGTCAGAGAAAGCTCCCTGTACAAAGTCAGACTTCAGACAGATTCATTGAGAGGCAGTGAACGTGGCGTCATAGTGATGTTTAGTGGGGCTGTCAGTAGTGACTGGGCACGAGAGGGCCTCAATTACCACAGGTGACAATGAGATTCTTTAATGCTTTCTCTGTATTATCCATTGTTGTTTCGTCGGTATATCTGACTCTTTGTGATCCCATGGACTGTAGCCCACCTGGCTCCTCTGTCCATGGGATTTCCCAGACAAGAATACTGAAGTGAGTTGCCATTTCCTTCTCCAGGGAATCTTCTGGACCCAGGGATTGAACTCATGCTTTGGCATGAGGATTCTTTACTGCTGAGCCACTAGGCTCAAAAAAACAAACTGCAAAGCAAAACCCCAAATATCTCAACATCTACCTCTGTTCATATTTGTTGCAAGATCCTCTAGGAAATATCTTTTGAAAAAATAAATTCTGAGCACATTGGCCCAATTCCCCTGCTCCCCACTCCATTCCCAGCCTCTTTCCCTTTTCTACCTCTTACTCTCCGCTATGTGTTGGGTGCTGGTCACCCAGCAAGGACTCTGAAGTAAGGCACTGCATTCTCTCTTGGGACATATCTGTATCAGTTTAACATTTACAATTTCCCTGACTTTACTGCAAGTTGCAAATCACTGCTATTTAATAATACAAAACAAAATATGATGAGACACAAACAAAAAAGAATACTAGATAATGAATACAAGAGCTCAGTGACCAAATTTTTGAAATGACAAGAGACAATACAAGTTACGTTTATGGTAAATTTAGGACATCAGAATGTGGAAAGCTATCATTGTTGAGAATTCACTGTGTATCTGACCCTATGCTTAGGGCTTTATGTATATTATCTGAGTTTTAATCTAATGAAATCAAATGATGTCCCAGTTCATCCTTCCAAAGGGAGAACTCAGGCCCAGAGAGACTGAATTGCAAGTCCAGGGTCTCATCAGTGGGAGGCAGAAGAGCTACAGCCCCAACCCAGGAATCAGAGACAATTTTGTTCAAGCAAACATGGAAAACTTTCAGAAGACAGTAGGACTGGAGTATTAGAATATGAAAAGCTGTAGAGAAGGTGGAGGGGAATTGCCTCCACAGTAGCTAAAGTGTCTGTGCATGTGTGTGGAGGCATCTGGTACGGAGAAAAGAGACGGGAGAATGCTACATCAGTGCTTATCAAACTCGATCCTCAGATCACCACATCAGTACCATAACAAAGGCACTCATTCTCCTTTGGTTCTCTCCCGCCCCACCTCTCTATTCTTGTTCCACAGAGGCAACAACTTTCAAAAATTTCAGGTATTTATCATGGTATTTACTTCCATCTTTCTAAAAAATATGATTATAAAATTTCAGTTTTAGAAATTATTTACTGAACATGATAATTTAGCTATTATACAATTCACTCCTCACCAATACATAATTACCCTGTACCCTGGTCCTAAGGTGATTCCCTGGTAGTTCAGCTGGTAAAGTATCCGCCTGCAAAGCAGGAGATCCCAGTTTGATTCCTGGGTTGGGAAGATCCCCTGGAGAAGGAAAGGCTACCCACTCCAGTATTCTGGCCAGGAGAATTCCATGGACCGTACAGTCCATGGGGTCGCAAAGAGTCAGACACGACTGAGTGACTTTCACTTTGGATCTTTTGGCTACTCTTAAGGTGGAGAAAGCAATGGCACCCCACTCCAGTACTCTTGCCTGGAAAATCCCATGGATGGAGGGGCCTGGTAGGCTGTAGTCCATGGGGTCGCTAAGAGTCGGACATGACTGAAGAGATTTAGCAGCAGCAGCAGCATAGGAATATTATTGGAGAAGGCAATGGCACCCCACTCCAGTTCTCTTGCCTGGAAAATCCCATGGACGGAGGAGCCTGGTAGGCTGCAGTCCATGGGGTCGCTAGGAGTCGGACACGACTGAGCGACTTCACTTTCACTTTTCACTTTCATGCATTGGAGAAGGAAATGGCAACCCACTCCAGTGTTCTTGCCTGGAGAATCCCAGGGACGGGGGAGCCTGGTGGGCTGCCGCTATGGGGTTGTACAGAGTCAGACACGACTGAAGTGACTTAGCAGCAGCAAGGTGGTGTTAATAGTATCCTACTTGGTTAAATCAATATTTAATGATTACATTCTTGGCTATGTAAGTGTTACCTATTATTTGTGGCTCATCTATAGTTCATGGTGACATTTCCTTTGTTTAAAATCTATTCCCATTCCAAGAGTTAACGATTACATTTTTGCTTATGTTTCTTTTTTGGTAATATAACCATCGGGAGATGGTGAGGGATAGGGAGGCCTGGCGTGCTGCAGTCCAGAGTCACAAACAGTTGGACGTGACTGGGCGACTGAACAACAACAACCAGTTTATCCTGGAATTCTGACAGAGCTACATAACATTTCTCAGTATATTTACAAATATTAGATATTCTATTACTTTAAATTTTTGAGGAGTGGCTGTGATGGAGTCATCTCTCCTGAGTTGGTGGTCTCTAATCCTACATTAAACAGGTTTTCATTTCACAGGATTTCATTTCACCATCATCTCAGGAATTCCCTTTGCCTTTCTTCTCTGTTGATTCTGTCCCTTTTCTGCTACAAGTGCTTTATTGTTGGCTTAAACCTCCATGCTTTTGTGAGATATACCTCAACAGTGGTTTCCAGAGAAAGGATACATGGATGGAGAGAGGGAAGCAGGGAGTAAAGCTGCGGATGGCTCAGAGAAAGCACCTTCACAAAGAAATGTGAAGATATCATTCTGGGGTAATGCAAAAATACTGTGAACTTCTGCTCTTCCTGAGGCAGCAATAAGCTTCAGTCATACTGAACTAGAAAGGTGAGGGTCATGAGATAAATCTTTATATTCTTCCATGCATGTAAGAGGCTTAGAACTCAAATATAGAACATACAGAAAACAAGCATTAAAGAAGCTGTACTTTGGCATATTGACAGAAGAGGGCACCATTAAACTAAGAATCTTGTAAACCATCACAAATCCACAAAAAGAACTGAAGGGAATAAATCTATACAAAACTACTTTGGGGGAGGGGGCAGAGAAATAAACATTTCAAGTGATGAAACTCCACCATTCCAAGGGAGATAAAAAACAGAACACAAAAAAACCCAAGCCACCATGAAGTGAAAGAAAATTGCAACACCGCGTTTCAAGGCTGAATTAAATAACCTCAAATAAGTATTTGGAAACATGAAAAGTTATCTTCAATCAGAAATTAAAAACATAAATGGATTTTGAAAAAAAAAAAAGGATGTATTTTTAAAAGAGCTGGTTGAACTCAAGGAATAACTAGAACAAAAAGAAAAATTATCTCAGAATTGAAACGTAAATTTTAAGTATTTGTTTCCTAGGGCTGCCTTAAGAAGTCACCACAAACGGAGTCACTTAAAACAATAGATATTTGTTCCCTCAGGGTTCTGGAGGCCAGAACCTGCAATCAAGGTGTCAGCAGGGCTGCTTTCTTCTGGAGAAGCTCTCCTAGTCTTCAGCCCTCGCTCCTAGATTCTGGGGACGTCCAGCAATCCTTGATCTTCTTTGTTTATATATGCAGTGTTCTAATTTCCACCTCCATCTTCACACTGCCCTCTTTTCTAAATGTCTTCTCCCACTTCTCATCTAAGGACACTTGCCATTGGAATTCGGCCACACCCAGCTAATATAGACTGATCTCATCTCAAGATCCTAAACTTAATTAGGTCTGCAAAACCTCTTTTTCCAAATATAGTCACATTAATGGGTTGGAAGTGGACTTAATCTTTTGGGAGGCCAACATCCAACTCTATACAGCACCCAAGGAAGAATGAACTCACGTGGAAATTTAATAAGCAGCACCAAAGAAGGACAAGCAATCAGCCAAGAAAATGAAATAATAAGAGCCAGGAAGGAAATGATTGACACAGAAGACAGGCAATGCAGCTTAGACATAATTGGAGCCCTTGAAGAAGAATTGTAAAACAACGGAACTTTAAAAATTATAGTTGAAGAAAATATCCCAGAAATAAAACATGTATCTACACATTGAAAGGATTTGCTAAATAGACAAAAAAAATTAATCTGAAATTGTCAGCACCAAGATAATCTAATAAAATGACTTGATTCCTTCATTGTACCTGTCTATTCTTTCAACAAGTCCACTCTGACTCGATTACTGTAGCTTTATAATAAGTATCAAAATCAGGTAGGACTGAGTCCTTCAACATTGCTGTCCTTTTCCATTGCTGTTGTTTTCATTATTCTAGGTCCTTTGTATTTCCATATAAATTTTACAATCAACTTGTCTATTTCTATCAGAAAGTCTACTATGTCTCTGATTGGAATTGTGTTGAAATTATAGATCAATTCGGAAATGATAATTTAACAATATTGAATTTTCTAATCTATGAACATGGTGTAGCTCTCCATTTATTTGGGGCTTTGCTTTCTTTCACTGGTGTTTTGTAACTTTTAGTACACAATCCCACACGTATTTTGTTAAAAGTTATACTTAAGTTTTTCATGTTTTGGTATTTTGTAATTGGTTCTATTTTNATACACATCTCATGGTGTAGCTCTCCATTTATTTGGGGCTTTGCTTTCTTTCACTGGTGTTTTGTAACTTTTAGTACACAATCCCACACGTATTTTGTTAAAAGTTATACTTAAGTTTTTCATGTTTTGGTATTTTGTAATTGGTTCTATTTTAATTTCTATTTCTATTTAATTTCTAATCATTAATTTCTATAAAATCTTTATCCAATTGATTTTTGTATACTATGTATCTTGTGGCTTTACAACTTCTCTTGTTAGTTCTTCTGTTTTGTAGGATATTTTATAGAATCTTTGAGATTTTCTATAAGAAAAATCATTTCATTCATGAATAGAAACATTTTATGAGTAGATTACCTATCTTTACTTCAGTTAGCTCTTTTTCTGGGGTTTTATTTGTATGGAAAAAGTATCATAGAAAAAGCAAGGGGATTCCAGAAAAACATCTAATTCTGCTTTGTTGATTATGCTAAAGCCTTTGACTGTGTAGATCACAACAAATTGTGGAAAATTCTTAGAGAGATGGGAACACCAGACCATCTGACCTGCTTCCTGAGAAAGCTGTATGCAGGTCCAGAAGCAGCAGTTAGAACTCGACATGGAACAACAAACTGGTTCCAAATTGGGAAAGGCTGTATATTGTCACCCTGCTCATTTAACTTATATGCAGAGTACATCATGTGAAATGCCAGGCTGGATGAAGCACAAGCTGGAATCAATATTGTCAGGAGAAATATAAATAACCTCAGATATGCAGATGACACCACCCTTATGGTAGAAAGCAAAGAACTACGGAGCTTCTGGATGAAAATGAAAGAGGAGAGTGAAAAAGCTGGCTTAAAACTCAACATTTAGAAAACTAGATCATGGCATCCAGTCCCATCACTTCATGGCAAATGGAGGGGGGAAAATGGAAACAGTGACAGATTATATTTTGGGGGGCTCCAAAATCACTGCAGATGGTGACTGCAGCCATGATATTAAAAGATGCTTGCTCCTTGGAAGAAAAGCATGACCAATCTAGAGAGCATATTAAAAATCAGAGACATTACTTTGCTAACAGTAGTCATGTATGGATGTGAGAGTTGGACTATAAAGAAAGCTGAGTGCTGAAGAACTGCTGCTTTTGGACTGTGGTGTTGGAGAAGACTCTTGAGAGTCCCTTGGACTGCAAGGAGATCCAACCAATCCATCCTAAATGAAATCAGTCCTGAATATTCATTGAAAAGACTGATGCTGAAGCTGGCCACATTAGGTGAAGAACTGACTTATTGGAAAAGATCTTGATGCTAAGAAAGACTGAAAGCAGGATGAGAAGGGGACAAGAGAGGGTGAGATGGTTGGATGGCATTACTGACTTGATGAACATGAGTTTGAGTAAGCTCTGGGAGTTGGCAATGGACAGGGAAGCCTGGTGTGCTACAGTCCATGAGGTTGGAAGGAGTCGGACAAGACTGAGCAACTGAACTGGACTGATGAATATATTTATATTAAGTAAGTTAAGTCGCTCAGTCGTGTCCGGCTTTTTGCGACCCCATGGACTGTAGCCCACCAGGCTCCTCTGTCCATGGGATTCTCCAGGCAAGAATACTAGACTGGGTTGCCATTTCCTTCTCTAGGGAATCTTCCTAACCCAGGGAACGAACCCAGGTCTCCCGTATTAGAGGCAGACGCTTTAACCTCTGAGCCACCAGGGAAGCCCCATATATTTATATACATAAATTAATCTATCAGTATATTGATATATAACATATACCTTGTTGTTTAGTTGCTAAGTCATGTCCAACTTTTTGGGACCCCATGGACTTGTAGCCTGTCAGGCTCCTCAATCCATGGGATTTCCCAGGCAAGATTACTGGAGTGGGTTGCCATTTCCTTCTCCAGGGGATCTTCCTGACCCAGGAATCAAACCTGTACCTTCTGCTTTCCAGGCAGATACTTCTTCACCAAGCCACCAGGTAAGCCCAGAAATGACTTTACAGGGCAGTTCAGTTCAGTTGCTCAGTCGTGTCCGATTCTTTGTGACCCCATGAATTGCAGCACGCCAGGCCTCCCTGTCCATCACCAACTCTCGGAGTTCACTCAGACTCACCTCCATCAAGTCAGTGATGCCATCCAGCCATCTCATCCTCTGTCGTCCCCTTCTCCTCCTGCCCCCAATCCCTCCCAGCATCAGAGTCTTTTCCAATGAGTCAATTCTTCGCATGAGGTGGCCAAAGTACTGGAATTTCAGCTTTAGCATCAGTCCTTCCAAAGAAATCTCAGGGCTGATCTCCTTCAGAATGGACTGGTTGGATCTCCTTGCCGTCCAAAGGACTCTCAAGAGTCTT
>SJYV01012899.1:179124-204606 GCA_006410875.1 Neotragus pygmaeus | reverse complement strand
AAGTTAAATAAGCAGGGTGACAATATACAGCCTTGACGTACTTTTTTTCCTATTTGGAACCAGTCTGTTGTTCCATGTTCAGTTCTAACTGTTGCTTCCTGACCTGCATATAGGTTTCTCAAGAGGCAGATTAGGTGGTCTGGTATTCCCATCTCTTTCAGAATTTTCCATAGTTTATTGTGATCCACACAGTCAAAGGCTTTGGCATAGTCAATAAAGCAGAAATATATGTTTTTCTGGAACTCTCTTGCTTTTTCGATGATCCAACGGATGTTGGCAATTTGATCTCTGGTTCCTCTTCTTTTTCTAAAACCAGCTTGAACATCAGGGAGTTAACGGTTCAGGTATTGCTGAAGCCTGGCTTGGAGAATGTTGAGCATTACTTTACTAGCATGTGAGATGAGTGCAATTGTGCAGTAGTTGGAGCATTCTTTGGCACTGCCTTTCTTTGGGATTGGAATGAAAACTGACCTTTTCCAGTCCTGTGGCCACTGCTGAGTTTTCCAAATTTGCTGGCATGTTGAGTGCAGCACTTTCACAGCATCATCTTTCAGGATTTGAAATAGCTCAACTTTACAGGTCTAGCCCCAATTCCTCACCCCAGGAATAGGGATTCTTATCATGACATCCAAAAATGGCTCCCACCTCTGCTTGTATCTTGCATTATCTGAGGTGAAATGTGGAGTTAAATTCTTTCATTTGGCCTAGAATCCTGCCCTGAGACTCAGCAGATCTCTCACTAGACCGAATCACCAGCTCTAATATATACATACACATACTTATTTAGCATTTCCTAAAGGGAATGATAATCACCTTAGTTGTTCAGTCGCCCAGTCATGTCCGACTCTTCCTGACCCCATGGACTACAGCAAGGGAATTTCAGAAAAATATCTGCTTCGTTGACTACGCTAAAGCCTTGGACTGTGTGGATCATGACAAACTGTGGAAAGCTTTTAGAGAGATGGGAGTATCAGGCCATCTTACCTGTCTCCTAAGAAACCTGCAGGCAGATCAAGAAGCAACAGTTATAACTCTGTATAGAACAACTGATTGGTTTAAGATCGAGAAAGGAGTACGACAGCGGTGTCTGGTGTCACCCTGTTTGTTCAGTCTATACTCTGAGCACATCATGAGAAATGCCAGGCTAGAATCAAGATAGGCAGGAGAAACATCAACAACCTCAGAGAGGTGGATGATACCACTCTAATGGCAGAAAGCAAAGAGGAACCAAAGAGCTTCTTGATGAAGGTGAAGGAGAAGAGTGAAAGAGCTGGTTTAAGACTAAATATTGAAAAAACTACGATCATGGCATCCGGTCCCATTACTGCATGGCAAATAAAGGGGAAAAGGTGGAAAGTGGAAATAGTGACAGATTTCCTCCTCTTGGGCTTCAAAATCACTGTGGACAATGACTGTAGCCATGAAATCAGAAGACAATTGCTTCTTGCCAGGAAAGCTATGACAAACCTAAACAGCGTGTTGAAAAACAGAGACATTACCCTGCCGACAAATGTCCGTATAGTAAAGGTTACAGTCTTCCCAGTGGTCATTTATGGTTGTGAGAGCTGGACAGTAAAGAAGGCAGAATGCCAAAGCACATAACCACCTTACGATAGTGAATATCTGCACAAAATAAGCTTTCTCCTGCTGCACTTGTTCAACATGGATGACACATCTTCCTATCACCTGGACCACCTTGCCAATCTGCTGACCTTTGTAGTGTCCTCACACAAATTGAACTTCAATATTCATTCAGATGGCATAGATTCAGCATTGTACTTCTGTCTCAGCAACTTGGGAGGGGAAGGCCATCTTCCTAGTAACAAGTTACACAGGGATTAAACTTCATTTTGACAAAAGGCGGGGGTGGGGGGGAAAGCTGATAGATGCTTCTACTTTTCTTGCCACTCTATGCTCTTCATTGGCTGAACACATCTGTCAAGAGAAAGAAGGCAAGTGAGGGATTGAGCCTGAGGAGCAGTGGACCAGTCCTCTGCAGGCTGCAGATGCTGAACAAACCAGCAGCCGAGGAGAAGGGAGCTCTCTAGGGCTTCTGTTAAGGTTGGCAGTGGTGCATGAGTTACCTGATTTTATGGGCCTCTTCAGAAGGAGGGAAGAACCGAATCTACCACAGATGCCATTAGAAGGCATATGGCCTTTGCTCAAAATATAACCTGAGGCAAGAAACTTATTGTCTTGAATCTGTATGACTAAAATTGTTTTTCAGTTGTCAATCCCAGAGTGTAGTCAAAGCCTCTGGTGCAGGCAGCAGTCAGCCACTCAGAAACAGACCATCGTTCCAAAGTCGAGATTCTGCTCACTCGGCCAACTAAACCCTGCTTGGAGCCAGGCCACTGAAACTCAGCATTTAATGAAAAACTTATCCTCCTTACCGTCCCAGTTTACAAAGTATCTCAGTACCTTTCAAGATTCACAACCCATCAGGAAAAGTAGCCTCTGATTTTCAGGTGAAATACTAAGGCTCTGAGAGGGCTGCTCCAGTTGTCCAATATGATAACAACTGTTGGGAAAAACCATGCCTTCAAGGTGCCAGTCTCCTTGTTCCTTGCTTTATGTTTCTGGATTTATTCTGGCAAGATTCTTCCCAGAAGCAGGGCCATTCCCACAAAGTGAGTCCATGATTTCAGAATGGAGTCTAACATCTTAAAATTTGGGAGCAAAGATTTGTTCAATTAGCCAGGCTCGGGATACAGAAATACCTAAACGTTTCCCTTTTTCCAACACCACAGCTTTTCCCAATGTGATGCCTGTAAGTTCATTCAGCCCAGTGACAATCACTGCTGTGATGCACAGTCCAGCTCTTCTCTCCACTGTCCCACCACTGGGTGGTCTTGACCTGCTTTGTGTTAGGTCTTTGATATTGCTCTAAGTCCTGCAGATGGAGGATCCATTTTTCAAAAAAACATTATCTTAAAAATATCAATGTCTTAGGCCTTTTTATTTTCCATTTTTTCTGTCTACCCACTCACATCTTTTACATTCACCTCAGACACATTGCTGTGCTCGAGGCAGGCACACACAAAGTAGAGCCTCTCATTCAATTTTGAGAAGAAGGAATTCCTTCCTAATATTAGAGAAAGAGATGGTACTGACACCTTAGTAGAAAGAAAAACATATCCCTCCTTTGGAAAAGATGTAGCCCTGCAGAGGGCATGGCTTGGCAAAGGAAATTTTGAGAGCTTTTGTCCCCACTAACCTCCTTGGCCAGGCATCTTTGTGTGACATTCCAATTGCACAATCATATCAGGTAGCCCTCAGTGTGGGATCCATGAACAGTATTAAGATTTTGTTTAGCAGTTGACAAGGCAAGTAGATGTGGTCATCTCACAGTCTGTAATTACATCTGCAAGAATATTCTCCCCATTCTGTTTAGTTAGTTCCATGAGTTTGTGCATGTGCGCGTGCTAAGTCACTTCAGTCATGTCAGACTCTTTGTAACCCTATGGACTGTGGCCCACCAGACTCCTCTGTCCATGGGATTCTCCAGGCAAGAACACTGGAGTGGGTAGCCATGCCCTCCTCCAGGGGATCGTCTTGACCCAGGGAGCAAACCGGCAATTCTCACATCTCCTGCATCGGCAGACAGGTTTTTTTTTTTTTACCACTAGCACCTCCTGGGAAGCCCACAAGGGTAGGAACTCTGTTTTTACACATTCCATTATGTCAGTGCCTGCTATAGTGTCTGGTACCTAGTAAGCCCTCATTATTTCTTTGATCCTTTTTATAACTTTATAAAAGTGGCTTTAATTCTTTGGACAAAGCAAAAAGTTTCCAACTCAGACATGAGCATTGTTCAAAAGTTTAAAAGTTTATCTATGGCAAACGTGGGGACCCTTATAGAGAAGAGTGAGATGAGGAGCCAATTCCAAAGCAGAGACTGTTAATGCTAATAGTTAGCCAAGGATATAAATTTTGGGTCAGCATCTACAACTGCTTCTGAATACTGTCTCATTTAACTAGAATAGCAATATAAGTGATCGAATCTGTGGCTGGGCCTTAACAGACTGCTGTGATATTTACACATTATCAGTTACNCATTTCTATGCTTTCTTTGCTTTCTATGCTTTCTATGCTGTGGCCACCAACCCTCCACTTCCTTAGGTTTCTGAGGCTCACTACTGCTCAGGCATTCATTCGTGCTGTTTCCTCTGTCTAAAACACTTCCTCCCCCAACCAGAATATCCACTTACCTGACTTTTGCCCTTGCTACAGTTCTCAGCTTAAACTGAGTTCTGACTGGAATATTGACTAAGTAAGGTGAGTCTCCCCTCTTGCCCAATAACTCTACCTCCTTGCAGTCTGTTCTTTTCTTCCATTGTCCTTGTCCCATTCTATCCCAATCTATACACTTGTATGTTCTGATTAGCATCCATCTCTCCCACTATCAACATTACTTCCATGAAGCTCTGTTTGGCTCACTGGTATATTCTCAGCATTATTTAGGGGTTTGGCATATAATCTGGATTCCAGTGTTTATTGAATAAATGAAAGTACAGTTTTTAAGGATCAGAGAGACATGTTAACATGGGATGGGAGAAGGTAACATGAAGAAGTAAAAACAGACAAGAAAGAGCATCCCTGGCATTACAGCCAGGCCTCATCTCCTTGCCATGCAGATCCCGTGGCAACTCAGGAGCAGTTCTTGAGCCTCAGTCGTCTGAGTCATTCGCAGCTCTTATGGTGTCTCAGCAACAGAAGTAAATGCCCCTCGGTTCTTGCAGTTTCTGATTTCTTCCTGCTATTCATTTCTCAGCAGCATTCTTTTGCTTCTCTTGTTAACTGTCTATCATGAGGAAGTGATGATCCAGAGAGGTGATATGGGGTGGGAGGTGGGAGGGGGGTTCAGGATTGGGAACTCATGTACACCCGTGGCTGATTCATGTCAATGTATGGCAAAACCAATACAGTATTGTAAAGCAAAATAAAGAAAAAATAAAAAAAAATAGTTCTTACAAAAAAGTAAACATTACAGAAAATTTGGATAACACTAAAAAGCTATCATCTTATTTATCTAGAAAGAAACTAACAACTTGATACAATATCTTCCTAGCGAACATACATGTACACAAACAAGTTATCTTTCTACAAACTGAAACATTTATAGATATACTTTTGTAACTACAATTCTTAATATACAAATTTTGGGGAAACTTTATAAGTTGTCACAATAACTTTTTATATTTGGAGATCTTAAATCTGTTCTAATGTTCCACTATTAAAAATACAAAACACAAATAGCTGGTTGAAAACACATAGGAATCTAAAAGGAAAGTAATTTACCTCCATAAAACTTAAAATACAAATATATACATTTAAAACTGGTAATATGTTGTAGGACCACCGCATGGTATGTTTACATTACTATTTTAAAACCCAGTACCTCTGGATATTAATCTTCTTTTGAAAATCTAATTGTCAAAATTGACTAACTTTCTATCTATTGAACTTCTTTCAAACTGTGTGCTACCGCTCCACTGGAGGATCTTAGACCGCCCACTAATAAATGTTACCTTCTGAACTTGGGTTTAAGGGGCCAAATAATTACTTTTAATGGATTTAGGTGCAAAAGAAGTCTAGGTCTCAGATGGTGGGAGTAAATTATGGCAGCGCAGTCTTACTGTAAATGATGTTAGAGATATGTGAGCTTTATGGATATACTGTGACATGGGGACTTTTCTCCCCAACCCTAAGGTGGCAAGGGTGGAGGCAGGGCACCAAAATTATGAGGTCTGTGCAAATTCACACATAAGACCTATCTGCTTATTAATCCAGCCTTTTCAGATGGGACCCCAAGTTACTCTCTTGGTTTTCCTCCCGTGGTCATCTTGTTGCTAGATGTCTATTCAATGTCCAGCATCTCCTCTAAGATGCAGGTAGAAAGAAGGGGAAGAAATCAGGGCAAAAGGGCAAATGTCTAAGGCCATGACTTAAAGCTCTCTTTTAAGGAGCTTTACTAGAAACCCTGCCCTACCTTTCGTTACACCTCATGACAAGAACTGTGTCACCCTGTCATCCTTATCAGTAGTGGAGAGTGGACAATGCAATTTTTTAGCTGAGCACATTGTCACCACCATGCAAATCAGGATTCTATTAATAAAGAAGAAAAAATAAATAAAGGAGTAGTTAACAAGCACAGTTAACTACACACAGTTTTAGAAAAGATGGCTTAGGAAGACTTCTGGGGATTTCAGTTCCCAAAACAACCAAAGGAAAATGGAGGGAAATGTAAAATAGAGAAAGAAGTAGTTTCAGTAGAAAGATGTGTTGGTCTGGCTGTTAAAAGGTAGGGTACAAAAAGCCCAAATTGACGGGCAATGTATGAATGCCATGGAAAGGAAATACCAAGAAAAGGAATAGAGATTGCCAACCTTACTTTCTGCTCTTCAACCCTAATACCCAAACTTCAGACAGGTCTGAGAAAAATGCCTTAGTGGGGAGGCCAACATCCTCAGACCAGAATACTTTCCGCACTGAGAACACTTGGGAACAGGAGGTTTTATGTGCAGGTAACAGACGTGCAGGTGTGTACGGTGGGTGTAGAGTGGGATTGGCTGAAACACAGATGTTTCATGGAAAACAAGCCACAGGGACCCCTCCAGGAGTCTACAAGCTAATAGACTTAACAACAAACAGGCCTGGGAACTCTGTCATGTTCAGTTGCTTGGTTGTGTCCGACTCCTTCAACCCCGTGGACTGTATCATGCCAAGTTCCCTGTCCTTCACCATCTCCTGAAGCTTGGTCAAACACATGTCCATTGAGTCGTTGATGCCATCCAACCATCTTCTCCTCCTGCTTTCTATCTTTCCCAAAACATCAGGGTCTTTTCCAGGGAGTCAGCTCTTCACATCAGGTGGCCAAAGTATTGGAGCTTCGACATCAATTGTTCTAATGAATATTCAGGGTTGATTTCCTATAGGATTGACTGGTTTGATTTCCCTTCAGTCCAAGGGACTCTCAAGTCTTCTCCAAAACTATGATTCAAAAGCATCAATTCTTTGGTGCTCAGCCCTCTTTATAGTAGGACTCTCCCACCCATACATGACTATTGGAAAAACCGTAGCTTTAACTATATGGATCTTTGTTGGCAAAGTAATATCTTTGCTTTTTAATATGCTATCTAGGTTTGTCATAGCTTTTCTTTCAAGGGGTAAGCATCTTTTAATGTCATGACTACAGTCACCATCTGCAGTGATTTGGAGTCCAAGAAAATAGTCTGTCACTGTTTCCATTGTTTCCTCATCTATAGGCCATGAAGTGAAGGGACTGAATGTTATGATCTTTGTTTTTTTTAATGTTGAATTTCAAGCCAGCTTTTTCACTCTATTTCACCTTCATTAAGAGTTTCTTTAGTTCCTTTTCAGTTTCCGCCATTGGGTGGTGTCCTCTGCATATCTGAGGTTATTGGTATTTCTCCAGGCAATCTTGATTCCAGCTTGTGCTTCATCCAGTCCAGCATTTCACATGATGTACTCTGCAAATAAGTTAAATAAACGGGTGACAATAGACAGCCTTGATGCACAGCTTTTGCAATTTGGAACCAGTCTGTTGTTTCATGTCCAGTTCTAACTGTTGCTTCTTGACTTGCATACAGGTTTCTCAGAAGTCAGGTCAGGTGGTCTGGTATTCTCATCTCTTTCAGAATTTTCCATAGTTTGTTGTGATCCACACAGTCAAAGGTTTTGGCATAGTCAATAAAGTAGATGTTTTTCTGGAATTCTCTTTCTTTTTCTATGATTCAACAGATGTTGGCAATTTGATCTCTGATTCCTTTGCCTTTTCTAAATCCAGCTTGTACATCTGGAATTTCTCAGTGCACATACTGTTGAAGTGTAGCTTGGAGGATTTTGAGCATGATCTTGTTAGGATGTGAAATGAGTGCAACTGTATGGTAGTCGGAATATTCTTCAGCATTGCCCTTCTTTGGGATTGGAATGAAAACTGACCTTTTCTAGTCCTGTGGCCACTGCTGAATTTTACAAATTTGCTGGCATGTTGAGTGCAGCACTTTAAAAGCATCATCTTTTAGGATTTGAAATAGCTCAGCTGGAATTCCATCACCTCCACTAGCTCTGTTTGTAGTGATGCAAACAAAGATCCATTTGATTTCACACTCCAAGATGTCTGGCTCTAGGCGAGTGATCACACCATCATGGTTATCCAGGTCATTAAGATCTTTTTTGTATAGTTCTCCTGTGTATTCTTGCCACCTTTTCTTCATATCTTCAGCTTCTGTTAGCTTCATATCGTTTATGTCCTTTATTGTGCCCATCTTTGCATGAAATGTCCCCTTGGTATCTCTAATTTTCTTGAAGAGATCTCTATTCTTTTCCATTCTATTGTTTTACTCTATTTCTTTGCATTGTTTGCTTAGGAAGGCTTTATCTCTCCTTGCTATTCTTTGGAACTCTGCATTCAGATGGGTATATCTTTTCTTTTCTCCTTTGCTTTTTGCTTCTCTTCTTTCCTCAGCTATTTGTAAGGCTTCTTCAGACCTTTTGTCTTTTTGCATTTCTTTTTCTTGGGGATGGTTTTGATCATTGCCTCTTGTACAATGTTATGAACTTCCATGCATAGTTCTTCAGGCACGCTGTCAGATCTAATCCCTTCAATCTACTTGTCACTTTCACTGTATAATTGTAAGGGATTTGATTTAAGTCATAACTGAATGGCCCAGTGGCTTTCCCTACTTTCTTCAACTTAAGTTTGAATTCTGCATTAAGGAGTTCATTGTCTGAGCTACAGTGTTCAGCTCCCGGTCTTGTTTTTGCTGACCATATAGAGCTTCTCCATCTTCGGCTGCAAAAAATATAATAATCTGATTTTGGTATTGATCATCTGGTGACGTCCATGTGTAGAGTCATCTCCTGTGTTGTTGGAAGTGGGTGTTTGCTATGACCAGTGTATTTTCTTGGCAAAACTGATTAGCCTTGCACTTCATTTTGCACTCCAAGGCCAAACTTGCCTGTTAGTCCAAGTATCTCTTGACTTCCTCCTTTTGCATTCCAGTCCCCTGTGATGAAAAGGACATCTTTTTTTGGGTGTTGGATCTAGAAGATCTTGTTGGTCTTCATAGAACCACTCAACTTCAGCTTCTTCAGCATTACTGGTTGCGGTATATATTTGGATTACTGTGATATTGAATGGTTTGCTTTGGAAATGAACCAAAATCATTTGGTCGTTTTTGAGACTGAACCCAAGTACTGCATTTTGGACTCCTACTGACTATGAGAGCTACTCCATTTCCTCTTAATGGATCCTTGCCTACAGTAGTAGATATAGAGGTCATCTGAATTAAATTCACCCATTCCAGTCCATTTTAGTTCACTGATACCTAAAATGTTGATGTTCTCTCTTGTCATCTCCTGTTTGATCACTTCCAGTTTATCTTGATTCCTGGACCTAAAATTCCAGGTTCATGCAATATTTTTCTTTACAGAATTGGACTTTCCTTTCACCACCAGACACATCCACAGGCGGGCACTGTTTCTGCTTTGGCTTAGCTTTTTCATTCTTTCTGGAGCTATTTCTCTGTTTCTCTCCAGTAGCATATTGGGCACCCACTGACTTGGGGAGTTCATCTTTCAGTGTCATTATCTTTTTGTCTTTTCATACTGTTTATGGGGTTCTCAAGGTAAGAATGCTGAAGTGGTTAGCCATTCCCTTTTACAGTGGACCACATTTTGTTAGAGCTCTCCACCATGACCCATATGTCTACTGAGTGGGTAGTAAAGAAAGAAGAGACTTACTACCATATTTGCTCCATCCTCTCCTTTTCTCCCTATACAAAAGAGAATCTTTAGCTATCTATCATGGTTCACTCTGGGTTACCAAATGATGACTTTGGATGGCTATAGAAAGCATCTGACTCAGATATACTCTTTGGATGATTTTACCATTCCTTCCATAACAATTTGTACCATCGGCTAATCCTCTCCAGCCATTCAGAAAAAGCTTGGAAGGATGTGAGAGAAGAAACTGGCTGGGTGGCTGCCCAAACCAATGAGAGGACCACTCCCTTCCTTGAGAACACTGGTTGTGCTTCCTAGGGTTCTTGAGATCGTCCTCATCTGAATGTCTTCTCAATGAAAATTTCACTGTAGTTACACAAAGATGTGCAGTAGGACAAGGTATTTATTGTATTATTCCATGGAGTAGTTCCTAGTAAAGTGGATGAGCACCAAGAGTCTGGGGACTCTTGAACTAGAAGCCCTGACCCAGTGTTGCCAAAAGTTCTAAACCAATAATACACAGCTATTAGCTGGAGCTCACTCTTTATGGAAAAAATTCAAAGAGATTATCTGTAGCCCACATTAAGATAAGAGATAGTGAAGATAAATTCTAGAAGGTCTGGCTATAATACCAATTCAGATAAGGTTATAGCCATAGGCTAGAGGGCCTTATTCTAATATAACATCACTGGTTATGACAGCAGCTGTCTTGAAGGAATGATCACACTAGACATCCTATGTAATTCAGAACACCTGTGATAACTGACTTTCCTCAAAAGGCTAAATTGCATACTATTTGTCAATATGCCAAGTTATCTAATTAGTATGCTGCTGCTAAGTCACTTAAGTCGTGTCCGACTGTGTGACCCCACAGATGGCAGCCAACCAGACTCCCCCGTCCCTGAGATTCTCCAGGCAAGAACACTGGAGTGGGTTGCCATTTCCTTCTCCAATGCATGAAAGTGAAAAGTGAAAGGGAAGTCACTCAGTCGTGTCCGACTCTTCGTGACCCCATGGACTGCAGCCTACCAGGCTCCCCTGTCCATGGGATTTTCCAGGCAAGAGTACTGGAGTGGAGTGCCATTGCCTTCTCCTATCTAATTAGTATAGAGGCTGCATATATAGAATAATTCAAATCTCAACTGTGAAGATCCATACTTCATATCAGAACAAACAAAGGATGGGAAATCATATCATGCCAAGTAAAAACCCAGGCAAATTTCAGGACCTGTATAGCTTATGCAAGGCTAAATTTAAAAGTGATCATGAAGGTCCTACTCTAGTTATAAGAGAAGACAGAAGTGAGGATGGGGGCACACTAGACTTATGAAATCTCTATCAGCTGGAACAGGGTTAACTGTAGTTGGTCATTCAACTGAAGCTGTTACAGAAATGATCCATTGCCCAAACCCTGAGGATACTTCCCGGTCCCTGCTGTCTCTGTCCTAACCATAGTCCCCAGCCCTAACTGTATATGCTTTTCTTGAGTCTGAGCTGAAGGGAATAGGCACTAGCCTTTGTAACATCAAGGATGCTTATAAAGATCTTATCCTATAACACCCATATTAAGTACCAAAAACTGGACTCTGGGTTTTGGCAAAAAGTGTAGCCCCACTCCTAATTCTCCTACTTGTTGGATATGAGGACCAACCCAAGGGCTGCCTGTGAAATACAGTAGGAGTTGTTATGTGGGGCTCACTAGACCAGCATTGGGAGCCACTAAATGGCTCCCCCAAAATCATTATTAGGATCCAAACAGAATTTATAATTTCCAAAGTTTAGATTAACAAAGCACTATAGAGATTTGTGATAAAGCTTATACACACACACGCGCACACACACACACACACACACACACACACATAACCCTAATGCTGAAGAGTTGCATCAAGGCATCACCTACTCAATGGACACGAGTTTCAGCAAGCTCCAGGAGTTGGTGATGGACAGGCAGGCGTGGGATCGCAAAGAGTCAGACATGATTGAGTGACTGAAGTGAACTGAATGCTGAAGAAATGGTAGCCATAGGATATACAGTGGTCTAAAACCACATCTTCTTAATATTATATTCTAGTTAGGAAGGAAGAAGGACCATGTGCTATTAAACAGGGAAAATACCTAAATCCCAGACAATTCCCAAAACACACGGGATTCAATAAGATATATCCATAAGGAAGTGGCTAAACTAAGTGAATTTCATGTGGTCCTGGCTCTCCATACCTTGTAATAAACTGGGGATTTATATTAAAGAAAATTATTATTTGTGAAATAAATATTTCTATTTTCCATGATGAGTTCCATGAAAGCAATGGCAGCATGTTGATCTAGAGTCATTGTATTGGTCTAGACAAAAGCTATCAACTAAGGGGTGGATCATGACTCATAATTTAAGAAGTCCATGGCTGCAAAAGCCCTTTGGAAAGGCCCCTTGTTATGTGTAGCTCTGAACTGGAGAGTTTCTATATTCTTTGGTTCAGTTTGAAGGTCTGTATTCAAAACATGAACTTTAGGTACTGTAACAAGGTAGCTAGAGTACAGATATACTGGTTTATCAATGACATCACCCTCTAAACTGATAAAGAAACAAACTGAAGAGACTCAGTGCCCCTGTGATCTGATGGGATTCCCATCCTGCATTAGTCCCATAAACCCACAGACTCAGGGCACATCTCAGAGAGAGAAAAGAAAGGCCCTGGGGAGCAGCACCCATCATACCACCTTTAGGCATCCTAGCTAGTTGAGTTATAGCCTTCATCTGAGATAAACTAATGCTTGCTACTGTCAGGTTTAAATTCTGACATTTATCCTGACTCACAATCTTCCAGGGGTCATGGGCTCTTATCACAGTCAACCATTACTGCTTTCAGGGAATCCTGGAATTCATCAAGTGACTGTCAAGCATTCTTGAAGGACTCTAGAACTAACTGTCAGAGTTTGTTCATTCCTGCCCCAAGCCTAGCCTACAGGGATGATTATAAATCCTAACTATTATGCACTAATTAGAGTACTCAAGTATCTCACCAAATTGTAACAACCTCTGACAAGCCTACCAGCTTACCGTCCAAAGGTCAGGAAACAGGATTAACTATAGTTGGGTACAGAAATGATCCGTTCCCTAAACCCTGAAGACACTTCCCGGTCCCTGCTGTCCCTGTCCTAACCATAGTCCCCAATCCTATCTATATACGCTTCTCTTGAGTCTGAGCTGAAAGGAACAGGTGCTAGCACTGGGTCAAATGCAGGAGTAGTGTATTTCTACTTCCAGTCCCCTTCAAAACATATCTAAAGATAAGACTCATCCTTGCCCAGAAAGCAGGTGTTCTGAGTCATCAGGAACAGGTTGGGAAGAGGTATTTTCTCACTGAGAATCTTGCCTATCTCAAGGGATCAACCTAACATAGGAAAAAGAGATGATGTGACATATTTTTGGAGGGGGGAGGGAGGTGGTTAAAATATTATCCATCAAATCATTAGAATTTGACAGTAAATAAAGTTTGGGACATTCCATGTGCTATCACAAACAGAAACTTTCCTAGGGATAAGAGTGTAAACCATTTACGCTTCCCAAATTTCATGTCTCCAGACTTGTTAAAGCTATGGAAAAATCAAACCTCAAAGAAAGTGCCACGAACTGTGAAATAGATCCTATACTAGGCACATCTCTGCATTTTGTGAGGCTTTCTGAATTGTGGGAAGCATTCCTTGGAACCCACTAGTAAAAATAAGAGCAGTTTGGAGTGGTTAATGGTCATAAATATGAAACCCTGGGAATCTTTTCACAAGGAGAGTTTCTGTATCAAAATCGTCTTGTGTGTCCCATGTCTGGATAAAGGTATAAGCTAAAAACAGAAGTCTTTTCTTAAGGGCCTCAACATCCATGTATTTTTAATGTTTTGAAAAACCACAGTATTTTGATAAACTGCTGTGCATTATGAATGTATTTTCCAGATTTCCTGTTTCTGCTAATGGTGGTTCAGGCTGTTTGAATCAGGCCTACAGCTGAAAACAACTAAAAAGCTGGATTAAATATATTTGAAATAATCTTTTTAAAAACATCAAAGAGACTATAAAATAGTAAGAAATTATCAGGCAAAAGTAAACAGGAGTCAACAATCTAGAGAAGTAAATACTCCTGAAGAGAATCCCAGAAAACTAGAACCTCCATTCTGACAGCCTTTCAGGATGTAGAAGGGGATAGAAAACTAAATCCTGTGTCCATGCAAGTTGGAGAGTCTGACAGGAGACCTTCCCCTACAACACTCTGGGTTCCAGGATCTCAGAATGAAGGTGGACAAAAATGGAATTAACTTGAAGAGAATGAGAACAGAGTAACAATCCCTTGAGTTATCCAGGAAATTGCAAGCTGTGAACAGGTGGTCCCAGACAGGTAGTGCCCCTGGGTGCCTGGCAGAAGTAAACACAAATGCTCTTCGGAGCAAAGTACTTTCATTACAGGACTTCCCTGGAGGCTCAGATGGTAAAGCGTCTGTCTACAACATGGGAGACCTGGGTTCGATCCCTGGGTTGGGAAGATCCCCTGGAGATGGAAATGGCAATCCACTCCAGGACTATTGCCTGGAAAATCCCATGGACAGACAAGTCTCACAGTTCTTCCTACAAAATAACCTTTCAAGTGCAATGATTAGCGCAGAGTCAAATATATCCAGCACATAGGAAAATTAAAATTAGTGAATAAAACAAAAAGAGATCATCAGAAACGGTAAGTGTAGGACCCAGGATCTGTCTTAATAGGCCACAAGTTTGATATGTGCTCAAGTTTGAGAATCAATGCTTCATACTTTAATCATATTAAATATACATCCTACAAAAATGTGTAAGTGTATTAGATCTGGGAAAGAGCCCAAGAATTTGCATTTCTAACAAATTTGCAGATGATGTAGATGCCAGACCATACTATGAGAACCATTGGTATTAAAAATTGAATTATTACACAGGTTAGCATAGTGGTCATCTATGGGGAGGAGAATGGCTATAATTTGGAAGCAACATGCAGAAATTTCCTACAATTTCCTGGCAATTTNGTTTGAATCAGGCCTACAGCTGAAAACAACTAAAAAGCTGGATTAAATATATTTGAAATAATCTTTTTAAAAACATCAAAGAGACTATAAAATAGTAAGAAATTATCAGGCAAAAGTAAACAGGAGTCAACAATCTAGAGAAGTAAATACTCCTGAAGAGAATCCCAGAAAACTAGAACCTCCATTCTGACAGCCTTTCAGGATGTAGAAGGGGATAGAAAACTAAATCCTGTGTCCATGCAAGTTGGAGAGTCTGACAGGAGACCTTCCCCTACAACACTCTGGGTTCCAGGATCTCAGAATGAAGGTGGACAAAAATGGAATTAACTTGAAGAGAATGAGAACAGAGTAACAATCCCTTGAGTTATCCAGGAAATTGCAAGCTGTGAACAGGTGGTCCCAGACAGGTAGTGCCCCTGGGTGCCTGGCAGAAGTAAACACAAATGCTCTTCGGAGCAAAGTACTTTCATTACAGGACTTCCCTGGAGGCTCAGATGGTAAAGCGTCTGTCTACAACATGGGAGACCTGGGTTCGATCCCTGGGTTGGGAAGATCCCCTGGAGATGGAAATGGCAATCCACTCCAGGACTATTGCCTGGAAAATCCCATGGACAGACAAGTCTCACAGTTCTTCCTACAAAATAACCTTTCAAGTGCAATGATTAGCGCAGAGTCAAATATATCCAGCACATAGGAAAATTAAAATTAGTGAATAAAACAAAAAGAGATCATCAGAAACGGTAAGTGTAGGACCCAGGATCTGTCTTAATAGGCCACAAGTTTGATATGTGCTCAAGTTTGAGAATCAATGCTTCATACTTTAATCATATTAAATATACATCCTACAAAAATGTGTAAGTGTATTAGATCTGGGAAAGAGCCCAAGAATTTGCATTTCTAACAAATTTGCAGATGATGTAGATGCCAGACCATACTATGAGAACCATTGGTATTAAAAATTGAATTATTACACAGGTTAGCATAGTGGTCATCTATGGGGAGGAGAATGGCTATAATTTGGAAGCAACATGCAGAAATTTCCTACAATTTCCTGGCAATTTATTGATATCAGTGGGGATTACATTGTGTTATCACTATACATTTATATTCAAATGCAGTGATATCACTGTCTGTCCTTCCATTGAGTCACATACATCAGATGCCACTAAGCTTACCCACCATGATCATGCCACTATCATTTAAAGTCAATCCCCAAAGTAGAAAGTGCAAAAAGTTATAAAGCTATATGATATAACTTCTTCAACTTTAGTTTCTAATGTAATTAGCTTTCAGAGTTAAAAACTGCTTAAGTTTCTGATATCAGTGAGCTCAATGTAAAAACACCCACAAAGCTGAAAAACAACCATCTTAAATTTTAACAAGAAAAAGCATACAATACAAAAAGTTACTGCTTTTTTCCTGAAGTTAAAAGAAAAGGGAAACTTCCTACTTCGACAAGGAAAAGAAGCAAATACAACCATTTTGCCCTTGTGAGGATACCAGGTTCATATCAGTGTCACTTTAAGAGCTGTATAAAATCATCTAGGTCACCCTGTAGGTATAAAGAGGATATTAGTGATTACTCTCAGGCTAGGTTAAGACTTCATCCCATCCACAGTTATAAACTATACTTTGTTATAATAATCACTTGACTTGAAAACCAATCACAAGTCCTCAAAGCATCCTACTCATGTAACAAAGTCAGAGTCCCTGCTATAGACTCACAAAAAGTTGTAGATACACCTGTTGACTGTCCAACTTGCCTGTGTGTCCTCTGGACTACCAGAACTGCTTTGGAAGGTTGTGAGATTTTCTAGTCATTTGCAAATCTTACTGCGCTTCATGAGAGTTGATAATGTCCTTTGTCACTCTCAAACCAAAGTTCTTTATACATGCCATTCATTGGTTTTATTCTCACTTTATCATAAATAGGACTGGTAAAACTTCAGCATCAATTCTTTTTTTTTCTGTATGGCGAGAAGCTTCTTAGTAATCTTCAATTTTGAAACTGAAAGTATTCAAGTATTTTATGCAGAAAATACTTGACACAGAAGTAGTAATCTTCCTGCAAGTTGTTTTTTCCACATTTCCATCAGAAATGTGATTACCGGGTTATCTGCATCAGGAAGTTTCCATCAAATATTTGATCACACTTGTCTATGTAATTCATACTCCACTGACCTGTACAAAGTTCAAGGCATCACTGTACAATTTTCTGAATCCTTTTCCTTAGCATGTCCTCTTTCTGTTTTTGCACATCTTTGTTTGGCACATAACCTAAAATCAAAGTGTTTTTTAAAATCCTTTTTTCACATAAACATACACATACACATACACATACATCCCATTCCCATACACCCCGCTGCAGGTTGAAATGTTTACCTCTTCTGTGTCTTTTTAAAAAATAATTATAAACATTATTGAGGTAACATAGTTTACTGAATACAATGTAGGCTTCATGCATACAAAATTATATTTCAACTTCTGTACACCAACCAGCTTGCTCACCACGGAAGTTCAGTTTCTGTTTGTCAACATACAGTTGACCCCTTTAACCCCTTTCCCCCTTTCCCTTCCTTTCGTGTAAATACTACTCTGTGTTCTGTATCTGTGTGCTTGTTTTTCTTCAGTTTGGTTTATTTTATGGTTCTTTTGTATTTTATGTGTCTCTGACCATTGTTGTAGTGGTTAGAACTCTGGAAATGGATTGCACAGGCTCAAGTCCCAATACCACCACTTGTTATCAGTGTGACCTTGAACACACTATAAATCTCCTTGTTGTTCATTTTACTAATCTGCAATATGTGGATAATAATAGCTGGCATCATACTTATGAAGTCATTATCATGGATTTTGTCTGTGTATGGATTCAACATATTAATGAATGTATAACTCTCAGAATAATGCCTGACATATAATAAACATTACACAAGTCTTGGCTATTATTATTAAAATAATTCTATCTATAGCCTTATAAACCTCATAGCTGTTGAGATTATATATGTTCCTGGTCTTATGATTTCTGTGCTGTTTTTACTATATAAACAAACTATCTTAACCACTTAATAGGAAGATAACACATACACAGCTTTTAAGTTCATCAAGAGGTCATAAGTATCTCTGCTGGATACTCAAGAATATGTAAAAGAGTAAGAGAATGATAGAGCTTTCCTTATCTCACAAAATACAGAGCATTGCCTTGACGCTGTGTGCCTCACAACCATTAATGCAGGCTGTAGGGGTCATAAACACTCCTGGCTTCCATACCTGAAACAAAACAACAACAAAAAAATGCCAAGACTAAATGTACCACCCATGGCAACAGAAATCAAATGTCTCCAGGCATTTGACAGCAAAGTTTCACATGCATGTGCATGAATACTTATAAATCTACCCAGAGATGGTCAGTATTCTTGTTGTAGATAGCTTATAGCTTACACTCCACCTCTTCCTCATCCACAAAAGACCATAAACTTTTAAGTTTCACTCAGAAATCTATAGGAAGATGCTTGCCTCCAGGGGAGAAAAGTTCAAACCTGGTGCCAGCTAAATGAACCAAGAGTTTTGGAAAGAACAGGTATGAATCCAGCTCTTCAACTAGAATTCGTTTAAGTAATGAGATAAATCTGCTCCTGACAAGCAAAAAAATAGTGAGACAACTCACTTTTCTTATTCTCTATTTTAGGAAAGATTTCACAAGAACCCCTTTGCCTTAGTAAGAAACAGATGTTTCCCCATATGGCTTCTTACTACCTCAAGAACCATCTTTGTTCAGATTCAGTATGTATAAATATTTCAGTAATTTGGCTTCTGCTGAAGATGCAGAAATCTAGAAAGAGCATTGTTCTCACCTTAACAACTAGAGAAACTACAAAATAACTTTTCTTCAACCTATCGGAGATCTGAGCTTAGGGTGACCAAGTGAACTTTCTTCTGTTCAGTACTGAAAATCTCCCATCCTGGGAAACTTCTCAGTCCCAGGCGATAGGGAATGGTTGATCTCCCTATCTATAGCTGCAGACTAGTTAATAGTTTAGTAGCCTGAAATTCATGAAGGACTGTACCCATCAAGGACAGATAGGATGTGGGCACAAAAGAGACATCAAATACAACACAAAATGATAAGAATTCAGCTAAAATTGTTAATTGCTAAAGGCCAAGTGAAGGCTAGCATGAGAGTATCAAACCCTTGGGAGCCTCAGACAAAAAATGAATTTGCCCTCAATTTCAGTCTCTTCTCCATGCTCTACTGGGTACTGATGAGAAAGATTTAGGAAAAAGAAAGAGACCAGAGAAAGACTCTCTTGGTGGTGAAGGCCTGTTGGAGGGGAGTGAGCTCCACTCTAGGGAAGGGTCCTGCGCAGACCCTCTTCACCTATAATATATACCTTCAAGTCTCTGGGGAAAAGACAGCAAACTCTATTGCCTCCAGGGTCCTTTGATACTGAGTAAAGATAGAAGTAGGGGAGGACAGACAGTTCTGACACCTCTGGGTAAGGAAGGGCAGGAAACTGTCTCGGCCCAGGAGCCCATGCTATTACAATTAGAGGGCTCCTACACTGGAAGAGGGCCTGCCCTGGGGGCTCTAGTGGTAAAAAGTCTGCCTGCCAATGCAGGAAACGTTAAGACATGCGGGTTCAATCCCTGGGTCAGGAAGATACTCTGGAAACGGCAACCTACTCCAGTATTCTTGCCTGGAGAAAATCCCACAGACAGAGGAGCGTGGCAGGCTACAGTCCATAGGGTCACAGAGAGTTGGACACAACTGAAGTGACTTAGCACATATGCACACACACTGGAAGAGGATCAGAAGACTCTCATCTTCTCAAGACATACCAAGGATACGAGGCACAAATTTTGTCTGCCACAGCGAGGCTGAAGGTCTAAGAAAGCCTCACTCTCCAGCCCTAAGAATACCAGGCTTGCCTAAGAGAGGCTGGGCCAGAATGACTAAGAACCCTCCGGTCCCCACTCTCAAGCTAGTGGGCACCAGATAACAAGCAAAAGGAAAGGCAGAAGCATGGAGAGAGATCCCTTTGAGATGCAGTTTCAGAGGAAAGGTTGGAAGCTATGAGAGCAACAGGAATATTGAGAAGAGACCTCTACTTTTCCAGCCCACACACTAAGCATAAGGTAACACTAGAGAAAATAAAAACTAGTTGTATATCGAAGGTGGAACAATAAAACCCAAGCCCGCCTTAACTAGTGGTTAGATTAACCCAACACATCACGTTGCTGACCTAGCAGGGGAAAAAACGCTCATTTTGAGGTATACATTCTCTTTATCATAAACTCTGTTTTTCCATACAAGATGCCTGACATATGAGACATGTATTAATAAAATGGAAGAAAAAAACAGAACACCGAGATTCAGAGAGAATGTTGTGTTGGAACTATGAGAGAGGAAATTTAAAGTATCTTTGACTAATATATCAATAATCATAATACTAAAGGTTCCAGTGGAAAACATGACTTAACAGATAGAAAATTTCAGCAAGGATTTGGAATTCCATAAGAAGAGAGAGAATAGCAGAAGAAATATTTGAAGAAAGGATGGCTGAATCTTCAACAACAACAAAAATTTACACCAAACCACAGATCCAAGAAACTCAAAGATTTTTCAAGTAGGATTAATATTAAAAAATATACACCCTGACACATCATATTCAAACTGCTGGAAAGTTAAAATTATAAAGAAAATATTGAAGGTGGCCACAGAAAAAAGATGCAATACAGAGAAATAAAATTAAAAATTACAGTTGGGGACTTAGAAACCATACAACCCAGAATACAATGGATACATGTCTAAAACACTGAAAGAAAAATACTGTTAATCCAGAATACTACACCAGGGAAAATGTCTTTCAGATATGAAGGGAAAATTTGCCTTTTAAGACAGACCAAAAAAAAAAAAAAGAAAAAGAGAAAAATTATCAGCAGACCTGCACTAAAATAAACGTTAAAAAACTTCCTCAACAGAAAGACTATGATACCAACCATATTTCCATGTACACACACACACACAAAATGAAGACTTACAGCTATAATTAAAATTAAAGCAAAATATAAAAGATACAGTTTCATCTTCTTTTTGATTGCTCTAAAAGACAATTGGTCATCTAAAGCAGTGGTTCTCAACCAGAAGCAATTTTGGAAATATTTGGCAATGTCAAGACATATTTGGTTGTCACAACGGGGGCAGGATTAGGGATGGGAGGACAGTGCTATTGGCATCAGCAAGAGTGGCCAGGAATGCTGTTAAACATGCTACATCCTAAAAAGGCAAGCCCCATACTACACAGAATTATTCAGCCGGAGATGTCAAACATGTCAGACTGCTTCAGTCTGGCTAATAAAAAAAAAGATACTATTTATCAGTGTGTGGAATGAAAAGGGCGACATCACTACAGGTCCCAAGACATTAAAAGAGTTATATCACAAACAATGCATGCCTATAAATTCAAAAACTTGGATGAAATAAATTCTTTACAAGGTGGAAACTACCAAAGCTCACTTAAACATATAACCTATATAGTCCTATATCTATTGAAAACATTGTTAGAAATTCTTAACTACAAATTCAAAGCAGCCTGTAGGCCAAGATCCCTTCACTGCCAAAAGGAAAAGATCAGGACAAGACTAGCTCTTCTTACTACACATCTATTTGAAAGATGTCTATCTTAGTGCTATCTGTCTTAATGCTCAGGCTTCAATCTCCTGCAAATTACAAAAACTCCAGAATTTCAAGTTACTTTCTTTCTCCAAGGCCCCATTTCAGGGACCTAAATATTTCACATTCTTTGATGAAGACACCTTAATGCTATCTTGCGGTGCTGACTTGATCATGGCTGAAAGGTGCCCTTGGCCTTTGCAAGTTGAGTGAAATCATGGAAGCCTCTGAAATTCAGCAGTATTTTGAGCAGAGAGTCTCTCCAACTCAACTTGCTAAGACTTTTCTGCTTAAAGCTTTCTTTATCTCTTGTCTGGATATATCCATGTGCTGGTAGGTCTTCCCACACTTCATGGGGCATTCTCATTTCAGTAAAACACAGGTGTGGATTACTGAAGGGTGTGGTGATCTAAGGGTCTGGAGATCCAGATTGTCGGCTACAAACTGTTTCTTGCCCTGGGCATTTGCCATCTACCTGTATCCTGGCTGTAGTCCTCATGGTGCTCCAAATAGAACTTGACTCGCAACACTCATTTTTTTTTTTTTTTTTTTTAGTTGACAAGGTTCTGGGCTTTGGTTAGATAGTGTAGCTCATGAGGCAAAGCTCTTTAAGAGCACAGCTGAGAGTGAGCCTCATGGTTGAAGGGGTAAGCAGTGGGTGGGCAAAGCAAATTCTTGGGTCAAGTAGCTCACAAACAAAGCCAAATCATTCTAGTGGGAGACACAAACCTAAAACTGAATCACTCTGGAAAATGCGGGCAATAAGAAAACAAACTGACCCACGCTGCAGAAAGCAGCCCTCAGGCTGGGAGAATGGCAGCAAAGGCCCTGGCTGCAGCCACAGCAGCTGGGCGGACCCCTTTCACAGTAGTGTGAGGTAATCCAGGGGCATGGAAAATCTCAATACTGGCTGACGCTGGGCCTCAGGGCTCTTACATACACTTCTAGAGCTCTTTTCCGGTGAGCTATTTCCAGTGAAGCTCTGGGAGGACTGGGTTAAGACCAGCATCTAATGCACATTGGTTGAGAGCTAACATCTTTACTCACCATACTGCTTTTAAGAACCATTCAAAACAATGCTGCTTGCTGCTGCTAAGTCACTTCAGTTATGTCCGACTCTGTGTGACCCCATAGACGGCAGCCCACCAGGCTCCGCTGTCCCTGGGATTCTCCAGGCAAGAACACTGGAGTGGGTTGCCATTTCCTTTTCCAATGCATGAAAGTGAAAAGTGAAAGGGAAGTCGCTTAGTCACGTCCGACTCTTCACGACCCCATGGACTGCATGCAGACCAGGCTCCTCTGTCCATGGGATTTTCCAGGCAAGAGTACTGGAGTGGGGTGCCATTGCCTTCTCCGGGTCAAAACACTGGAGGTTAGGATATTCAAGTCCACCCGTTGTGCATTTCCTAATTAAAGGAAGTTTAATTAAGCTCAAGTGAGAGCTTAAATTTACAGATAACCTTCCATTCTTGTCTATATTTCAGGGCACCACGCAATTTCTTCACCAAAGCCAGTTGCTTTTTGAGGTGGTATGACAAACAAAGAGAAGTCAGGCCAAGGCTGCTGAATCCCATAATTTGTAACAACACAACGATTTGCAGTAAAAGTTGGTGAGGTGACCACCTTCCCCCTCTTACTTCTTCTTTTCACTAGTTTTTCAATAATTTGCTTCTGCCAATCTGAACAATTAAAGAGACAAAGTAGCACAAACAGCTTTACAAGCACCTGAATTGATTCTAGTGGCAACAGCTGACAGAAGTTGGAGTCTTCTCTGTACAAGTGACTAATTTTGAAACTCTAGAGCATGGTTAGGCTGCAGTTCTTTAAGTGCTGAGGCCTTTAGCTTGAAGTTACTGAGTTGGTAAGGTTGTGAGTGATGTGGGTGGTAGGACAATGTTGGTAGGGTACTTTCTGGGAAATATGAGTATTTTGAGGAGAGGCAGCATTTCCTGCACTTTTAAAGTAAGCTGTTTCCAATACTCCAAAATCTTTAGAATAGAGCTCTCCAAAAGAAATGTGAGCACACATATAAAATTTTCCAGTAGCCACATTAAAAAGTAAAAATGAACTGAAATTAATTTTAACATTTATTATATCCAAAAATATAATTTCAACAAGCAAGTCATTTTTAAAAATAGAATATTTTACTCTAAAAAGTGAGACTTTGAAATCTGGAGGGCTTTGTACATGTAGAGCACACCATATTTTAGACAGCCACACTTCAAGTGCTCAGGAACCACCTTTAGTTTGTGGCTACAGAACTGGAGGGCATAGCTTTAGAACCTCCTTCTCCAAGCGTCTCTCTTCCTCTGAAGGATATCAAACAAAGCAGCCTCTGTTCTCTGAATCCCCCATACCCACCTGCACCAGCCCTTCTAAAGCACCTGTAAAAACATTCTCAGAATACCCATTAATACGTGATTAGCCAATTCCTTACCTGCTTCTCTCCTAGGCAAGCGGCCAAGCATTGTTGCCTTCAGCGATATGGCATTTCCACATTTTGCACATTCTTCAAAGGCCCTAAAATATGAGGCAGTGGGGGATGAACACTGGATCACAAAGGTCTCAAGGTCCCAACAACTCTCAATGTAGTCAGTAAAATCACTCCTCTGTCTCTTGAGGTGTCAGTAGCTCAGAGGTCTAGAGTAGAAACCTTGTATTTATATTTTTATATAATTAAATGTCATCAATGAAGGCCTCTGGAAAAAGAGGAGAGCTGGCACATAATTTGCACCGTGAAAAATGCAAATATGGGCCCTCTGAGAACAGTGTTCTTCTGAGCCTGGAGTCCTGGAACTGCACAGGCTGACCCTCTACAAAACTGGTCCCTGATGGGCTCATGTCTTTGGATGAAGCAGGGAAGTGGTAAGATTCCCTAGACTATCCTTGAGGATCTAGACCTTAAAGAAGACTCCAAAATCGTATCTACTGGAATTCACTGGGGGAGAGAAGTTTTTGAGTCAATGGGAAACCTTGGAAAGAGGAAGTGAAGAGATGAAGGAGGCAGGTAAGACATGTGCCTTCGTTGATTAAACCACTGATTGGTCAGGGTCATTCACACGTCGGATGTTCATAAGGTCAAGGTTGGGCAACAACAGACTGACGTCTGCAAAGGTGACATGCAGGCCTGAGCAGGAATCCCTTTAAAGCTACGTCTACTCAACTTCCCACCTTTCCTAGCCAGAAACAGGTGGCGATGAGTGACCTCCAGAAGGTCTGTGAAGCCCTGTAGGAGTCTAAGCTGTGGCGTGGTTTGTAGCCACCGACCTTGCTTGGGCGGCCGAGGGTGAGGAGGGAAATTTCTTACCCACGGCCAGCATCGGCTCTTTCTGGCGTCTGCACTTCTCCTCTCTGGACGAGGGGCACGCAGACCTCGAGACTAGATTAGGGCCGGGCCTGTCAGCCCCTCGACTAGAGGCACTACCAGGTCAGGGAACAACCAACCGGTACCACCTCTACTGTTCCTGAAGGCCGTGACGGCCTTGCAAAAGGCAGCGGGGGCCACTGTGGACCTGAGCCTCAGGGATCCTTCTTCCACTGGCGTCCGGGGGCCGCAACCGCTCAGGGCGTCCACCTGCAGCCGTTCAACGGAAATTGGTGTCTGCAAGCAGGCGGAGGGCCAGCCCGGGGTTTCCTGGGCAACAGGCCCCGCCCTGCCCGCGCGCCTGGCCGTGCCCCTCTGAGGAGTAACCCAGGGCGGGAGGGATTCTCAGGTGTGCTGCCCTTTGGGCTGCTGTGGGGTTCCTACTCTTTTATTTGTTCTGTGTCTGCCACCCAACAAGGGCTCTTGGCACACTACATGGGCTAATAATTCTCACATGTCGGATAAACTAGTGAAAGATTTTCACACCTTGGCAAGTGAGGAGATGCCAAGGCCTCAAGGATGAGCCAAGGCCTCAAGGATGTGTCCCCGGTCCACCAAGCAACCTCCAGCCTCTCAGACATCAGCACCACCACTCTCAGCTCCGAGTCCTCCTCCATCCCTATCCGCTCCTCTCCCCCCCACCCCCACCCGGAAGT
>SJYV01012899.1:106680-174895 GCA_006410875.1 Neotragus pygmaeus | reverse complement strand
GAAAAGCCTGATAGGCTACAGTCCATGGGGTCATGAAGAGTTGGACACGACTGAGTGACCTCACTTTCACTTTTCATTTTCATGCATTGGAGAAGGAAATGGCAACCCAGTCCAGTGTTCTTGCCTGGAGAATCTCAGGGATGGGGGAGCCTGGTGGGCTGTCGTCTATGGGGTCGCACAGAGTCAGACACGACTGAAGCAACTTAGCAGGAAGCTTCTAGGCTGAATACAATTTTATCTCAGAATGTTGGAGGTGTTACTTCATTTGCTAGCTTCAAAGATTGTGAAGAAATCCAGTGCCTGATTCTTGAACTTGTGAACTTCCCCGTCTCTGGGAAATTTTAGGATATTTTCTTTATTACTACTATTCAGAAATTTCATCATAATGTCTTACTGTGGTTCCTTTTATTGTTAATGTGTCACACTTCTGTTGGTTCCCTTAAGTCAACAGATCTGTGGTTTTCAGCTTTGGAAAATCATTCCTTTCTGTAATTTTCTTTTTCTGGGAATTTTACTGTTCAAATGAATCTTAGATATAAAAAAATTATTTTACTATGGTCAGGACACAACATGAGAGCTACCCTCTTAANTCCCTTAAGTCAACAGATCTGTGGTTTTCAGCTTTGGAAAATCATTCCTTTCTGTAATTTTCTTTTTCTGGGAATTTTACTGTTCAAATGAATCTTAGATATAAAAAAATTATTTTACTATGGTCAGGACACAACATGAGAGCTACCCTCTTAACAAATTGTTAAGGATACAAATCATTGCTGTTGACTATAGGTACAGTGCTGTACAGCAATCTCTTGCTTACCTGAAACTTTATGCCCATTGATTAGTAACTCCCCGTCTCCCCCTCCTCTTAGCCCCTGGCAACCACAATTCTCCTCTTTGATTTTGTGAATTTGATTATTTCAGATACATCAAATGAGTAGAACTGATCTCAGAGAGTTAACAGTGAGCACTGGTGTGAAGCGAGACCTTAATTCCCTGTTCAGGAAGTGAACCTGGGTGGCCTGGATGAAACCCTGAAAGCCTAGCCATCAGGCCAGCAAGAGCTAGAGGCTGGAAGCTATTTTTCCCTGGATCTTTGCCCCCAGTGAAAAATACATTTCTTATGGAGGCAAAATGGAGAAGGAAATGGCAACCCACCCCAGTATTCTTGCCCAGAGAATCCTGTGGGCGGAGGAGCCTGGTGGGCTGCTGTCCATAGGGTCGTACAGAGTTGGACATGACTGAAGCGACTTAGCATGCATGCATGCATTGGAGAGGGAAATGGCACCCACTCCAGTGTTCTTGCCTGGAGAATCCCAGGGACGGGGGAGCCTGGTGGGCTGCCATCTATGGGGTCACACAGAGTCGGACACGACTGAAGTGACTTAGCAGTAGCAGCAGCATGGAGGCAAAAACTATGAATGCAGGTACAAAGTTTATTATTAGAGGCACAGCACAACAATAAGTGGGAGAGCATGTAGAAAACTGTTAAGATAGAAGCAAGACAGAGATGTACACTTGGAGAGAAAGGGTGTGGGCATCCCCCTAAATGAAGAGGAGCTTGGGAAAGAGGCAGTTAAATCATTTACATAGGGCAGTTCTTCCAGGTCTTTGTTCATCTTCGGCCAGTTATCTAGTTTCTTTCTCCACACCTGATCTGCCCTAGGACCTCCCTCCCGCCACAAGTATGCACAGCTTTTGTCCAGGATAGATTCTAGCCCTGAGGCCTATGGGATCACATATTAGCATCACATATTATGGGGTGGAACCTTCTGCTTTTGACTCTGAAGGAGGCTTTCTGAGCATGTGAAATGTCTCTCTTCCTCCAAGGATGGGAAATATATGACCTCCTGATACATTACTAAAACAAGGTTCTGGCCTCTCTGTTCTTGCCATGATTGCTATCTTAAGGTGTCCACAGGAGACAAAGCCTGGCTAGTTACCTTGTTTGAGTCATTACTTCCATTTCAGAGCGCAAACAGGAGGCTAGTTGTAAATATATAACCTGGAGCCCACCTATCCTGTTTCATGAAATGTAAACAGGAGGCCAGTTGTAAGTGTCTGGCCTGAGGTCCATCTTTTTCTTGCTCCAGTGTAAACAGGTGGCCAGTTGCAAATGTCTAGCCTGGGCCCATCTATCTCCTGCTTCAGAATCACATATCATTTCTGTGACCGGCTTGTTTCTGTGACTGGCTTATTTCCATGACTAGCTTATTTACATTAGCATACTGTTCTCAGTGTCTCTCTGTCTGACCATAAAAAAGGCTGAGCACCAAAGAATTGATGCTTTTGAACTGTGGTGCTGGAGAAAACTCTTGAGAGTCCCTTCGATTTCAAGGAGATCAAACCAATCAATTCTAAAGGAAATCAACGCTGAATATTCATTGAAAGGACTGATGCTGAAGTTGAAGTTCTAATACTTTGGCCACCTGATGCGAAGAGCTGACTCACTGGAAAAGACTCTGATGTTGGGAAAGATTGAGGGCAGGAGGAAAAGGGGACGATAGAGGATGAGATATTCGGATGGCATCATCGACTTAACAGACATGACTTTGAGCAAACTCTGGGAGATAGTGAAGGACAGGGAAGCGTGGAGTGCTGTAGTCCATGGGGTCACAAAGAGTTGGACACTTTCTGTCTATAAAAGGCCACAGGTAAAAACCTCTCTCCTGACACCAAATGTCTCTTGATTTCTGTTAGGTAGGTAGAATAGGGAAAAGGAGTCCAAAATGGCAGTGGCTAAAAGACAAAGAGGGAAAAGCCCGCGAAAATAGGACAAAAGAAGGTCTGAGGACCGGAATGAGGACCTCAGGTAAAGCAAACAACACTCCTGGCTGGCCCATCGTACATAGGACAGGCCCGGGGGAGAGGAACATATAGAAAGAGGAGCCAAAGCTAGCTCGCTCTCTCCCGCGCGCTGGGGCGTTCTCCCCGCATCTTTGGATCGACATGCCCTCACGCCTCAGAGACGGATTTTCCTGCTATCTTCTAAATAAAAGAGAGCTGTAACACTGCGCTGTAACACTGATTTGTCTGAGAGCTACAACATGGTCCGTTTGAGACCTGAGAGCTGTTACACGGTCTGTCCAAGACCCAAGAGCTGTGACACGCTGAGGGGGCTTTAATGTCCGTCACTCCAAATCTTTGTTGTGACGAGACAAAGAACCGAGGAACATACACTCGCGTGGCAATTTCTTTCTTTTCCACTGTCATATTCTAGCTGCAGCCCACTGTGAGACTGAGCTCCCCCAAAGTCTCAGGGCTGACTGCCCAACCCTTCAATTCTCCCGGTCAAAGGCAATTCCTCTCGTTCTTCTAGATTTGCTATTTCATATTTCTTCCTAGGAACTCTGTGGTTTCCTCTTTTACACTCTGTCTTCAACCCTCTTCACCTCTTTCTGTTACTCCCTTTATCTTTTCTCCCTTCTTTTTTTTCCCCTCTCGACTACTGACCTCAGGAGGTCAGTACTTATTCTAACACTACTTCCTTTAAACATTTCCTTCTGGACTTTCCTGGTTCTTTCTCTTTTTATCCCCTCTTTCAGTCTCTCTTCCTCTCTTCTATAACTTCAGACTTCTCTTTGCTACTTTAGTTCTTAGTCTCTATTTCTTTCTGCCTCTCTGTGTGTTTCTCTTTCTTGCTCACATTCTTAACCTCTTTTCTTTTCCTTTTGCTGAAAAAAAAAAAAAAAACCTTAATGTGAAACATAAACATATGTAAAAGAAGGGCATAAATCATGAACCATTTGTGGTTAATGGGGCATAAACCATTAAAGGTTTTAGCAAGTTATTATAAATTGGGCACCTATGTAACTTCTGCAAAGGTGGCAAATAGATTAATGCTACGATTCAGAGCCTTCAGTACGTACCGTCCTGACCACAAATACTTCAATCTTCACAAGCCTCGGTTTTGTATATCAGTTTCTTGCTTTTCTTTATAGTGTGGTAACTTCTGTGTGTCTCCTAAACAGTATAGTTTAGTTTTGCCTGTTTTTGAATGTTATTGCCATGGAATCATACCGTATATATTCTTTCATGTCTTTTTTCTTTCACATTAGGTTTGTAAGATTTATCAATATTGCTGCTTGTAGCTATAATTCATTCATTTTCATTGATTCTTATTATTCATTGGATGGACGTGCTGAGATTTATTCAACTATCTGACATCAAATTGTAGTTTTCAGACGACTTGGTTTGCCTTTAAAATTAAGGGCTGGATTTGCTGCCCCCTTGTGTCTTTCAACAATGATAACAACATCGTTATATAGATCTTACTCCTCACGGGCAAAGAGCTCCCCAAATCAGAGTTTCACTAGGCCAGCTTGCTCAAATTACACCTGGGGGCTGAGGAGACCACACCTTTCAGCTGCAAAGAGCTCTGTGAGGGAGAGGCCTTTATTACCAGCACAAAGCTCAGTGCTAACTCTATTGAGGTTTGCGTTACCAGGACTGAAAAGAATTTGCCATCAATAGATCTGCCAAATATAGTGGGGAGGTGCCCAGGTGCCTAAACGAATGTTTTTCAAAAAGATATCTTTTACAATGTTATTAACTCAGATACCAAGTCTTACTCTGAAAGCAGGCTGGGGAAATTCACTTCAACAGGCATTTTATTCTTTTAATCACCTGATGTTTATTGAGTACCATAAACATTGTTCTAGGTATTAGAATACAAAACTAAACAAATACAGTAAACAAATAGGCACATAACTTTGTAAGTTATTTTTTTTATCACAAGTTAGTGATAAGTATTAAAAAAGAAAGCAAATTAATGGTAACGAAATAGAGGATAACCAGCTGGTTCTTGAAATGCCATTCAGAGAAGGTGACATGCAGAAAGGTGAATGATGTAACAGAACAAGTCACGTGAGGGTCCAGGGGAAGAGCATAGGTGAAGGGAACTACAGAGGCAAAAGCATTGAGGAGGAAAAGAACTAATTATGCTTGCAGAAAACTGAGATGGGTAGTCTGATGAAAGCAGAGGAGGGAGGCTGAGACCAGCAGGAGACGAGGTGGAGAGATAGGTAGAACTTTGCAGGTCCGGTAAGAAAATTACTCTGAGAGTGATGGAAATTCACTGGAGAGTTGAAGTGGGGAGTGATGTGGTTTATGCTTTGAAATTTCCCCTCGGCTCCTGGGTAGAAAATTGATTCAAAGGGTACAAAAGTGTAAACAGGGCGGTAAAACAGAAAACTGTTACAAAAAATCCTAGCCAGAAATGAGATAACCTTGGACTAGGTGAAATGGTGGAGGTTGTGAGAAGTGGTCATATGAAAGGTGTATCTCGAAGACTGAACCCACAGGACATGCTGATGAACTGGTTGTGGTGAAAGAGGAAAACAGGAGTTCAGGATGATTTCTGGTTTGGGCTTAGCATGTAGTAGAAAGGTGGAGATCAGAGTGGTCAGGGGAAGAGACGCAGCTCAAGTTCTAGTGGGAGTGCATTAACCTTGAGATATTTATTATGTTGTAGCCACCCATTCCGGGAAACAAACTCACTCAGAAGGACAATGCAGATAGTGGAGTGCAGTTTATTACACCCGTGAGCCCAAGGCAGAGTCTCCTCTTAGCCAAGGACTCCGACCAGCTTTTGTGAAAACCTTATATACCCTAAGTGTATAAGGTTCCCTGAAACTAGTCTGAACAAAGGAAAAAGAAAGATACAATCAAAGTTAACCTGTGATCATATGCTTTAAGCCTAGGTAGTTAACAGTGGACAGTTATCAACAGGCCTGTGGTCATACCCCAATAAGCATAATAGAATGTATGATAGAATAGAATGTATGATTCAATTCGGTTACACAGATAATTAGGGTATTCTTTTAGGTGAGGGAGAGCCCTGGGGCTCTTCCTTCCAGGGGCCTGGTTTTCCAGTTGGTACGTCGTTTCCATAAGTACTGGGCATATAGCTCAGAGTCCACAGTCTGGCCCAAGATGCAGTCCTGCTTTCAAGATAGAGCCTGTTCTGTTTCCTCCTTCAATTACACATCCGAGGGACATGTCCAGTAGATGGGTGGTACATGAGTCTTGGATAGAGACTAGGACTAGAGGTATACATGTGGGAACCACTGTGGAACTGAATGAGATGACTAAGGAGTGAGAGTAGAAGAAAACATGGCTGAGGACTAAACTCTGGGACGCTGAATATTTAGACAGCTGGAGGAAAGGTGGGGCCAGCAAAGGAACCTGCGCAGGAATGGGCAGTGAGGAAGAAGGAAAAGCAAGAGCGTTTAGTATCCCAGAAGCCAGTTTCTAAAAGTGGTTACAAAAAAGAAAGCATGAACTGCCCTCCCCTTCACCCCTAAAAATGCTATCGAAAGGTCAAGTAAAATGAGAATTGAGAATTGACAACTGATTTTCTGGGAGGGAGTCACTGGTGACTCTGGCAAGGAATGACCTTAGTAGGGCTGATGGGATGGAAGCTTGAGTGGAAAGAGTTAAGATTAGAGGGAGAGATGAGACATTGTGTGAAGACATTCAAGAAGTTTTTAAGAAATGCAATCCATGCTCATAAGAAGTTGAGTTTATAAAGATTAACAAATATTTCAGAGAGCTTCTGTGTCTTGTGAATTTATACCTGTTACACTATAGGTAGGCAAAGAAAAAAAAAAGTAAAAAAAAAAAAGCTTTCATGGTTTGCTGACAGGAAAACACTGGAAACATTTTGAAGAAATCCCTTTTGCATTTAAGTGGTGTAAAAGTGAAGTAGAAACACAAAGTCACCCTAGATTAGGCATTAGCAGAAGACAGTTTACCAACTAGATATGTGACTTCATCATGGTGATGGTGTGCATCAGAAGGGCGTACCAATTGGTGGCTGAGATTTTGTACATGATCTCCTTTAAAACACAAATTTAGTAACCTTATATATTTGTTTCCTCTTTTTCATTCTTAATTTCTCTTTAACCGCCTATTTCTAACCTATTTAATGTAACTTTTTTTTTACAGTTTAACTATTGAATTCTTTATTTTTAAAAGCTGCTCTAACTTTTTTTTTTTTTTTTTTTTTTTAGGGAAGTGATCATTTTTTAGCAGACCCATGTAGTTACTGATGTGTTTATAATTCTGGAACATGANTTCTTAATTTCTCTTTAACCGCCTATTTCTAACCTATTTAATGTAACTTTTTTTTTACAGTTTAACTATTGAATTCTTTATTTTTAAAAGCTGCTCTAACTTTTTTTTTTTTTTAATTAGGGAAGTGATCATTTTTTAGCAGACCCATGTAGTTACTGATGTGTTTATAATTCTGGAACATGAAGTGAGAGGAAGGAATAACAACCCCCACTACTGGCAGCACCACTGAACTACAAACCTCAGCCCTAGGAGTAAATAGCCTGGAGAAGTCTGGTCTTGGCAGCCAGAGAGTACAAGGGCCAAAGTCTAGGGGTTGACTATGGAACAAAGATTGGAGATAAAAGGGAAAGACGTGACTGTGGCCTAACCAACTGTGAAAAGAGATATATGTATGTATATACTGTTGTATGTATTGTATAAGAATCTGTCTGCAATGCAGGAGACACAGGTTCAATTCCTGGATTAGGAGGATGCCCTGGAGAAGGAAATGGTTATCCACTCTAGTATTCTTGCCTGGAGAACTCCATGGACAGAGAACCCTGGTGGGACTGTAGTCCATGGGGTCACAAAGAGTCGGACATGACTGAGCCACTATTATATTGTGTATGTATATATTAGCATCCTTCCATTCCCTTTTTGATTGCAGTCATGCTGTTCAAGCCAGGTTGACATCTCTTTTCATAGCTCAAGTGTGGGCCATGATTGGGCCAGACAAGTGATGCAATTTCAGCCCCTGTGCACAGTGGTTGGACCAATAAGTGATTGCCTTGGCTGGTCTAATCAAAGGTGAGGGGCAGGATACCATTATTTCAAGATTAGGAGAAATAAGCTTTTCTTCTTCCACTGGACGAGAAAAGAGAAAACATATATTGTCTGGCTCATGTTGACAGCCATCTTGCAACTACCAGGGAAGCCAGGCTTAGTTTAAGCTCCTGTCTCAGAAAGTTAGAACAGAAAGTTGAAAGGGGGAAACAGAACTAAATGGATTTCAATGATTCTGTTGAACCTGATTGAGGGTATCTAAAAGGTTGACTTTTAAGCAGATTCCTTTAATTGTTTATACTATTTGACTTAGAATTTCTTTTACTTGAAGTAATATAGAAGCCTCTACAAATCTACTGCCCAAACTTTCCCTGCCTCCAAAAGGGCAAAAGATTGATGCTAGAAGCAGAGGCAGGACTGAATGTCCAGTTGGGGCCCAGCTACAGGACAGATTGCAAGTTGCTGAGCAAGACACTAAACAGCTAAAGAGCAGAGGGGCCATGTCCGGAAACCATGAAAGAGGGAGTCCCTGGTGTTTGGAGGGGGCAAGAAGGAGTTCTCAGAAAGCCTGACAGGCACCAGAGAAGACCTGGCTGTAGTCTTTGGAAAGCAGACAAGTGGAGGTTGTCCAGGCTTCCCTCTCCATCCTCCAGAGCCCACAGCCCACTAAAGAGACTAGGAAAACTCTGAGTCAGTTTTATGGGGGCAGATATATCAAAGCTCCAACCCGTCAACTCCATCCTGTCCATCCTAGTAGAATGCCAATGACAGGTGAACTCAAGAACTGATCCGCGGAAAAGGTGGACGAGGGAGGTGACATCACTGGGCCGCCTTAGGGAGTGGGAGTAACCTTGCGATGCTCTTCTCTTCCACCCTCACTGCTACCGCGCGGGAAGCATCCTTGATCCTGACTCACGGGGAATGCTGCCGAGGCTTTTTCCTAACGTGGGACTCGGCAAAACAGGGGATGCCCTTCAGCTCTTGTTCAGTCTCTCCTACCTCGTACAGTATTTCTCACCCTGTCTTCACTCTGCTTCAAGCCCTCTCCTTCCAGAACCGCCGTGATTTTGCGCAAACAGTGATGTTCTCAGGGTCAGGTGATCTAGGGTCTGAATCCCAGTTCTGCCCTGTAGTAGGTCTGTGACCTTGGTTAGTCACTTGCCCTCTCAGGATGCCAACTTCCTCACTGAAAGAAAAACTAGGGGTTGGCGGGAAAAGAGCACAATCAAAGGCATGTTGTGGGTTTGCATATTCCGGAAGTGAAGAGTGTGGATCTGACTGACCTGCCCAGCTTTTCCTGGAAACATCATCAGTCATCCTGAAGTAAATACATCTTTGCTTCCAAATTACTGTCGTGTTTCTGAGTGACGTGAATGTTTTCTCTGTGCAAAGTCTTTGTGTGCACAGCGTACTTCTCCAGATTAGTGTTCAGCATGACCTTTTATCATGATTTTGTTTCAGCCATCCTGAAAGATAACTGTTTCTTCCCGCTGTCACTCAGCGACCTTCATAACTGTTATACATACCACACAGTCTCTAATGTAGATCAAACTATGGGGAGATCCCGTGGAGAAGGAAACCCACTCCAGCACTCTTGCCTGGAAAATTCCATGGACTGAGGAGCCTGATAGGCTACAGTCCATGGGGTCGCAAAGAGTCNCTGTTATACATACCACACAGTCTCTAATGTAGATCAAACTATGGGGAGATCCCGTGGAGAAGGAAACCCACTCCAGCACTCTTGCCTGGAAAATTCCATGGACTGAGGAGCCTGATAGGCTACAGTCCATGGGGTCGCAAAGAGTCAGACACGACTGAGCGACTTCACATTCACATTCATTTCAAATATAGCATTCAAGTTTGGTGGAAATTCGTCCACTTAGATTAGAATTTTGTAGTATCTCTTGAGACAGAACGTTAATTTTATTTTAAAGATAGAAAATGTGGCTGGACACATTATTCCAGATAAAAGGGCATGTTTAGAGTATTTCAAACAGGGCTCAGTTTGGAAACCATTGAAAAATCAATAGCTTGGAGCCCTCGAGGAGGCTTCTTAATAATGCATTTCTCATTTTTTCACTCCAAGAGTGTTACTGATACGAAGGGCTAATTCCCACCTCCACAGAGATTTCCCAAAGGGGAAGAGCAGAGAGCCATCCTCAGTCCAGAGCGTTTTAGGGAGAGCAGAGTGTAGTGGGTGATAATGTCTACACTGCTTCCTTGGCCTGAGCTGTAGGCATTTCTGAGGGTCACCATCTCACACTATGAGAGCTCAGTGGTGAAGGGAAGTGCGGCGGGGGAGGTCAGTCACAGCCCCAGGGAAGCTTTCCCAGGTTTGTTTTGAACATGTTGTTGAGGACGGTGCTCTTCACGCACCTCTCAGTGGCTCCTTAATGAAGACCCATAGGAGAGGACTTGCTTAGGACTCAGCATCAGGGCGGGTGCTCTGCCTGAACACCTCATTTGTTTCTGCTATGTATACTTGGTGAATCATCTTACTCTGTTGCCTTTTTCACATTGTTGGCTACAAACATTGAGCCAGGATTATATGGAGTGTGTAGGAGTACATGGAATCCATTTGTACACCAACTCCAGTCCTGTATCCATCTTTCAGTTTTCTCTCTTTACCCTCTCTTTTGTATTTCCTAATTAAAAAAAATGTCTCACTATGAAATTTCCAAATGTACTCTAGAGTAGAGAGAATAGTATAATAAGCTTCCACATATGTATCCCCCAGACTAAAGTGATCAACAGCAACAATATCCACCCCTCAGACTAAAGTTATCAAGATGTTGCCATGTTTGCATTATTGGTTCCTTTTTCTTTTGGTTCATGCTTGGAGAATTTTGAAGCAAGTCCCAAGGACCTTGTCATTTTGAGCTTAAGTACTTCAGTATGTATCTCTAAAAATTTTGGACAGGTTCTTAAAAATCCACAATGACATGTGAAGTGAAGTGAAAGTTGCTCAGTCATGTCTGACTCTTTGTGACCCCATGGACTATACAGTCCATGGAATTCTCCCAGGCCAGAATACTGTAGTGGGTAGCTTTTCCCTTCTTCAGGGGATCCCAACCCAGAGATTGAACTTAGGTCTCCCACATTGCAGGTAGATTCTTTACCAGCTGAGCCACCAGGGAAGCCCACAAGAGCATATGACACCCAACAAAATTAAGAACTTCTGATTAGATTAGAGGCCTGATTAGATTCAGATTTAGCTTTCTGACATGAATATTTCATGATTAGTATTGTACAGTTCCTCCAGCATTATATCAAGAGACACATAACACCTGGTTGTATTTCTTTTCATGATTAATTCACCCTGTCCTGTTTTTTTTTTTTTTTCCCTGAGAGGGAAGAATTTTATTTGGTTATTTACTATTCTATTTATTTTTACTGTATGCAAATAATTATCTCTCATCTTTAGATCAAAGGTGTGCATGCTCAGTTGCTCAGTCGTGTCCAACTCTCTGCAACCCCATAGACAGGCTCCTCTGTCCATGGAATTTTCCAGGTAAGAATACTGGAGCAAGTTGCCATTTCCTACTCCAGGGGATTTTCCCAACCCAGGGATTGAATCTGGTGTCCTGCATTTCCTGCATTGGCAAGTGGATTCTTTACCACTGCACCACCAGATCAAAGGTAGCAATCTCTATATATAGTTTTGCCCCTTGATTTTTTCTTTTCTTCTCTTTTTAAGTCAAGAGTATATCCTGGAGACTATAATAGTCTATAGAGACAATCCTTATTCTTTTGTTCAGCTCCATAGTTCTCCATTCAGTGAGTGTTGCATATTTATTCATCTAGTGCCCTACTGGTAAGCATTTAGGTTGTTTTTAGTCTTTAGATACTAAAAATAACATTGCAACCAGTAACTTTTGGTGTATATCACTTTATATTTGTGCCAGTATGCATTAGGCCAAGATTTCTAAACTTGGGATTGCTGAGTTGAAGGGAAATGCATGTATTATTCTGTTATATATTTTGGGTGTTTTAAGATATAGAAAATATTGTCATATTTTGTGCATATTTGAATGCTGTTTTAAACTTTTTTCTAAGAAACTTGGGGCATGATTTAATTTTGATTTTCATTATTATAATAATGCTTTTTGATGCAACAAATAAATTGTATGTATATCTATTATCTACAAGCATAATTTTCTGTTGTGAAAATTAATATTAACTGGGGATTATCCATATACTTCCCTCTCCTCCCAGTCCACCAAAGCCAGCACCTTCGTTGCCGGGTCAACCTTTTCTATTTCCGCAGGCTTTTCCCATCCTTTGTACTCTAATCTTGTCATTGCCAGTCCAGTTTCCAGATTTTATGACAGAGAGAAATGACCTAGGGAGAAAAATAGAGGACTGGGAGATGAGAAAACTGAGGCTTCAGAGGCTGGAGACGGGCAATGTGGTGGAAAGACAAGAGCAGTAAATGAGAGGTGCTAGGGGACACAGGAGAAGGCAGTGGCACCCCACTCCAGCACTCGTGCCTGGAAAATCCCATGGGTGGAGGAGCCTGGTGGGCTGGAGTCCATGGGGTCACTGGGTCAGACATGACTGAGCGACTTCACTTTCACTTTTCACTTTCATGCACTGGAGAGGGAAATGGCAACCCACTCCAGTGTTCTCGCCTGGAGAATCCCAGGAAAGGGGGAGCCTGGTGGGCTGCTGTCTATGGGGTCGCACAGAGTCGGACACGACTGAAGCGACTTAGCAGCAGCAGCAGCAGCAGGGGACAGGGGAGGTGAAGAAGGGGAGGGGAATATGTGAAATGTTGCTAAGTTGGTGAATTTGATCACTTTGTCTCATTTTGGAAAAGCAAGTAAATAAAAGTCTTCTGTAATTACTTGTTTGGTTTTCATAATATGCATCTTGAACATAGTGCCATGAAGACATGAAACTTTATGGACTATAACTTCGTTTTCATAATGTAAGCACCTAGTGTGTTTGCAGATAATACCAGATTGAGATTTAAGTTGGCTGTGAGCATGCAATCAGTTATGTGTGAATTAGTATATATGTACCGACTATGTACTAACTGAAGCCCATCCATGTACTTGGGTGTACCACATACAGTGTAGGTATGTCTCTTTCTAGTTATGAGCAGACCTAGAAAGCAAGGCTGGGTCCTCTCAGATACCACACGTCCACTTACATCCTAGTGCTTGAATCCAGGTCTTCTGGAACGAAACTGTGTGAATCCCTGGCAAAGTTTCCAAAAAAGAAAAAAAAAAAATCAATAGAAAATAAAGCCTGACTCTAACCATAGCCAGCATATTAACTGAACAGCATAGGCCAAGTTGTCAAGATGTTGGCAAGTGTGGCTGTCACATAAGAACCCCCTGCAGTCAGGTTTTCCATGATCAGTGCCCGAGGAGCTGCCACATCTGTCCGCACAGGATTCTTTCATGGGAAAGGAGCCTTCTGGGCCTGTCCCTGGTGAGCCTGAGGGCTGATTGGAACCCGTTCTCCAAGAGTAGTGTTCTTACAATCCTCTACTTAGTTGATCTCCATCTTTGGAAGACCTGGGTCCTAAATTCTTTTTCCAGAGAGTTTAGTTTTTAAACTTCTCTTTGCAGCAACCTGGGGAAGTCACAGACCTGTGACTGCTTTAGCCTCTTTTCTTGTCCCAGGCTTCATCTGGGAACCTTGGGTTGATTTCTGCTCAATTTCTCTCTGGATTATTGTACCGACACACATTGGTAAATTGCCACCGAGGTGCCTCTCTCTTTTCCTGCCCACCACTAGTTTAAGCTCGACGTTTTAACTTTTGGCCTCTGAGGGAGTAGGAGAGGGTGGGATGATTTGGGAGAATGGCATTGAAGCATATATACTATCATGTAAGAAACGAGGTGCCGGTCTATGTTCAATGCAGGATGCAGGATGCTTGGGGCTGGTGCACGGGGATGATCCAGAGAGACGTTGTGGTGTGGGAAGTGGGAGGTGGATTCAGGATTGGGAGCTCATGTGCACCTGTGGTGGATTCATGTTGATGTATGGCAAAGCCAATAGAGTATTGTAAAGTAAAATTTAAAAAATAAATAAATAAACCAAAAAAAAACCCCAAAACCCATTAAAGCCTTCCCATATATAACCACCATCTTGAATTTTAAAAATAATTTTATAGAGCATTTTGTATATTTTGTGAACTCAAGCTTACCAATTATATAATACAAATATTCTATGTCCTTTAAAAAAAAAAAAAGTAAATGCAAACTTTCCATACACTTAACTAATTTATGCTCACGAAAATTCTGTGAGGTTACTATCCTGGCCCCTACCATGACCCCCCAAATCAGCCAAATGAGGCTACAGGCTTTAGAGGATATAAATTCTTTCAAAATTACAGTCAGAGTAAGTGGCAGAGCTGTGGGTTTCAGTCCTGTTTGTTTGACTACAAAGTGCATGCTCGAAACCACCATGCTATCTGCCAACTCCTCCCAGGGGTAGACTATGACCTTGGCCTTCAAACGGCCACTCTGCTGTTTTTCTTCATGTCAATCCACTCTTTGTGCTGCTAGCCAACTGTCCTTTTTCAAACATGGCTGTCTAAGACAGCACCAGTCTAACCATCCTTAATAAGCCATCTCCCTACTTCCCACCAAAATGTGCAAAAATACACAAAGGACACAATTGCAGAAGCATTGCAAATTAAGGATGGTGATGGACTATTTGCTAGTGTCTGAGAAATGTTCCCACTAAGTGAGATGTGGAGGGGCTTACTTTGACCTGTGACACAGAGCAGCAGGACAAGCCATGAAGATGCTACAAAGCAGATCTGACACTCCCCTCCCCGAGGTCCTGTCTCCAGGCCATAGCAACCATTCATCTCTAAGCTGTCACATCTACTGGACAGCAGTTCCCTGGTGGAGGGAGAATGGAGGAAGTGTACGTGTTAGTTTCTTCGTGGCACAAAATCTAGAGTCTTGGGGGCTGTGCCTTCAGAGGCTTTGTTTCCTGAGACAGCACTGCCCTGCCTCTCCCTCCCTTTCTTGTGCCAAGAAAAGTAATAGATGGGCATAGGGTCGCTTGGGAAGGAGGCCAAGAGATTTCAGTGGGGCGAGGGGAGGGTGATTTAACAGGTTTTTTTGAGGGAGGCACTCAGGAGAGCCAGTAAGGGTTAGGTTTCTATGTTACTTCGAAGAAAGGAAAAGAAAAAGATTTTAGAGAAATATGCTATGGTAAACAAGAGATGGATAAGTGAAAAGAACATTTAGGACATGTTACTTTGTGTTACACAATATAATTCACTACCTGACAACTCTCTGAGTAATGTCAATAAAAATATAAATTATTTTTCATTGCCTCTTTTGGATTGTGCTTCTTTTGGTTGTAGCGCTGTGTAATGAATGATTGTATGGTGGTCCAAAGTTACCTTCTCTTCACAGTCAGACAAATGGACAGTGGAAGAATCAAAAGTTTTCTTTGTCAGAATGTCGCACTCCTGATGCCTAATTTTCTATAGGACAATCACCTCCCTCCTGCGTGTGACCTGAATGAGGGGAACTCAGGCAGGCAGTCAGTAAAGAGGGTATCCATACCAACAATTTTCTGGAAAACACTGAGCCTTCATGGATCTCCTTTCAAATTTGAGCAAAGAGAAAAACAAACAAGCCTCATATAAAGCCAAATAAAAATNTGACCTGAATGAGGGGAACTCAGGCAGGCAGTCAGTAAAGAGGGTATCCATACCAACAATTTTCTGGAAAACACTGAGCCTTCATGGATCTCCTTTCAAATTTGAGCAAAGAGAAAAACAAACAAGCCTCATATAAAGCCAAATAAAAATAAAAACACAATTCAAGTGGAATCTACAAAACAAGCCACAAAAAAACATAGTAATACTCTACAGTTGCAAACGAAGTACAGATTTAAAAGAAGTTACTATAGGAAACAAAAGCTTGCTTTAGAGTAATCTGCTTTCCCTTATTTCCTCTCCAACTTCCTTTTCTTTCTTCCTGTGACTCCCTTGTTTCTCATAATCTTTCACTGTTCCATATTCTTTTTCTTCCCTTCCTCCCTGTCCATATGACCTCTCTTTCTTCCTCCCTCTCTAATTTTTCCTATTTTCCCATTGTCTTTTTAAGTTTCCGTAGTCCTTTCTAAGGATGACAAGGCGGACATCTTTAAATCTTCCCCCCATTCTCTATCCTGTGTCATGGGGGGCATGTGGGATTTGAAGTCCCAGCCCTGAGACAACCTGGGACTGGGGGGGAAATCTCTCTTCCTGTGGTTGCCTCCTTTTCAGAGTTTAAGTTCATGTCTTACATCAGATTCCCTTGGCTCTATGTTCACTTGTTGAGGCTTGTTAGGGAAAGCAAGCTGCACCAGGTGTGTGTGGCAGTAGTGATGCCCTATGTAGAGTCCAAGGGTGCCTTGGATTGAGTTTCCTGGAAACAAGCTCAGAGATGGAGAGTTGTGTGCAGAGTTTATTGGGAAGTGCTCTCGGGAGTTATACCTGTAGGGAGGTGAGGAAGGCAGGATTGGATAGATAAGAAAGGAACGTGAAATATGGTTGCAACTGAGTAACAGTCTATCCTTTGTGGGGCTCTGGCAGTAAGATGGTCCTTTAGAGTTGTCTCGAATGAGTTTGGGGGGGCAGGACTTTGAATCCTTGAATCAGCCAGTCATTGCTCTTTGGAAGCCTACTGTGAAGGGCGATTCCCAACGAGCCATCAGCAGTCCCAGTATTCCTAGGTGAGGGATGCCTGGGGCATCGGCAGAGAGGAGGGCATCTAGGTGGAGAGCTGGAGTGATATCTTGGGGATGGGTATAATATATATTCACCCATCCAATATACTTCTGTAGTCAGAGTGATGAATGAGATGTAGGATAATCAGATGGGTTTGGCCTTTCATTCAAGGTACAAAAAGATAATGACCAAACTAATAAAAGAGCAAGAAAAAGCCTACAAAAGGGACATATCTTCTTTGGGGGATGATGTAAGAAGGGTCCCGGGGTAGCATTGAATTGGGCCTGAGAAAAAGGCCAGATTTTGATAGGTAGAGATGAGGGGTAGGTAGCAAGAATGTAGGCAGAGAGTTATCTGGAAGGACTTCAGGCCTTTGCAGGTCTTCACAGGTCTTCAAGTCCCAGATTATTGTGAATAAAGAGGATCTAATTTCTCAAAGATAATGTCCTTTAAAGACACTTTGGATAGGCATAAAATGGATAGAATGGAATAGAAGAGAAGCCTGAGAGACATTGCCCTGGAGGTGTTTTCATATATCAATACTTCAAATACGGCAGGAAGATGCAGATGTTTCCCAAAGGATTCTAGCATCTTTTATGTAATAGAAGTTTATTCACAGAGCCATTTCTGAGGCTTGTGTCTTGACGTGAGTGTTAGGAAAGTTCCAAGGGTCATAACTGTGGCTGTCTTTAAGTATCTGAAGGGTGCCTTGAAGTGGGGGGAATGGTTATCATTTACTCAATGTGAATTCACAAGGCACACCTAAGATCACTAATGGATGAAACAGGAAAACAGATGGTTCACTGCATTGAAAGAAAGAGTTTAAAGGAAGACAGTGTCTTTTCAGAATTAGGTAGGTTTTGAAGTAGTGAGTTGACTATAGGAGGAGATATTCCAGAAGAAGTTGGAGACAATATTAGAGAGAAGATTCTTTCTTTGGAATTGGGAGTTGACCTAAATAAACTTTAAAGCCTATTCCAGCTCAGAGGGGCTTCCCAGGTGGTGCAGTGGTAANTGCAAGGAGACCCAACCAGTCCATTCTAAAGGAGATCAGTCCTGGGTGTTCTTTCGAAGGAATGATGCTAAAGCTGAAACTCCAGTACTTTGTCCACCTCATATGAAGAGTTGACTCATTGGAAGACTCTGATACTGGGAGGGATTAGGGGTAGGAGGAGAAGGGAGAGACAGGATGAGATGGCTGGATGGCATCACCGACTCGATGGATGTGAGTTTGAGTGAACTCTGGGAGTTGGTGATAAACAGGGAGGACTGGCGTGCTGCAATTCATGGGGTCACAGTCAGACACGACTGAGCGACTGAAATGAACTGAATTGAAATACATTCCAAGTACTCTGAATGTATTACCTAATTTAATCCTCACAAGTTCATAAAGTGGGCACTATTGTTCATTTTATATATAGGAAATTGAAACTAGGGAGATCTAAACAAGTCATTTAGCCAATTGTCACATAACTAGGAAGAGGTAATGCTAAGATTTGAATGCAGAAGGCTGACTCTAGAATCTGCTTTTCAAGTCTGAGCCTGTGGCATCTTTGACCACCCCACATCATTAGGAAAAGCCCAGGAATAACAGTGATGATAGACTCTGATGAGTTAGTAAATGTCTCCTCCGCTCAGTGAGTCACTTAACTCAGTCATCTATAACGTGTCCACAAATAATGGTACCTAGAGGTCATATCACTGCCACTTCCCTGAGGCAGGAATAAGATAATCAAGCCCTTGACAGTCTCTAAGTGATGGATGTTACTCAGCAAGTGGAGAATAAGTTTGCAGATGCATTTCTTTGCTTCTCTTGCAAGGTTAGAGGGGGACCGAGGATATATGACCCAGTTGTCCTATCTGAGTGGAGGTCCTTGTGGGCAGGAATTATAGCCATATTTCTTAAGGCCCAGCATATTTCTTGAGGCCTCGCCTCTTATGAGTCAGTCTGGGTTCCCAGACAAGAGCACTGAGCCTGGGTAGCTCTGGCAGACACAACTCTACCCTTAAGGGGCTTGTGAACTATTAGAATTGCTGTCGCAGTCATAACTCACTCACACTCAAGATAACATCGCAAGTGTGACAGAGGCATCAGAAAAGAGTTTGCAGTGGCTTAGAAGACAAAGGGCATTTTCTCACAGGGCAGAGTGGGGAAACTTCCCAGCGCAAGCAAGAGTTTAACTCATTCATTCAACTTTCTTTGATGTTATGCCTTACACATCAGTGAGTTAAGCTGGAGGAGGAGCTTGTTCTCAGAGAGCTCAGCTTTTCTTGGAGAAGACGGATTATCCTGCCATCACCCAGCACAGTGGTTAAGAGAGTGGGCACTGCCATCAGATTTCAAACCCCTCCTTCACCACCTGCTGACAAGTGAGCCATGGCAAGATGCTGAACCACTTCGAGGCTTGAGTCATCCATGAAAAACAGAAAATGAGGAGCTTACTATATAGGGTTGATATGAGAGTAAAACATGAACCTTTAGCAGGGTGCCTGCTTGGCATATAGTAAGTTCTCAGTAAATGCCAGCAATCTTTATAAATGTGGCAGTATGGAATATGTGGGCTGCTCCAGAGAACATATGTGCTCCCTCCCCTTCCACCGTATAGGGGAACAAGCATACCAGGCTGGGTAAATTGGTGCTCTATGAAAATGGCAACAAGGCAGGTCAGGTAGAATAAACAGAAAGAACGAAAGAGGAGGTGGATTCCAGGTCCTGTCCTGGAGAAAGAAGCATCGGCAAGGTGGGTTGAGAAGGGCTGATGTGGTGGGAGCTGTGCTTGGTGAATCAGACTGAGAGCAGGTGATGGGAGAACTTGAGTCCCATGGGGACTTATTTCCACACTTGTACATCCATCCTCCTTTGCAGACTCTGCTGAGTTATGTGGAATCAGAAAAGACCTGGAGGATACACTGATTCAGGTAAAGACATAATCTTTAATTATCTGGATGTGAGGGTAGCTATTTCATAACTTTGGCCATTTAAAAATCTGAGGAGTTTTTGAAATAATCACCAGTTCTTATTTATTCAGAAAATATTTCATGAAGAAAACTAAGGGCATAGCAATATCTATTCATTGGGAAAATAGAAAGTAGTTCCTTANGATGTGAGGGTAGCTATTTCATAACTTTGGCCATTTAAAAATCTGAGGAGTTTTTGAAATAATCACCAGTTCTTATTTATTCAGAAAATATTTCATGAAGAAAACTAAGGGCATAGCAATATCTATTCATTGGGAAAATAGAAAGTAGTTCCTTATGTTTCTGAGTATCTAAGTAGCTTTTTTAAAATTATTTTTTTACTGAAGGATAATTGCTTTACAGAATTTTGTTGTTTTTTTGTCAAACTTCAACATGAATCAGCCCTAGGTATACATATATCCCCTCCCTTTGAACCTGCCTCCCGTCTCCCTCCCCATCCCACCCCTCTAGGTTGATACAGAGCCCCTATTTGAGTTTCCTGAGCCATACTGAAAATTCCCATTGGCTATCTATTTTACAAATGGTAATGTGCTTCCATCTTACTCTTTCCATGCATCTCACCCTCTCCTCCCCTCTCCCCTTGTCCATAAGTCTATTCTCTATGTCTGTTTCTCCATTGCTGCCCTGTAAATAAATCCTTCAGTACCATTCTCTAGATTCTGTACATTTGCAGTAGAATGCAACATTTATCTTTCTCTTTCTGACTTACTTCACTCTGAATAATAGGTTCTAGGTTCATCCACCTTATTAAAATTGACTCAGATGAGTTCCTTTTTATGACTAACAGACCATTGTGTATATGTACCATGACTTCTTTATCCATTCATCTGTCAGTGGACATCTAGGTTGCTTCCATGTTCTTGCTATTGTAAANAGTAGAACAATTCATACAATCTCTCTCAGATATAAAATTACTTAGCAGTTATTTTTAATGTTCTAGGAATATGCTTGCAGTAAATAAGCAAAGTCATAGCAACAACAGTAACTAAACTAACACAACTTTGTAAAGCAACTATATGTCAATAAAAACTAATTAAAAATAAGAAATCATGGGGTCGAATTTTATTTACCACATAATTTCAACTAGATTTTTTAAAATAGAAAATTTTAAAAATTAAGCCAAAATTTTAACAGTGGTTGCCTCTGAATAATGATATTATCTATGATATTCTTCTTAACACTTTTTGTACTTTTCAGATTTATAAAATGAATATGTATTCCTTTGATAACCAGGAAAGAAGTATTAAAGGTCTCAGTTTGGGGTTCCCTGGTGGTCCAGGGGTTAAGACTCAACCTGCCAATGCAGAGGACACAGGTTCAATGGCTGGTCCAGGAAGATCGCACATGCTGTGTGAGCAATTAAGCCCATGGGCCTAGAGCCCATGCTCCACAACAAAAGAAGCCACCACAATGAGAAGCCTAAGCGTCACAACTGGAGAAAGCCCCTGTGCCGCAATGAAGACCCAGCATAGCCAAAAATACATAAATAAAAATCTTTTTTTTTTTTTAAGTTCCAGTTTTAAGATATAATGACTATCTTTGGGGAGTAGGAGGGGGTGGGACTTGTTTTAAAGTATCCTAAACATTCAGGAAAAAGGAATTTATAAATGTAAAGCAATAACTGCTCACATCATTTTCTGTCTCTTCATCCACAGGTTGACTGCAAGGACTGTATGTAAGTGTTGCATTACTCACAAAACATACATACCATCACAGCTTTGTTCTTTCTCCCCCTTTGTGTTTGTCTCTCTGTACACACAAATATGCACTGTTTATTTTTTCTGAACTGACTGAGAACGGGTTGTTTACCCCTTTAACACTTCGGCATGTTTTTCCTAAGAACAAAGACCTCCTCAGTGCAATTATCAAATTTAATGTTGATATATACTTCTATCCTGTATCAATGCAATAAAATATTTCAAAATTTCTGTACCTTTTTTAATGCTAGGCTGTGTTTTATCAGTTTGCCAAATTATATGAGGCTTTCTTTTCTACAACAGAGTATCAGCTTGCAAAAAACATGGGTGGAGTGCTAGGGAAGAATTGTTTAAACATGTAACAACATTATTTCTTGCGATTATTGGCCCATTTATCTTTAAGTGCATACCAGTAAATTTTTCTTGGATTACTGGGAAACTTTTCTTTTAATATTTATTTTCAATTTATTTTTATTTATTTGGCTGCTCTGGGTCTTCATTGCAGCATGTGGCCCCATGTGGGGCCAGGCATCAAACCTACCCCTCCCCCCGCAAATCCCCACTGCAAGAGTGGGCCTCAGCCATGGACCACTAGGGAATTCCCTAGGAAATTTATTTAATCAAATCTAGTTTTGGAAAACCCCTCACTTCTTTCATTGTGATTACTGAAATCCTGTTGAAATATCAGACCGAGCAGGTTGGACAGGAATTAATAACATCTTTAGAAAACAAGAGCCTGGCAGACCCTGCCTCAGCTTACCTCTCTGGATGGCCAAGTGACCTTAACTTCATTCGGAGAATCCTGAGCTTGTACCTCGGGCCAATTACAGATCCTGTAGAGAACACCAAGGAAATGGCTTCCACTTTATCCAGATCTTGATTGAATCTTGCAAGCAGGCTCACTTGGTGGTATTTCTGAAATGTTGCAGGTTCACTGGAAGGAAGAAAGAATATATTTTTAAGTGAATCTAAATTACCAATGAAAGAAAACCATTTGAGGCCTACAGATCACTCATTAGCAGGTAGCCATCTGACCCCATAGCCTGTGCTAGGTGACTTTCATGAGCAAAGTCCATTGGATTCCAAAGGATCAGCATAAGTGAAGCTGCTGACCCCAGGACCAATGAAATGCTGTGACACTGAAAAGGTGTGTGCCGCCTACCTGCTATAGGTCAAACAGCCTCCTTATCTCTTGACACATATCTCCAGTTCCCTGAAAAATTCTGCAAGGTATTACTGTCTTTATTTTACAGACAACGAAACAGATACTCTCAGAGCTTAAGCTCTCTCAGGTCACAGGGCTTATCTATAGCAGTGTAGGAAGAAAAAATAGGTTCTGGTTGAGTTCAAAATTATGGTTTCTCCATTGAACTGCATTGTTAGATGCATAGGTATATTTTTTAGCCAAACTAGATACTAATTTAAAAGTTGTGCTTAAGCATATATTTTTTCAGTTCTACCTCTCAAGGGAAACCTCAAATTAAAATAGCTACACCACAGGTTCCAATAATTTTTTCTAAGTGCGTGGAGATGTTTCCTACCATTGGAATCCCAATTGAGCCTACGGTGTGTCCAGTGGAGTTTTAGCTGGGTACTGTCCCTCTGGGGAGCTGGAGAGTAGGCTATGGAGAAATGATTGCTCCAGAAATGAATCCTTAGCTTGGAGGTGGAGATGGGGGTGAGGAGGTGCTTGTTGCCCCAGCCTGTCAGTCTTGTGGAAAGCAGAAGTGCTACACATAGAGCTAACCTAAAAGGTTGCCCAGATTTTGGTTTCTAAACACCATCTCCACAAAAAAGGAACTAGGGCTCCCTGGAGAAATGGTTGATTGCCGGGCTAGGGCAGGGAAAGCACAAAGTGATCCTAGAATGATATGTATGCCCGAAAAGTAAGGAATACTCAAAGAATGATAGAGATGTTCAAAAGAATATGGAATCACTTCAAACCCGTTAGGATGGCTACTGTAGGGAAAAAAAAAAAAAAGTAAGTGTTGATGGAAGTATGGAAAAATTGGAACCATTGTATGCATTGGTTGGAATGTAAAACAGTACAGCCACTATGACAAACAGTATGAAGGCTCCTCAAAAAATTTATAGTAGAACTACCACAAGATCCAACAATTCTACTTCTAGGTGTATACTGAAAAGACTGGAAAGCAAGGTCTCAAACATATTTGCACACCCATGTTCATAGCAGCATTATTATCATTGGTAAAAGGTGAAAGCAACTCAAATGTCCATCAATGGATGAACAGATTTTTAAAATGTGATTTGTACACACAATGGGATATTATTCAATTTTAGAAAGAAAAGAAATCCTCTCATATGCTACAACATGAATGAGCCTTGAGGACATTATGCTAAATGAAATAAATCAGTCACAAAAAAATAAATACTGTTGAGTCCACTTATATGATGTATCTAAAGTAGTCAAAGTCATAGAAACAGAAAGTAGAATGTGGTTGCCAGAGAATAGAGGAAGGGATAGATAGACGTTATTTAATGGGTATAGGGTTTCGGTTTTGCTCCTACTGCTGTTTAGTTACTAAGTCATGTCCGATTCTTTGGGACCCCATGGACTGTAACCCACTAGGCTCCTCTGTCCATGGGATTCTCCAGGCAAGAATATTGGAGTGAGTTGTCATTTCTTTCTCCAGGGGGTCTTCCTGACCCAGGGATCAAATCCTCTTCTCCTTTCTTTACCACTGAGCCACCTGGAAAGCCCCAACTGAGGATAAGTCTCCACTAATAAGATAAAAATCCAGGAATCCATATTGATATAAACCAATAAATGAATAAATAAGTGAGAAGAGAATGCCTTTCCCAAATGTTGAATTAGAAAAATCACCATATGGCAGCCATCAGAGTAATAATTCAATCACAGAACAGTAAAACTAGTGGGTAAAAGTTTGAGGAGTAATGGACAGTTTACATAGTCTCAAAGTACCCAGCCACAGAATATAGTGGAGAAACTTGGCAGAAATCACCTTAATCAATTGATCCACATTAATGAAACAAACCAAAATTGTGAGCCTCCTAACAGGATGCACTGAGACGGACATCACCTTTGTGGTGTTCTTGCCAAAGATGCATGCCCTGAATCTAATCATGAGGAAACATCAGGGAAACCCAAACTGAAGATATGCTAAAAATAATCAACCTGTAATCCTCAAAAGTGTCAAGGTCAAAAGAGTTGAGGAAAGGCAGAAGAACTGCTCCAAGGTGAAGACTAAAGAAACAGGACTACCAAATGCAGCCAGGGATCCTGAACTGAATCCCTTTGCTACAAAGGATGTTTATGAGGACAATTAGTAAAACTAGAAGGGGTCTCAGGATCAGTTCAGTTCAGTCGCTCAGTTGTGTCCAACTCTTTGCGACCCCATGGACTGCAGCACCCCAGGCCTCCCTGTCCATCACCAACTCCAGGAATTTACTNAATGCCAACCTGCGATTATAGATTTGAATAACAAAGTTTAATGGTTGAAAAATCCACGCACATATATATATATAATACCAAGATACCTAAAATGACTGTACACAAGTATACGTGCTCACACACATCTCTCACCATATATATGCTTATTATAAAACTTTATGTTGAATCTCAAGCTGCTCTTTTATGTACATTTATGGTGCATGAAAAGTTTTATGTTTATTATTGTGTTGTTGCTCATAAAATATATCAAAACAATTTGTGAGAATTATTTCTCATGCATGATTATGATTGTTTATGACTAAATGGCCATGCCAGCTTTACTGAAACAGAGAGAATCAACTCTCAGAAGAAAATAGAGTCAATTAGATTGTAAAGAGAGGTTGTACGTCCAGGGTTGAATTCTGAATTTTATCAGAACACACAAAATGACTATTTCCCTTTGGAAACTGGATTACTCATCTGTTTGAAGGTGCAGTAGGAATAGCTTGGAAAATGACAGGTTTGCTCAAGTTCTGCTTAGATCTCAGGCAGTGTGTGTGTGCTTACTTGCTCAGTTGTGTCCAACTCTTTGTGAGCCTGTGGATTGTAGCTCGCCAGTCTCCACCATCCGTAGGGGGGAAAAATAGAATACTGGAGTGGGTTGCCATTTCCTCCTCCTGGGGTTCCCCCCAACCCAGCGAATTTCCTCCTCCTGGGGATCCTCGCGACACAGGGATTGAACTCGTGTCTTCTATGTCTCCTGCATTGCAGATGGATTCTTTACCCACCGAGCCATCAGGGAAGCCCCCAATCTCAGGGAGGACACTAAACACATGCTTTGCCTCAGTTTTGTCTTTTATAAAGTGGAAGCATTAATAGCACATACCTTAGATGGTTGTTTTAAGAATTAAATCAAATAATACAATAAAGCAGTTAGTCCAGAGCTTGGCACGTATGATGCCCATAAATGTTACCTATTACTAATCCAATGTCTCATGATGCTGTGTGGTCAAGGGAAGATCTGAGGATGAATGTGGTGAGTAGAGAAGTGAAGGTCCTGTTGGAAGAGGCACTTGTTTGCTTTAACAAGTTCAGAATCTGTTCACTTAAAATGGGGACCATTTTAGCTAGTGAGAAGCTGCTGTATGGCGCAGGGAGCTCAGCTTAGTACTCTGTGTTGGCCTAGACGGGTGAGGTGGTGGAGATGGGAGGAAGGCTCAAGAAGGAGGATATATATATGTTTACTCATAGCTGATTCACACTGCTGTACAGCAGAAATCAACACAACATTGTAAAGTAATTATCATTCAATTAAAAATAAATAAATAAATGGAGACCATTTGTCCCTATAGCCTATTGCCTGCCTTTAATATTGACCTTAATACTTTAGCAAATCTCTCTGCATTACAAAGTAAACTTTATTTAATATAAATACGTAGTTACTTTTCCTAGGATAGGGTGTGGCTANTGAATTGATGGGTTGGTACAGGCTCAATAGCTTGGATTTGGCCAAGAGTTCTGCCATTTATACGCTAAGTGAGTCCCAGTCTCCTGATCTGTATAGTGACAATAATAGTTGTGGGTCAAGAGACCTCCAATCATTTTTGTAAATGGCAAAGTGCTGGTTGCAAGACAGGTGAGGGTGAAGAGAAAGGGTTTATTATTATTGCTGCATCTATTAACAGGTCTGCATCTTCCCATCCCTTATTTCTCTTTAGCTCCCAAAGGCATCATGGTTACCACAGCAGCCAGATGCTGATGATACCTCCAGGGACAGCAAGGTAAAGCTGAGCCATTTCCCATGTTCTCGCCTCTGCATGCCCTTGGCAGGCCAGAGTGAGATGGTCTGAATCTCACTCTCCTTTCAGGTCCTCCACCCTGTCTAAGGTCGCTTAGATTCACAAACTCTGTCTCCACAGCCTCAGTTTGGGGCCCTGAAACACCCTTTCAGAGACTCCCTCCTTCTCAACCTCTGTCTCTTGGCTCCCTGCCTGGTTGCCGTGGAAACAGGTTCCACTGCGGACAAAGGAGGGAGCTGGATCCCGCTTTCTCCCAGTCCTACTGATGAGGATTTTTAGACCGTGGAGACTGCGCTGCCCTGCCCTGCACCTGCCCTCACTCCCCGTGTTCTCACTCAAGTGGAGCTTGCCCTCCCTCACCCCTGACGAGACCATGTGTAAAAGTGTGACCACAGGTGAATGGAAGAAAATCTTCTACGAGAAGATGGAGGAGGCAAAGCCAGCGGACAGCTGGGACCTCATCATAGATCCCAACCTCAAGCACAACGTGCTAGCTCCAGGTTGGAAGCAGTACCTGGAGTTGCATGCTTCGGGCAGGTGAGTAGCCCAGGAAGCAGGCTCTGCAGGCAGCCCTGGGGACACCTTTCCAGAAGAGACAGAAGTGTGGAGAACTCATGTGCTAAGGGTCCGCTTTGCTGTGAGACCACTGTAGATTGGGAGGCAGAGGAAGAGGAGCTAATGGGAGCTGGGACATGTGAGTTTGACCCCAGTTCTTCCACTGAGCACCTGGTAACTTTCCCTCTCTGAGTCATAGCTCTAAGTGCTGATATTTTATCTATTTTTATATTTAATAACCTCTTTGATAGCTCAGTTTTAAAGAATCCACCTGCAATGCAGGAGACTCTGGTTCGATTCCTGGGTTGGGAAGATCCGCTGGAGAAGGGATAGGCTACCCACTCCAGTATTCTTGGGNTTAATAACCTCTTTGATAGCTCAGTTTTAAAGAATCCACCTGCAATGCAGGAGACTCTGGTTCGATTCCTGGGTTGGGAAGATCCGCTGGAGAAGGGATAGGCTACCCACTCCAGTATTCTTGGGCTTCCCTTGTGGCTCAGCTGGTAAAGAATGTCTACAATTCAGGAGACCTGGGTTTGATCCCTGCGTTGGGAAGATCCACTGGAAAAAGGAAAGGCTACCCACTCCAGTATTCTGGCCTAGAGAATTCCATGGACTGTATAGTCTAGGGGGTCACAAAAAGTTGGGGGACATGACTGAGCGACTTTCACTTTCAACCTCCTAATAAGGTTGAAAGCCAAGAGAAGGGGGACGTGCTTGTGGGTCAAGAGATCTGTGTTCTGGTCCTGGACCAATTCAGTTTCAATCTATTTAATTCAGCTTGCCTTATTATAAACTACTGAGCACATGGAGTATGTTGGAAACTAGCTCTACTCTTCATGGCCTTTGAACAATTCAGTTTCCTTCTTGGAGCTCTTTCCCCACTTGGCGGAAGAAAGGGTTAGCGTAGACCCTTGTTCCTCAGGGAGTAATAGTATCAGCACCACCTGGAACTTGTTAAAGATGCAGAACCTTGGGTTCCACTCTAGACCTACTGAATCAGAACCTGCATTTCAACAAGGTTCCTAGGTGATTCATACTTACAGTAATGTCGGAGATGACTTTCTAGCACTCTTGTCGTGGGTGGATTATGTAAAGACTTGCCTCTGGGACACAAGGTTTGGAGGCTGAATGGTGCAGCCTGGGGGTCAGAAGCAAGGCCTTCCTTTCTGCTTTCCCTGGTGCAAGTCACTCAGTTAAATTCAAGAAACATCTGCTGGGCACCTGTTATGTGTTGGAGACCAGCTCTGCCTCTAACTCACTGTGTGTGCCGCTTTCTTACTCTCTGTGCCTCAGACTAAAACAAAGGGCTAACTAGTGACTCCTAAGGTCCCTCTAGTTCTGACATTTTCCATTCCAAGTTTTGTAGTTTTGTTTTGGAGAGGGGAAACAGTCCCCAAAGGATGTGAGTAAAAGAAAATAGATAAAAAATGAAAATGTGGAACCCCTTACCCAGCTGACAGATGCAAAAGGACTGGACACTTGTTGACAGGGCCCAGGAGCTGCTCAGGGCCCAGGGCTTGTGGGGCTGAGTGGGGAGGGCTGTGTCTCCTCCGGACCCAGCTGATGGCCTGAGAGCCCCAGCTGGCTCCAGTTAGCGCACTCTGGGTGTAGATTGCCTCCATATCCAGGACTTCGGGCACATTAATCTTGGCACTGGCCCAGAGGCTAAGAAGTGATAACGGTGTCATTTTCTCCTGATTTGGGTCTAGCCTGTTCACAGTCAGTGTGGACAGGTAAGAGCGTGTGGATGGATTTTGCATTTTCTAGGTGATGTGGGCCATCCCTGCTATCAGACTCAAAGGATATTTGAGCAGGAAGACCTCTTTCCGTGCAACGTGCACATTTTACATGTGCGGGAAGCTGCCCAGAGCCACTCTCCCGGAGGCAAGGCCCTTGGGCAGTGAGAGGGNACCCCTACCCCTCATTATCACCCACATCGGGAGCGGCGGCCTTAAATTAGCCTCTGCCTAGTGTATGCGTCTCTTCCAGAGCTCTGTCTCCACACACACACAGAAGAGGTTCCTTCAAAGAGACAGAGAGGTGGGGGCACTAGGCTGCCCTTTTCTCCTGGGTACATCAGGGTCACACTCCCAGTTTCCAGCTTCCCTCCATTCAGGGAAGACATGGTGGTTGGGTGGAGCCCCATAGCACTTGGCTTCCACCCACTGCATATGAACCATCAGAGAATTTAGCAGGGGGTTAGAAGGTAGAGTATTAGAAGTAAAGCACAAAATTCCTAGGAAACAAATCAGTGTGTCTCCATTATAGTGAAGAGTCTGCAAAGTTCAGGGATCAAGTCCGACTGATTCTCAGTGGTTCTTCTGAGGGTCAGAATACAGGAAAAGAGACCTGGCTTCCTGGGCTGTTTGTTGACAGACTTTCCCGTACTGGCCAGGCTTGGTTCCTCTCACCAAAGATCAGCAGTGCACCCAGAACTACAGGGTTGGGGGTTCACTAGTAAGAGAGGGAGCATTAAAGATGCAAAGGGTTTTGCCCATAAGGGAAGTGCATAGGTAGGTGCACGAATCCTGATAGCTTTCAAATGGGATGCAGTATGGTTTGGAGAGGGAGGAAAGATGATTTTTGACAGTAGGGGTATAGAATAAGGTATGGGGGGGGCAGAAAGCAAGAAGCAGGACGCCACCTTTATTTCTGATGGTCCTCAGAGCTGCATTGATCACTTCCTTCAAACTCAGCAGGCCAGGTCACCTCACTTTTGTTAATAACTGACTCCTTCTTCTTCCCTCACCACTCCCCTTTCTAAGGGAAAGTTGCCACCACCTGTAGTGGTGGAAGGAGGAGGGCCATTTATATATAGGCAGGGTACTTTAATAAAGATGAGATTTCTTCAATTAGGCTTTGTAGTCATTAATGTGTGCTTGAGATTCACCACTGTCCTTGATCTGTAATAGGCTGTTGGACACCCTGATCCCCTGTCTCCCCTTTCACGGTCCCTCACATAAACTTGATCTTCCAAGTCAGGGCCAATCATGTACATAGTCAGGAGGGATGCAAGCAGCCCTTGGCCAGTGCTTCAGGGGACTCAGCATAAGATCGGTCTTATTCTTGGCCTTGCTCTGATTCTAATAACTGGCTGCTGACTTCCTCGCTTCATGTACACAGTATTCTTTCCTTTATCCAGGAAGCATACCTGAGCACCTTCTGTCTGGCAAGGCCTGATGCAGTGGCTGCTAAGGGATGAGCTCTGTCTCTCAGAGATCTCTGCTTACAGCAGATGTTCTCAACCTTGGCTGTAGTTTAGAAATCCTGGAGAGCTTTTACAGAAATGTCAGTGCTCAGCCACTACCTCGGACCCATAGAATCAGACTTTCTGGGTGACACTTGAGCATCTGAATTAGAATCAGACCCCCAGGTGACCTACCTGAGTTGCCTGGGGTAATGCAGCCTACCTGAGGAATAGGTTTTCTTCTGTACCCAGACTTATGATTATAAGCCCTGAGATCCTCCTTGATGACCTCCCTTGGATTCTTTAGGATTTGGGCACAGTTTCCCTACTCACTACCCCTCCCTGCTGGGGACTTGACCCTCCCTCAAACCTGCTCCCTGCCTTTCCACTTGTGACCATGGCTTTATCTTGCTCTGAGAGTCTCCATTTTTTAAGCTCTGTCATCCTTGCCAGATACTTGTCAAACTTTGTTGCAATTATTTAATACTGGTCTATAGCTATGAGCGACTTCACTTTCACTTTTCACTTTCATGCATTGGAGAAGGAAATGGCAACCCACTCCAGTGTTCTTGCCTGGAGAATCCCAGGGATGGGGGAGCCTGGTGGGCTGCTGTCTATGGGGTCACACAGAGTCGGACACTATTGAAGTGACTTAGCAGCAGCAGCAGCAGCAGCAGCATAGCTATACTCCCTGCAAGAGCATGATCAAAGTTACCCCAGATCCCACTGTCAGGTAGTGGCAGAGCAAGGAGTCCAACTCTCACCTGGTTTTAGTCCAGAACTCTTTGCTAAAGCATAGGCTTCTTACTGCTCTGTAGGAAGATGTCTACAATCTATGAATGCCTCCTCTGTCTCCCTTACTGTCCCTTATATTTGCTAGGCTTGCTCACAGCTTAGCCCTTGTGTTAGCAAAGACTTCTCAGGGACAGTTCTTTCTTTGCACACATGGCCACATGCCACATGATGAACTTGTTAGATGTGTTATAAATAAATACCTCAGGGGTGTTTCAGGATCCCAGGCCTCTCCCAGTGGAGGTTCTGTGCTTTTGTCTTGATGTTCAAGCCAGGAGACCTGTAGGCACTGAATTGAGGTTGGAGAGGCTGCAATCCTTGGTTAGGGTCAGCAAGAAGAGCTGCTTTGACCGCTTCCTTCAAACTCAGCAGGCCAGGGGATCAGCTCACTCTTCTTGGGGCTCAAGAGTCCTGCGGCTCTTGAGGGGGCTCCAGAAGATCACCAACTAAGGACAACTTCTAACATCAGTAAGTCCATAGGCCATCGGAGCTATAAGACACATTAGAGGTGTCGTGATTAAGTGCCCTTATTTTATGGAGAAGAAACTGAAGCCTAGAGAGAGCACCAAAGTTATAGTGTGGAGTAAGGCAAGATCATGAAATCTGAGGAAGAAACACTTAAGTCCTGGTTCTGCTACTTACTAGCTGTATTGTTGTTGTTCAGTTGCTAAGTCTTGTCTGACATCACGGACTGCAGCATGACAGGCTTCCCTGTCCTTCACTATCTCCTGGAGTTTGCTCAAACTCCTGTCATTGAGTCAATGATGCCATCCAACCATCTCATCCTCTGTTACCCGCTTCTCCTCCTGCATCAGGGTCTTTTCCAGTGAGTCGGCTCTTCACATCAGGTGGTCAAAGTATTGGAGCTTCAGCTTCAGCATCAGTCTTTCCAATGAATATTCAGGGTTGATTTCCTTTAAGATTTACTGATTTGATCCCCTTGTTGTCCAAGGGACTCTCAAGAGTTTGCTCCAGCACCACAGTTAGAAGGTATCAATTCTTCACTGCTCAGCCTTTGTGCTTGACATAGCCTTGGGCTAATTAGTTAAGCTCCTTGAGGCCCATTTTCCTCCTCATCAAAATGGGAATAACAGATTTGCCATGGATGTCCATTATAAGGAATAAATAATACATTATCTATGACATTTTCCAGATTCAAAGCCCATATTCATTCTCTTCTTTCTGATGAGACTGAACAGTCATCCTTATTTTTCTTCTTTCCCTTTCAATTGGCAGCCTCCCCCTTTGAGTCTTCAAGGGCTCTTCCTCTTTGTGATTTCAGTTATGTTGCTAAATAATTTAGGAATCCAAAGGTTAACTTCCCGCCCCAAGCATTAGAAACTGGTTTATTTTAATATATGTAGTATCATTTCTTTTCTTCTCCTCATATATCTCTCAAAGCAATGACTTCATTTTTCCAGCAGCATGGTAGCACTCCTCATTTTTCAAAGATAGCTATTAAAAAAATCTCCCCAAACAGAAAACATCAGTGATTTCTGGGCTCTATTCCCATTGGCTGAAATACCCAAGAAGGAATTTAGTTCTTTTCCAAGTCCCATTCTGGTTCTCTGTAGGACTCCCAGCTAAGAAATTTCGTTTGGGATCATTTTCGGCACTGCGTGGGTACTGCTGCTTGCATCAGGGGAATGAAATCTGCCTATTTTATGGCTTTATTGTGACAGGGCCTTGGAGAGTGGGTGGTGGTATAGAAAGCTCATTGACCTGAGAGCCAGAAGCCTGGGTTTCAGCCCTGGCTTAGCCATTATCTAGGCATCTACGCTGCTGACCTTGGGTGACCTAGTCTTTTCTCTTCCCTGGCTCTCAGTTTCCTCACTTATCAAGCAAAGAGGTAAGGTGATCTGAAGAGTTCCTGCTAGCTCTGACATCACTCAAAAACTTCTGCTTAGCCTCATTTTGTCCTCAGGCATTTGGGATGGTGCCCTGACCCTGATCCCTCTGATAGGTCATCTAGTTGTTACACCAAGATTTCCTTCTGCTTAGGTCAGCTTGGAGTTGGACCTTCTTATCTGAGTGCCCATAGCATCTTCCTTTCCTTTCTGGCAGCAAACTGTTATTTGTCTTACTCTGACTCAACCTCTCCTTAAAGGTATTCGCATTTTGAAAGGTAGTTACTTTGAACGGTGTCACCTTATACAAATACTTGTGTGGTGATGAAATTTCAGCCTGTGTCTTATTCTCTCTCTTCTAAAATAAGCCCAATAATTTTTTTTCACCTCCATCTTAATAGTCCTATAATTTTATTTTGAGGACAGAATAAGATACTCAGTATTTTCAAGATTCATTCACTCAATGAATATCTGTTGAGTATATATTACGTGCCAGTCATTGTTCTAGGTGCTGGGATACATGGAAGAGCAAAGTGACTAAATCACTGACTTTATGGAGAGTAGAGGAACTAGACAGAAGACAGTATAAGTAAGCTGTGTGGAACACTAGTTTAAGGACTAAGGAGAAGAATAACGTAGACAAGGGGGACAGGAAGGGCAGGGGGCAGAGTTAGTTTTAGATTAGGTAGCTAATTTAGATGAGGGAAGGTCTCACCAAGAGGTGACATTTGGGAAAAAAAGATGAAAAAAATGTAAGGGGAAGGGGAAGGGCATATGATGGCCCACAGGTAGGAGCAGCCTGGAATGCTGAACTATGCAGAGGCCAATGTGGCTGGAATGCAGTTCAGGCTTAGTAGCCATTACTAGGTGGGAATGAGGTGATGGATTCAGAGCATAGAATCCATATAGGTCATAATCAGGACATCGGTTTTTAACTTAAACAAGATGCCACTGGAGGGTTTGAGCAGTGGGGTGATGTAATTCAGTTTACTGTCACTGTGTTGAGAATGACCACAGAGGAATAACAATGAAAAAGGAAAGATTAGCCAGGAGGCTGGTGCAACAATCCAGCAAAGAGGGGAGAGTGGCCTGTTCCAGGGTGGGGGCCTGTACCAGGGTGGCAGCAACTGGGACTGAGTCTGGCTATATTTTAAGGTAGAGCTAAGAGGGCTTGTTGATGACTCAGATGTGGGGTCTAAGAGAAAGGGGAGTCAAAGACATCCTGAGATTTTGGGTCAGGTCATCTGGAAGAGTAGAGCTCTGCTCTCTGAGACGGGGAAGGCTGTGTGAGGAACAGATGTGGGGGCCATAGCAGGAGCTTGACTGTGGACACACGAATGCTGAGATGCTAAAGGCATCCTGTTGGATATTGAACACAAGAAACGCCAAGGCAGGTGAATATTCATACCTATGGTTCCAAGGCAAGGACCAAGCTAGAGATGCAGGTAAAGTCATTAGCATTTCCACCATATTAAATGTCATGAGATTAGATGAGATCCCTGAGGGAGTGAGAGCTGAGAGTACAGAAAGGAGGCCCAGAGACTGAGTCCCAGGGCTGTCTGAATATAGAGGCTGGAAAGAAGGAGACACCCTCGGGGACTGTGGAAACTGAACAGAGAGCATGAACCACTTGAGCTGTCGGAACTGTCAGGTGGCAGAGCTGGCTCTGGAGCCCGAGTCTTCAGGGTCAGGGTCCAGGGCTCTTCCCATGAGTCTGAAGTGCCTTCTCTCCAATGGCACCAACTTACTCCTCGGATTGGAATCCTGCCCACGTCCTCTGCACGGGGTGTGGTGTTTCAGCAGGTCTGAGCTGGATGTGGATTTGTGTCTCTGTTTTTTTCTTTTTTTAAAAAGCATTTCATAATGTTGAAATGCACTGAAATAAAAAGACATAATGGGAGGTCTAGACTGCCAACATGGATCTGGGCCTTGGGCATACAAACTCAGACCAAAGGGAGTTGTTGGAAAGATTCCATTGTCTGGGATCCCGTCAACAGGTCTGGGCCACGTGTGAGTGTTTAGTGCGCCTGGGTTAAATAAGCCAGATAATCCCAGAAGATGGGCCAGATGGAAGAGTGGCATAGGCTGACCAGCTCAGGGGGAGGTGAGAACCCTGTTAAAGTAGGGCAGCATTTCTGAGACCCCAGGCCTTGGCATGTTACTTTGCAGAGTCTTCCCCTGGGACTGGAGGATATTAGAGGAAGCGCTCTGTTCCCACCCACACTAATCCGTTCATCATTCTGCACGCTCGCCCTGGGCACAGGCCCAGCTTGACACATCTTCCCTTTGTCATGACACTGTTCGGTCCTAACTCGCCTTCCTCACAGGGGCCTCCCGGGGAGCCTTCGCCTGAATATTGGCAGAGTCCTGGCTGTTTTTCCTGTGATCAGAGGCTCACTGCTGAGAACTGAGCCTGTGTTTGTGCACACAGAAAACATTTTCCTTATCTTCTTGAAAAACGGTCAGCACATACCAGACTCAGGAGGGGGTCACAAAGGCTCTGTTTGTCTCTCTCTCTCAAGTTCAGAGAATGCCCTGGCTTTCTTTCTGGAGATCTCACTGATGCCGGAGGGTCACAGAAAGTCCAGGGACCTGAAACAATGGCTGCCTTTGGGTTTTGGCCTCTGCTCGTTCCCCTCTGTGCTCTCTACTTATTCACTCTCACATGTGAACAGAAGTTTGAACCTCTCTAAAGATGCTTCTCAAGGCCCAGCCCTAGGTCCTCAGAGCCCCTGGAAGCAGGTTCCTCTCCTCCCTCTCCTCGTCCTGCCCTTGTTCAGGACCAGGGGTCCCTCGCCTGTTGTTCAGAAGCCATATAGAGTCTCCTTATCTTTAGGCTCTTCTCCCTCAGTTTACTCTTTGCAGTAAAGCTTGATTTTGAAAGATATAGCCGATCATGTCTCTCCTTGGTCTAAAATCCTCAAATTCCCCAATCCACGCAGAGCATCCCAGTCAGGACTTCCTAAAGGTGTTCTTTTTTCTCCTGATTTCTCTGGCTCTCCAGGGACAATGGGCCGCTCAGTTTTCCCCAAACGTTCACTACCCTTCCATCTCCCTGCTTTTTCACATACTGTTGTCTGGGGCTGGGATGCTTTCTTCTTTAGTTTGCAAAGTAAAAGAACACAGTTCTTTCCAGGAAAACACTAAAGCAGAGTGTCTTAGTGATGGTGCTGCTGCTGAGTCAGAGTAGCTCTGGATCTAGGGCCAGAGCAGGAGGGTGTCTGCCTCACCTTTGCTTCCCACCAGGTGTATGACCTGAGTTGAAGACCCAAGCTTGGGAAATACTCCAAAGTGTTATTATCTCCCATAGAACTATTTATATTGATCTAATTTAGTTTCCAAATTTTTTTTCCTTTATGTTAATTCATCTGATTGCACAACCCTCAGACAAGGGTAGGGCAAAGATTTTTCTGCCAGTTTATAGATGGGAAAATTAAGTGAATAAGGAAGTCAACCAACGCTTGGATTATAACCTAAGTCTCTTGATTTCAAGACTCACTCTAGATCCAGATTGGCTACTGTTTCTACTGCAAGAGGGGTACAGATTTTCCTTCCCTGATTCTTCCTTACCTTTACTTGAAGGACTTCTTGGTGGTGCTGATTCTTTGATTCTGTCACCTGGTAATGAGTTTAATTCATGGCAGAAGGAAAGTATGTACTCCAGTTCAGAATAGGCTACTCATCAACCTGGTGCCATAGTCTCTGAACCAAACAATTGAACACAGGATCCGAAAAAAAAAAAAAAAAGTTTTTCTATTCTAGATGTGGATGAATCAAGAAATGTAACTTGGATATTGAAAGACTGTCTTCTTGGAATATTTTGATAACTCACAGGAACAAAAGAACAAGGGATTTCATCAGAACTGACCTGAGAAGTCTAAGATGTGCTTTGGTATCAATGATTCGATTTTCCCATCATAATCTCTCTCTCTCTCTTCATGGTACAGGGATCCTAACTGGATACAGAGAACTGTTGATAAAAGACAATGCAACTCACCAGAACCATCAGTCCATGAAAAACATACAAGCCAAAGGATGCTTTGACTCAGTACAGATGTTTATTGAAACAAATGTGCAGTTACAGCTACACATGCTGTAGAGCAACAGTTTCTGTTTCTAAAGAAATTGGGCATGATCATTATTGCTAATTACAACCTCCCATGGCACAGAATCATAGCTTTAGATACACTATTCTCTGGGAGATGAATTGTGGTTGCATAGAAGAGAGACTTCTTTAAGAGATAGTCATTTTGAAGTTGAAATTGGCTATATTTGGAGGTAGCTAGTGTCACATCTTTAGATATGCTCAAGAATGAGGTCATAGAGTTAGACAACATGGTCCTAACAGACCGTCCAACCCTCTGCTTCTACAACCCTGTGAGACATTTGGGTTTCTTGGATCTTAGCAGCGGTGCAGGGGCTGGTATATCTAGTAAATGCTCATAGATCAAGGGTAAGGTAAAGTCCAGCAGCACATCTAGACAGCCCTTTGATAAGGATGAGGTTGTAATAGGAATGAACAAGATAAACTGGTCCAGCCAGAAATGGGCATTTGTACACAAATCTTGAGGCTGCTTCAAGTCTCAGAACTGCCTGAATTTAAGGAGAAACATTCTTCTAGATATTGACTCTAATTCCAGAGTCAAAGCACTGGTCTGCTGGGCACGTCATTTTTATGAGAGAAGAATGGACACGTGCTCTTGTTGTTGGGTCTAGAAGGCCTCCCTTTGTCTTACCTGTAGAAATGCCCACCTTCTTCAAAGTGCACCTCCAACACCGTCTCCTCTGAGATGCTTTCCTCCAATGCCTGCCTACGGGAATGGCCTTTCTTTCACGTCTGTGCTGTTCTGACACATAGCACGCAGTAGTGTTCATTCTGTCATGGTGGATACTTGTGTAGGCGTCAGTTCTTTGTGCAGGAGCTCCTGGAAAGTATGAATCACGTTCCCTTCATCGTGGTGGTACGCATAGCAGTCGTGACAGCCTGGCACAGGGGGGCACTCAGCAGTGCNTGTTCATTCTGTCATGGTGGATACTTGTGTAGGCGTCAGTTCTTTGTGCAGGAGCTCCTGGAAAGTATGAATCACGTTCCCTTCATCGTGGTGGTACGCATAGCAGTCGTGACAGCCTGGCACAGGGGGGCACTCAGCAGTGCTGTGAAATGAGCAGGCATGATGTTTGGAAGGCTTTAGGGCTTTTCCAAAACACTGCATTTTGATTCTTCTTTGGTATCTAAAATAGAGCTCCAGTTTGCTTGACAAATGTCTGGTGGGACTGAGTATGAAGGCTGCCTTCTGTGTACAGAACAAACAGCAGGGCAAGGAGAGGTAGAATGACCTGATCAGAGAATCAGAAACAGGCTGCAGGTTGCTGTCCCTGAGTGGTCAGCCTAGGGCTTAGTGTTCACAAGTTCTCATTCCTCAGTATTTTCTTTCGGCAAGAGACCTTGAATGACTCCGGCAGCTGCAGTGCAGGTCAAGAGCTGAAATCTCCCGTGAAGACCAATTTTGGAACAGAATTGAAGACAGAACAGAAGACAGGACTTGCAGCTTCTGACCCCTTGAAGGGCTCACATCTCAGAGTTCTGGAGGGGAGGAGGACCCTGGAATCTTCCTGAGAGAGCAGGTGGCTCCTGAAGGGAAGAGGCATTCTGCTTGGGAAGATTTTATGACCCTGCAGGGCTGGGGTGTTCTGGCTGAGGAACAGGGGTGAGGAACCAGGGGAACGGTGCTTGGGGTCAGCTGTGGACACGGGGAGGGAGAGCACAGGGGCCTGAGTCTGGCCTCCCAGGGCCTACCTCATGCCAGTTTCCCAGGAAGAGAAGCAGGTGGGCACCCAGAGCAGGGCTCTGCTTAGGAATAAGAATAGGCCCCTAGGCTCGCGCTCTGCCTGGGCTGCCCCCTGGGGAGCCAGGGTGTGGTGCGCGGGGTGGGTGTTGCGGCAGCAGCAGCATTTGGTCTGCATCAAAGCTCTCCTGGGTTCTGGTGGCTCAAGTGGTAAAGAATCCGCCTGCCATGCAGGAGGCCCGGGTTCAGTTCCCGGGTCAGGAAGATCCCCTGGAGGAGGGAATGGCTACCCACTCCAGTATTCTTGCCTGGAGCATCCTATAGACAGAGGAGCCTGGCGGCTATAGCCCATGGGGTCACGACGAGTTGGACATGACTGAGCGACTAACACTCTCACTCCAAAGCTCTATTGGGCCTTTTTGACCTTTTGGTAATTTTGGCTTTAACTCATCTCATCAGGGAGAAATGGCTCTGTTGATCCTTGACTGTCAGAGCCTGGAGGGTCTTTGTTGGGATGAAGGGAAGGGACTTGCATAGAGTCACAGGGAGCTGGGGGCAGAGCTGGTTCCCAGTCTCCCCTCTCCCTGTCTCTGCTTCTCTCAGGCACTCTCACAGTTCGGTTTCCGGCTCAGTCATAAGTACATCGCTATGGGACCTGCAGAGACTCAGACTGTCTCTTTTACCTTTCCATGGAGAGGGGTAGGAATTGGGGTTGGGGAATGCATGGCAGCAAAGAAGCATAGAGCATTTGGGGGCAGGCGAAGGCGATGGTCAGGGTTGAGGGGACAGGTACACACTTGATCAACCCTAAGGCCCAGCCAGGGTTTATAAGGGAACGCAGCATGCCTGGTAGACACACTGGCCTTCCTCTAAGTCACATTTAGTTGAGCACTTAGTTTATACCTGCACTGTACTAAGTGCTATAAAATAATTTGATCTTCATTATACTTTTCTGAGGAGGTAAGGTAGGCCATTTCCATCATAGGGATGAAGAAACTGAGACTCAAAGAGGTGAAGTCACCTGTCCAGTGTTGCAAAGCTAGTAGGTGATACAACCTGGGTTCTGATCACTCTGCTTCTTTAAGGAGAGTGAGAAGGTGGCTGAGATGCCCCCTTAATTGGCCAGTATTAGGTGGGCTGAATGAGGTGCTGTAGGGCGAGGGACGTCTGGCATCAGATAATTACCCTCTGCTGCTGACTGACCATGGCAGGTGAGGCAGAGGGTGAGCAAATGAACTCAATTGCTCATGCCGGTGACCCTCCGGATCCAGTCCTTGTTGTAGAAGATGTACGAATACACTCCGTAGCGGTCCTTCTTTCCGCAGTCCACGCCCCAGGAGACTGTGCCCACCAGGTACCACTGGCCTCTCTTTGTATCCATTGTCACCATGGGCCCTCCAGAATCACCTGCACAGGCATCCCTGCCCCCTAGAGGAAGAAGTGACGCGGAATAAGTGTCCCCTTCCCTAGACCCAAATCCAGAGGACCCTCCCTCTCCCTGCAACTGCGTGTAGTTCAGAGAATTGGACACCAGGGGGCGCAGCAGACCATTGGACTCAAAACTTGGGCTTTGGGTTGTATGTCCGGCCTCCTACCTCCTTTATTTTAGGAGGCGTAGGTTCAGGACTTTCGGTGACACAGGGAGAAATCTGGGCTGGGAGAAAGGAAGTATGTAAATCCCTTACGTAGCACACTTTTCTCTGATGTAACTTCTCCAGTGGAATNTGGGATTTCTTTGGAAGGAATGATGCTAAAGCTGAAACTCCAGTACTTTGGCCACCTCATGCGAAGAGTTGACTCATTGGAAAAGAGTCTGATGCTGGGAGGGATTGGGGGCAGGAGAAGGGGATGACAGAGGATGAGATGGCTGGATGGCATCATGGAGTCGATGGACGTGAGTCTGAGTGAACTCCGGGAGTTGGTGATGAACAGGGAGGCCTGGCATGCTGTGATTCATGGGGTCACAACGAGTTGGACATGACTGAGCGACTGAACTGAACTGAACTGGATATTATGTCAGATCTCTTGTCACTCCATAGCCATTTTGACAAGATTATGAATTCTGCTTGTGCCACCTTGCAGAAGGGTGTGGTACATTATCTTTCTTTTCAATCAATCCAGATAATCAGACTTATTAAAATGCAAAGTTCCTAATATCTTTCACAATCTCCAGGCTTAGTGAACGTAAAATTGTGATGCATTTAAAAATCAGGAGTGAATGTACCTTAAGTCCTAGGCCTCTAATGGAATTATAGTTCCAAGTTCCATTAATCTATGTAATCAATAATATCAAAATATCTTACAAAATCATCTGAATTCCATAAAATCCCCCAAAGAGAAAGGCCCATTATTCACTAATATAATTTTTATTGAAATGAGACAGTCAGGATTATATACATATATATTACATTAGACAATATTAAAAATATTAGAAGGGTAAAGGGATTACCAAGCTAATAAGAATAAACTTTTAAATGTCACTATCTCTTCATTCCTACTTAATGAATGCCTATTATGTGCTTTCTGATGTGCCCAAGTTCTGTGTGTAGAGGTAATAAGACAAAGATGGGTCCTGGTAGAGCCTGAGGTATAACAAGAAATTTACACACAGACAGAAAACAGAATGAGGATTAAAGGGTAGGAAACACTTCCTTTGCCTGGAAACTAAAATAGACAACACTAGTTTGAATCTTGAGGCCTGGACTAGAATATAAAAGACCATGTGAGCTATGAAACTGATCTGAATTTATTATGAAGATTAAAAACNAGGTATAACAAGAAATTTACACACAGACAGAAAACAGAATGAGGATTAAAGGGTAGGAAACACTTCCTTTGCCTGGAAACTAAAATAGACAACACTAGTTTGAATCTTGAGGCCTGGACTAGAATATAAAAGACCATGTGAGCTATGAAACTGATCTGAATTTATTATGAAGATTAAAAACATAATATAGATTTTTGCAATTAAATCATATATAGAATAAAACTTTAATTGCAATTCTTGCAAAAATTGGTTATATTATCTGCAGGTTTAGTATTGGTTTAGTCATTCAGTCAGAATCGATTGTACTAAAGGTTTGGATAAAATCGGTCATCGCTGTCTTCTTCTAAAGCTGATTCAGTTTTTTTGGTAACATGCACTCTTTATTATTTTCACCAAAATTATTGATTTAAAAAACATTTATTGCATTTCAAAGTAGATTTAAGAATCTCCCAGAAGTTATATGATAAAATACATCCTTTGTCTCCATAGAAATGCTCTTGTACCTGCTGTTCACTGTATGTGCAGGAGCAAGGTTTCAGAACATTTGGTGTTCTGTGGTTGAAATATGAACCCACAAGGCAGAACAAATGCAAAGTGCTGCCCTCTGTTGAAAAATGCCAAGTATGCAAATCAATCCTTGAAAGGTAGATCAAAGTATTATACCTACACTAGTAAGAGAAGATTTAAAGAACTAAAAAAAAAAAAAGAATCTGTGAAGAATTAATAACTTATCCAGATTTGAATAAAAAATTATCAGGCCAAAGGAAAAGATGATAAATTTGACTATTTTAAAGGATTATACTATAGACATTGAAAAATGTTAAGCTAAAATAGAATAATAAGTTACATAGGAAAATATTTTTCTATGGATGACAGATGAGTGGATGATTGCTATAATTTTAAGTAGCTTATATAAAGCATCAAGATGCCAAAAGATAATTAAGAAAATAGTACTGAAGGTACTTCACAAAGGAGGTCACAGAAATCATAATATACATCTGACAAAATTTTAATACTACCAGCAGCTTTTGACTTGAAATATACCTCTAAATTTATTTATCCCTCAATACTGGGAAGGTAGTTATAAAATGGTAAATTTTTAGGGCTGAACTTTATTAATTGTTATAAACTGTAAGTCAATACAGCAATAACCTGAAAAAAAAAATGCTTCTGTGTACAACACAGTTATATCATTCCTTGATATTTGATTAAGGAAATAATACAAAAGTTCTAGATCAGAAGGTATCATTTATAGTTGCAAAACACAAAAATCAGAACAAATATATGTCCTAAGAAAATATGCTTTAATACCCTGTTACATTAAAATTATGAAGTTACTGGGAATTCCTTGGCAATTCCTTGGCAATCCGTGGTGAGGATTGTGTGCTTCCTCTGTAGGGGCCATGGGTTTGAGGAACTAAGATCCCACAGTGTAGCCAAAAAAAAAAAAAAAGCCCAAACCCAAAACACAACTATTTTAAAAAGATTATGAAATTGCTACAGATAATGCACACACTGACAGGATATATAATTCTCCCAATCAAAGTAAGAGTGTCCACCTGTGAACATGTTACCCTACACNCAGTGGAATCTTTCCTCTCCTGATCTTCCTCGCCGTCCCCTGACTCATTCCTCCCCTCTCTGTCCAACCTGCCAGCTCCAAGGTCTGCAGGGCGGCCCTTGCTGGGCTTGGTGTTCGCCCTGGCTGGTGGCGCCCTGCCCCAGGCAGGCCTCTTGACTCACCTTCCTTCTCCCCAGCACAGATCATGTCTCTGGTGATTTTCTTCTTCAGTGGAGCGTAGGCCTCCCGACAGATGTGGTAGTCAACGATTGGGATTTCGATCTGGAACACAAGACTGTTGTCAGTCCCCAACCCCGGCTGAGCCCGCTCTTCTGACACCCCATCCCCCGCTCTGTCTCCTTCCTGGACGAACCTGGGTCTGCCTTAGACCTCTCCTCAGAAACTGCCCTCTGGTACAGGTACTGAATACAGAACCAGGAGGTCTGTGTCCTGCTACAGTCTTAGTCATGAACTTGCTGTGTGACCTTGCACATGCCATTTGCCCCCTCTGGACCTCAGTTTTTTCATCTGTCAAATGGAGATAATATTGCTTAGCATATGCATTGTTTCAAACACATTGGCATATGCGAAACCTATGGGCAGTCTTCTTTTCCCCACCCTTAACATTACTGGTTGTGGGATGTGGGACATGTAGCCTTCACTGTTTTTTCAGGTTTCTGAGACTCTGTTTCCTCATCTGAAAAATGGGAATCATAATATTTGACATGCTGATTATATGGAGTTGTTACAAAAAGAGGAGCTGAACGAGCAGAGGCTCTGTAAACTACAAACGCTGCAAACACAGTAGGTGGTGTAGGCTTCCCAGGTGGCGCAGTAGTAAGGAATTTGTCTACCAACGCAGGAGGCACAAGAGATGCAGTTTCAACCTCTGGGTTGGGAAGATTCTCTGGAGTGGGAAATGGCAACCAGCTCCAGTGTTGTAGGAAATGGCAACCAGCTCCAGTGTTCTTGCCTAGAAAATTCCATGGACAGTGGGGTCCGTGGGGATGGCAAAAAGTCAGACATGACTGAACACACACGGTGAGGCTCACCGTGCAGCAGGCTTTGCTTGCGCTCTCCCTCGCCATGGTTTGAGTTTCCATACTCTCAGACTGTACGCTGCACATTTCTACCTTATATAGCTCGGAACATGGTCACTACTCAGGAAAAGTTATTTTGAATTGAGGTAATACATTGATATGTAAAGGTAAGATATTGCGTTTATTATTGTCCTTGATTCAGCTTGGGGGTAAGAGGAACCGCATGAGTCTCATTCAGCCAAACCAAGACCTGAATGAGTCACACCCCCACAAAGCACAAGTCCTATCGGCCCTTGCTGGGAGGGTACCAGAGGCATCCATGTCCCTTTGAGGCATGGCTTTCCCAGGGAGGTCGGGGAGGGGAAGCCAGGCAGGGTGGTATAAGCACCTGTCCTCAGCAAACCATCGAGTGTCTGACTAACTTCTATCCACCACTCATACATCGCTTAATTGTCACTTCCTCTGCCCTTCTGCACTCCCAAGACAAAGTCAGAGTCCTGGTTATACATTCTGAAGTATCCTGCACCTCTTCCTCATTCCGATGATCACATTGATGAATACTTTCTGTCTGTGCCTATAAGCCAAGAAGACAAGGGGCCATATCTGTCCTCTTATCCCCCTGCATATTTAGTAGTTAATACAATACAAAGTCGTTAATACAATGTCAGTCGTGTCTGACTCTGCGACCCCATGGACTGTAGCCCGCCAGGCTCTTCTGTCCATGGAATTCTCCAGGGTTGCCATTTCCTTCTTCAGGGGATCATCCAAACCCAGGGAACAAGCCCACGTCTGTTACATCTCCTGCATTGGCAGGTGAGCTCTTTACCACTAGCGCCCCCTGGGAAGAGGCACTGAATAAACACTCAAGAGTGAATGACTGAAGGGGTAAATGGTTGTTGCAAACCCAAAATTTAAAGTGTGTTAAAATAATGTACATTGAACGGTTTAGAAACTAGCTGTGGCTCTCGTAGAACCTGGCAATGTCCAAGCCAGGCAGCTCTTGGAGGACATCTAATGTTGCTGGTGACTCTGCAGCTTGAGAAACCACACTGCAGTCTAGAGGCAAGATGACTTAAGATCACCCAGTAGGTTTCTAGCGGCTGGGACTTGGAAGTGTGGATCCTTACTCCTGGTTCAGTGTTCTTTTCTGAAATGACGAGAAATGTAAACTTCCAAATGCCGTAGTCAAGTTCATTGCCGCAAGGACTGTGGCTCTCAGAGCCCGTCCCTTGACCCGTTCTTGGTTACGACTGAGTCTTCCTGATGTATACAGATGGATCACCTTGTGGGGTGTCCAAGCCTGCTGTTTTTCTGGAAGAATTTCCATAAATTGAGCTTTTAATAAACTACAGAAGTACCGAACAATGTTTACAGACTAGAGTCTTATTACATGTAGAACAAACAGGTCAAGCTAGTTGGGATTCGATCTCACTTAACTTTGAAGGTGAGTCTGGTCCCTTCATAGCTGTCTCACTCATCCCCAGTCCAAACCTCCAAACCCCTGAGAGACACTGGGGCTCAGAAATGCCCAACGTGGGGCACAGGTGTCACCCTCTGAAGGGTATATATTGAACTTCACCTCCATCAGGGTCTCTGGGAACCTCTGCAAGAACTGCTTCCCCCAGCCACTGACGATGACCACGGCCCCTGGGGAGGAGAAGACACAGTGAGGGTGGAGAGGCTGTCTGCAGGTCTTTGGAGGGTGGCACCTTGCATCCCCTCATCCCCTGCATGTGGAGGAAGCCCTGAGTTTTCCCCTGAGAAAATGCCAGCATGGTGGGGAGGAAGACTTGGGCTGGAGCTTACCTGAGACAGTGGTTTGGGCATTTGTTTCTATGAGATGTTAGCTGGTTTATGTATTTAGTTGTCTGTTCTCTCCCACTCCCTACTAGCTTGGAACCTCAGCTCCGTGAGAGCAGTAAGCTCATCTGCCTTATTCAGGGCAGTATCCTTATGCCCACAGCAGGGCTGACATAGAGCAGATGCTCAATCGATAACTGAATAAATGCAAAGTCCAGCCTAGTCCACAACAGGATGTGCTCCCTCCTCTTCTGAGCCTTAGTTTTCTCATCCATAAAACGAAGAGGTCGGACTCAGTACCTCTAAAAACCCCTCCCAGCTCTGATGTTCTAGAAGTCTGTAAGGTTGGCAAATCTTGAGGCAATGTGAAAATGGGCTGGGCACTGATAGAGCAGTTACTTGTTTCATCATTTGAAAAGAGGATGGATACTGAAANAAGAGGTCGGACTCAGTACCTCTAAAAACCCCTCCCAGCTCTGATGTTCTAGAAGTCTGTAAGGTTGGCAAATCTTGAGGCAATGTGAAAATGGGCTGGGCACTGATAGAGCAGTTACTTGTTTCATCATTTGAAAAGAGGATGGATACTGAAAACAACTCTGGGCCTTAAGTTGGAAGATCTGAATTCCAGCCCCAGGTCTACTTCTTACAAGCTGAACCTTCCTTTCGCCAAGCCTCAGTTTTCTCATCTGGAAAATGGGACTACAATACTACTTCACAAGACTTTTATAAGTAGCACGTAAATTAATTAATGTAAATCAAGTGGTACATGGCAGGCACATGGTATCTGATGCATCAGAGCCATACCTGGGCCTTTCCTGTGGGCTCACTTCCCCTCAATACTTCTCATATTCCATCCAGCCATTAAAAAAAAACAACTTCGTTGAACTAAAGAAGGTTAGCTGTGAATTTAGAACAGGATGAAACAAAAACCAAATTCCCTGAGTTGGACTCTCACTCTGTGGTGAATATGTTTGATTATTCTTTCACTTATCACAACCATCCATGGGGTGTTATTCCTAGTGTAAAGGGAAGGGGCTTGAAGTTAGGCAACTTCTTCAAGGTTGTCCAACTAGGAGATGGCAGCATGGAGAGCTGAGCCTGTGCTAGCGATTAAGTTATTGTCTCTCAGCTCCAGACGTGCCCTTTTATACTCTGCTTTGTGATGCTGCGAATGAGACTGGAATGGCAGATCCATTTGGTTAGGAACATCCCTGAAGGCAGGGGGCACTTCCAGGAAGCCTTGCTGTTCCGGATGGCGTCCCCCTAGTGATGGCTCCTCACCCCACCAGTGGCGGCCGCTTCCCCCGCACCATCAGCACAGGGCCTCTTCTGCAGTCTGAGTTCCTGCTTCACCGAGCCCCTGTCTAAGCTTCTGGGTTCTGGAACTCCAACCTCTTCCCTTTGTTCCTCCAGCCCCAGGAGGGGTAGTTCCTCCCTGCAAGTGCTCTCTCTCTGACCTCAGCATCCCGCTCTACTTCTCCAGCCCTCCAATACCCTGTATTAAATTCTTTTTGTTACAGTAACTAGTCTGGTTTCTGTTTTCCTATCTGGACCCTGATGGATACATGCTTGAAATACGGACCAAGCCTGCCTGCTTTTGTGTACCACCTTGAAACCTGTTTTGACTTAGCTGTTTTAGGGAAGGCGGCTGAGGAATCAGGCAGACACAGTCAGCTGACTGACTCAGCTGGCACTGAAGCCTGACCAGCGCTGGAGTAAAAGCCTCCATGGAGGCTCTGCCGAGGTGGAATCACAGGTGGGCGCCGTACCTTCCTCCGGTGGCCCCTGGGGTAGACAGATGGGCATCACAAAGTCATTTAGCACCGGGCCCCTCGATAGCTCCAACAGAGCGACGTCATTCTCGTACGTGTTGGGGTTATACAGGGGGTGGAGGAAGACTTGTTTGACACTGAGACTCTGTTCATTCTCATCTGACTGGGTCCTCCGAAGCTTGCCTGGGCAAGAGGAAGACATGTGAGGCATGAGGGCAGCGGAAGCTTGGAGGATACAGTCTCACCTTGCTTCCCGTCAGCCCCTGTCCCATACAGCCCATGCTTCCAGCCTTAACGCTTCCGGTGCCTTTCACTTACCTGTTTTAAGCCATCCCTCTCCATGTACCTTTCCCCACGTATTGTCCTGGGCTCGAACCTCTGGCTTTCTTCATTATCTGATCTGATTGCATTGCCTTGTAATTAATACTCATGCCAGGGCCCATTACCATATGTCCAAACCATAATCACCCTTCCGTACCCGGGTCATGTGTTGCCTCCTCCATGAAACCTCGGAGATTCTCAAGTTAGATGCTTCAGTTAGGAATCTCTTCCCTATGAACTCCCCCTGTTCCTCTCCTACAGAACTTACTGCTTCCTGCATTTTATTAGAGGGCTTTGTGCTCATATTTTATTCCTTTATTAGACTATCAGTCCTTGTGGGCAGGAACTTGTGTCTTTAGATCTGACATAGTGTCAGGACATAAATATGCAGTGACCTGAACTCCGTCAGCCAGTTTACAAAGGAGACGGGAAGCTTGGATTGTTTGTGTATGAATCACTTGAAACCAAGGATTCATAGAAGCCCGAGACATCTTTGGAAGTTACACCCAATGGGAGTCTTTATTATAAAATCTAAGGCCTCACCTTCGATGATCTACTCATGGTCCTAACATCCGAGAATCGCAGCCTTAGGCTTCGACTGTGATCCAGAACTTGGGCAGGTCCCTGGACTCCAGTCCTGGCTTGTCCTTCCATTCCTAGACTCCCTCCCTAATGACTGAGTGAGTAGGTACACCCCATCCCCAGAGCCACAGCTGGATTCAGGAATCAGCTTGGCCCACACTCACCCATGATGATTTTGAAGGCAGAGGGGCTGAGCAAGTCCAAATCGTGACGAGTTACGTCCTCTGAATCCGGCACTTCGTGGAGACAGTGAGCCGCAGTCACAATCCATTTGGAGCCTGAGAACAGAATTGGGAACACACCCTGTCCTCATGGCCCCACCTTGCGTCCCACTACCTCAAGCTGAGGGCTTTCGGAACCCTCTCCACGGCACCCCTCTCCCTTGCATTTCACAGCCCCAGGTCAGAAATCCATTGATCTTGATCTGAAGATGAGGAGCTGAATCTGTGATTTCATCTACTTCCCCAACCTAGGTCAACACTGGACATGTTAAAAACGATTCCAGGTCTCCCTTAAATGCATGGGGTTGGCAAGCTCCAGACAGCCCGAGGTGTCCGTAGTCTTGCTCATGGGTTGCCCCTTGGGCCTGGTTGCTCAAGGTGTGGTCTCTGCACTAGCGGCATCAGCCTCACCTGGGAGCTTCTTGGAAATGCAGACTCTCAGGCCCCCACACTACTGAATCAGAATCTGTACTCAGTAGTAAAATCTGAGAATCTTACAAAGAACTTCAAGTAATTTCTAGGCGTATTAAAGTTTGAAAAGTATTGTTTGTACATGATTCTTGAGTACACATTTATAATAGAATCATGTGGGGAATTAAAAACAAACAAAGAAATCCTCCCCAAATAATGTCTGGGCTTGAGCCAGACCATCTACGTCGTGGAGTGCAGCCCAGGTACAAACACACTTTAAAAGTGCCCCCAGAGTTCTGCCGTCACGAAGGCTGGGAACCACTGCTCTGAACCAAACGTCTCATTTTATAGATGTGGATTCTGAGGCCCGAGGGGAGCGGGGATGTCTAGGGCAGCTCTGCAGGTGGGTGGCAGGACCAGGGCTGACCGTGGGTCTCCTGATGATCAGCCTAGCTCATCTCTTGTATCTCGGCTCTTTTTTCCCTTGCTGGACACATTCCTGCTCTTTGCTTAATATAGGATCAGGGCTTGGTTCATCCCTAAGGTGAATCAGGTGACAAACCCATAAATAGCTGAGCCCAGAGACATACTGGGATGAGCCAAACAGAAAGAAAGGTACCAGGGCTTTGGAGTGTGGGTATCAAAAGCAGAGTTCAGAGTTGCGGGCAGAGGTCCCTTTCTGTGCGGATCCCTGGCCCTCTCAGGAGCAGCCATGTGCTCTGGCTACTGGCTTCGGGATTGTGCCCGACACAGGCCATCCTCTTTCCCCTGGTGGTATTTTTGATCCCTGTCTACAGCCAGGGGTTCCTGGCTAATTTTCCAAGTGGATAAAGTGGAATGAGGTACTCAGATTAGGAAGGCTGCCATGGAACAGGGCTGGGGAGAGCAATGATGAAACCAAGACATAGCTTCATCTCCCAGCTCTGCAGAGAGTGAGTCCCTGAGTCAGGACCCCTCTGCACAGGCTTCATGGTGGGCACTGAATGGGCAGGTTCCCTCTGTCTGTCCCTCAGCTTCTTCTCTGTTTCTTACGCCCTCTCCTGCCTTTCCTTACCTCTACAAAACTAGACAACAGGAGGAGGAGAGGGATTCTAGATGAGAAGGGCTATGGGCAAGGCCGAGGGTATCTTGCAGAGCTCTTGTAGCTTGGCTGAGGGTAGAGAAGCGGGAACAAACATGCAGTAGGCCCAGTGAGCACTGAACATCATTGAACTGAAACACCCAAGGCTTCAGAAAAGGGGTCTAACCCTAAACCGTGGGTACTGAATCCATCTCTTTTGCACATAATACATTCCAACAGAAACGGAAGTGTCTTTGCTCTCTTCCACTCCCCCTGGCTGCTCCTCCCCTCTCTGCTTCTTTTCTGATGCTTTCTTCTCCTCTGGGTCCCCCTGCTTTTCTCCTTTCGTGATTCTCTCTCTCTCACTTCCTGCCCTACCAGGTTCTCTTTCTCTGTACTTGTTTCCTTTCATTTCGGCCTTCGTCTCCCTTCGCTCCCCTCTCTAGGTCTCTGACATGCCCTCTTTCTCTATTTTTGTCTCTGTCCTTCTAACCCCTCTCATTCTTGGTTCTCCCCCCTGCCTGCTCCCCACTGGGCTCCGCTTTAACCTGTGCTCACTCACTGTGACCCTTTGGGAGGCTCCATAGAGTGAGCGTTCCTGTCTTCGTGTTTGTGGGAATATAAGGATCAGCCCCTCTGCCGGGTTACCATTTCACGCATCCCGGATGCCCAGGCTGCAGCCTCACCAGTGCCTGCACCTCCCCTCAGGGGTCCCTTGTCAGGGAGCTATCCTCCCCTGCATGCACCCTGGAGGAGAGGGTGGGTCAGGGTGAGGCGAGGCCAGCAACCCTAGAGCTGCCCAAGCAGAGCTGGACCCGTCCATGCCTTCCTCCTCTGTGATGGGGTCAGAGGGACTCTAGATTGCTATTCATTTTTATTATGATGTCAGAGCTGGGAGGGACCTTAGCTCACCTGGGGCTGAACTGTGATAGGAAGAGCCATAAATAATTTCTTTCCTGCCTTTGCTGCCACTCCCAACCACGTTCAGTCCATTACAAAAGTCTGACAGTTCCCTTTTCCAATGGCTTTGAATCTGAATCTGCCTGTTTCCATCCCTCGTTCCCTGTTCTTATTCTGAGACTAATGACTTCCCTCCTCACTACTGCAATCTAGCCACCTCAGTGGACCCTTGGCTTCCAGATTAACCCTTCTTTCAATCCATGTTGTCTCGGGAGGAGACTTTTAAGAACATGATTATAAACCTGCTGCTTCTGCTAAGTCGCTTCAGTCGTGTCCGACTCTGTGTGACCCCATAGACGGCAGCCCACCGGGCTCCCCCGTCCCTGGGATGCTCCAGGCAAGAGCACTGGAGCGGGCTGCCATTGCTTTCTCCAATGCGTGACTGCAGTAGTGTTTAAGATACTAGATGCATTGCATTCAAAGCTTTGTAAGTCTCCCTTCTTTGACTCCTCTAGGGTGGGTTTCCTGGTTCCCCCTCCGCCCAGGGCACCGGCACACCCTGACTTTGAGCTGCATGGAAGTGCTTTGTGTTGTAGTCCATGTTTAAGGCTCTGACTCCCTGACCCTTCTCAGTGCCAGACAGTGACCGGGGCTTAGGAAGTGTTGCCTAAAGGAGCCAGTCGGAACAGAACAAGTGTCTCCCTGCTCCAGCTAAGGGCTCTTTCCACCACATCGTGCTTCTGGGCCCTGCTGCTGTACTGGGAGCTTCTCAGTGAAGAAACCTTGTCAGTCTCCAGGAAGAGAGTCGGGTCCCTTTCCTCTGCCCCATCCTCTAATCCCGGATCCCGCACCCCTTCCACCTCTCCTTACCTAGAAGGGAGCCCCCACAGAAGGGCTGCCCATTCAGGTGCGACAGCATGGCAATCCAGGGGGTGGTGCCCTTCTGGGCGGGGCGTCCATTGATGATCCTGCCCAGCAGATTCCGGGAGAACTTGGGGGTCCCACACACTGCAGCCAAGGGAAGGAGGACAGGTCACACTCTGGGCTCCGCCTTGCCCTTTGCAAAAGCTGCCACCTCATCTCCCTCTATTAGAAATATCTGTTATTTTCAATTTCCCAGCATCCTTGCCCCTTTCAGTAATAGCACCCAAAGTTTCCTCTGGGGTCCTGTCTTCCCCCATTTCTTGTCCCTTTAGCCTGAGTTGCAATGCTCTTACCTCTGGTTCTAGGGGTAGGAATGTGACCATGACCTGACTAGTGAAAGCCTCTTACACTCTGGTCACAGTGATCTCAGAGATGGGAACGTAACCCTGGACAGGCCAACAAAAACCTGCCTTGGGAGTTTTGCTAGAAGGTCCTTCTCAGTTGGGGTTGCTAGACTACGGACTATAAGCCCAGACCTGCCAACCATCACGTTATGGAAAGTTTGTAGAAAAAGTTTCAACAAACAAACACAAAGCCCACAAGAAACCATCCTCCTTTTTATCTACTCCTTCTCTAAACATCTCTTCAGAACTGATTCTGGGCTCTGGATCCCCTCACTTCCAAACTCTTGGGGACCTGGTTTTGAGGATTCGTGCCCTTCTNAACAGTATAGAGTTATCTTGGATCTTAAACTAGAGAATAATGCATGTAGTTATTTAAGGATAGTAAGCTATGCCAACAGCATTCAGTCTGGCCAACCACCTGACAGGCTTAATCAAAGAAGGCTGAATCAGGTGTGATATTGAGTTCAGTAGTCCAGACATGAAGGTTCAGATAATCTATCAGGAGCTCACACTTAAAAAACAGGCCTTCAAAGTTCTACATATATATGTTAATAGACTTCATATTGCAAAAACATCCTGCATGAAAACAATCAAAACGTTACATGTACTCCAGAATAAAAGCTTTCAATGAAAGTGAAATTTTATTAACCTATTTGGAACTCAATTCTGATCATCAACATGACTGTAATCCTATGAAAATCAACACTCACTCAGTACTGAGTCCTTGCTGGCTTAATTCAGGAAACATATTTTCTGCACCTTTCCCATGACAGACATATATGAAGATATTGAAGACACAGAACAAAATACCATGTCTAAGGTCTCAAGAATATAGAGATGAATAACAGACTGTATCTTCCTTTAAAGAAGGGTCGACAAATCAGAGACAGAAGCATGTATAACTAATTCTGGTATGTTCATCAATTCAATTCAGTTGCTCAGTCATGTCCCACTCTTTGTGACCCCCACGGACTGTGGGACGCCAGGCCTCCACTCCAACACCAACTCCCAGAGTTTACTTAAACTCATATGAAGTTAATGATGCCATCCAACCATCTCATCCTCTGCCGCCGCCTTCTCCTTCCACCTTTACTCCTTTCCAGCATCAGAGTCTTTTCAAATGAGTCAGCTGTTTCCATCAGGTGGTCAAAGTATTGGAGTTTCAGGTTTGGCATCAGTCCTTCCAATGAATATTCAGGACTGATCTCCTTTAGGATGGACTGGTTGCATCTCCTTGCAGNTAGTATAAACAGAAACTAAAATATAATGCTGCCCACATGCAACTTTTACAATGTTATAAACCAATGTTAGGTCAATAAAACTAAATTAATTAACTAATTTTAAAATGTCTAGCATGTATTTAGCACTTAAACAATAGCAAGTTTTAGTTCTTAAAGCAGTATATGTCTAGGAAAACAACAATAGAGAAGAAAAAAAAGAAAAATATATTTCCCTGTATTTTGATAATACATATACACCTTCAAGTGCTTCTCTGGTGGCTCAGATGATAAACAGTCTGTCTGCAATGTGGGAGATCTGGGTTCAATCCCTGGGTTGGGAAGATCCCCTGGAAGAGGGCATGGCAACACACTCTGGTATTCTTGCCTAGAGAATCCCCTTGGACAGAGCAGTCTGGTAGGCTTCAGTCTATGGTGTTGCAGAGTCAGACATGACTGAGTGACTAAGTACAGCACAGCATACAGCTTCAAATGTGCCAAAGGTAAATGCTTACCTTGGCAGTTGTAAGATATTCAAAATTAATTTGATACACAATATGAACACAGTAATCAATGAATGATCCCATTTGGTTATATAATGCTTCCTCTTCAGATAAGATTTTAAAAAAGAAAAAGACCTTTGCATTATAAATCGTTTCATAACATGCCATCATGCCACCAATTTATGCTTCCATTATACCAATTTTCTTACTTACTTGTTCATTAACTATCATTCTTTCTTCCTAGACCACAAGCTCCATGAGGGCAGGGTCCCTCTTTTCTGTCACTACATCGTCAATGTCAAGCAGAGTTCCTAGTACAGAGTACTAGGCTCAATAAGTGTCAGTTGATTAAATTAGTGAAATAATAGTGGCTTGTGAAGGGAGAGGGATTTCATTTTTATTGAATATGTTCCAGGCATTTTATCCCATTTAATCTTTGAAAAAAAGTTTTGAAGTAGTTTTCTTATTCCCATTTTACGGTTTAGGAAACTGAGGCTCAGAGAGTTTAATTAATGTGTCCAAGGAAAAGATAGATTCAATTGAATGCAGAGTTCCAGAGAATAGCAAGGAGAGATAAGAAAGCCTTCTTAAGTGAAAAATACAAAGAAATAGAAGAAAAACAATAGAACGGGAAAGAGTAGAAACATCTTCAAGAAAATTGGGGATACCAAGGGAACATTTCATGCAAAGATGGCTAGTCAATCCTAAAGGAAATCAACCCTGAATATTCATTGGAAGGACTGATGCTGAAACTAAAGCTCCAATNCCTTCCTCTATCTTGCATTTCTCCTTTCTTTATGCCTCCAAAACATGATCAAGACTTTTCATGCTAAAAATTGAATTTTCTGCTTTCTCAGCTTCTCATTCATTCCATAGTCTCTCCCTGTCCTTTCTTCCATAGTCAAGCTTCTGGAAAGAAAATTGACACTCAGTATCCACATCCTTCCCTGTCCTTCGGAGGTGGACTCAAAAGAACAAAGTACCACGGTTCACCCAAATTTGGACACAAAGTGGCCATGTGAGAATCTAATAGATTTGTAATCAAACATGGAGACAGCATGGCTCTGGACCCATAACTGGAGCTTCAGTTGTGATATTTACATGTATAGGAGGACACTCTTTCTGAAAATTTCTCTCATGTATTCTTCATCTCTAAGAATTCTCCTCACCTTGTAGCTGCCCACTGTTAAAGCTGGAGCATCTGTTGTTTTAGGTGAGGCTAGGTACAGCTTTGACTCATGAAAGAGCAAAACAGAAACCAAAGTCTGAAAGTACAAACTCATTTGAAGAGTCAAACAAGAAGAGGTTTGTATTAATTGGTTTCAAGGAAGCAAAACCTGGAGAACTGGACGAAGATGTCCCAGAGAGGCTGCCTCAGGAAAGAGATAAAAAAACCCAGGAGAAGCTGGAGAGAGAAAGAGGGAAGGAGGGAGACAATGGGAGGGAGAGGTAGGGAGAGAGCGAGGAAGAGAAAAGTGGGAAAGAAGGAAGAGGCTATGGAGGAGGAAGTGGAGGAGGATTAGGGACATGGAGCATAAAGGAAGAGGGAGGAAGGGCTAGGGACTTAAACATGAGCATGGGTCTGTTCCAGACTTGATGGTAGTTGATGGTCCTGGTGCCTAGGAACATCCAGCCTGCACGTGTCCTCTGGACTGTCCCAGCTCATTTGCATTGTTGATCACTTTTTTCTTCTTGATACTTTCCTTGGCTTCTGAAGCTCTTTTCTTTCTGTGTTTCTGATTTCCCTTTTCTATCTCTTTATTGGGGTTTTTCTTCTTCTCTCCATGCAATCCATGCTGGTGTTTCCCTTCTTTAGTCCTCAGCTCCCTCATCTTTTCTTTTTCCTTTCCAGTGGATGATGCCTCTTCTTCCCATGCCATCACACCACTTAGACCCTGATGAATTTCAGATCAGTGTCTCTAATCTGCCTTCTCCTCTGGACACCTCCTTTCTACATCTCCAGCTGGATTGCTCATAAACTCCTCAAATACAGCAAAACCAAGTCCTGGTCTCCATCCTCACCAGCATCTCCCCTTTGTCTGACATCCCCAGATGTCTGTTGATGTCTGCACAGACAGGGTCCTTGTTGCCTCCCTTTTCTTCAGCCACCATCTTTAATCAGCCACTGGTAAAAAAAAAATCACCAGGAGAAGCAGAGAGTAATGTCGCAGTGTGCTCTTCATGCAACCCCATGACACTTCAGTGTCTCAATACATCAACAATATAAATCCAAAAACCTAGAGGATGTGATGGAACACAAAACTGATAATTTCTGAAACCAGCTGCACATAAAGTGTAAGGTATAATGTAGGATTCTTTTAGTTCTCAGTAGTGTAAAAAGCACGACAGTTTCAATATGATACAAACCCCAAACACAAACTATGAGCATATGACATGGGAGCCCTCACTAACATATTAGCTTGTGTTCCACCACATCTCCTGTCTGCACTATTTCACACAATGCCTCTGCACCAAGTTCTACCCACTACACTACTTGAATGCTTTCAGACTCCACCCCCACATCTGCAGTGCCACGCCCTTGGCCTGGTAGTTTGCACCACCTCTCTCCAGAATAGTTGCAGTGATTTCCCTACCACTCTCTCTAAGTTGGTACCTCCCTCCAGCACCTCCACTTTCCACAGCCTGCTGCCCACACTCAGCCTACTGATTCAGAACCTCCCATGGGGGAGACCTAGGAACCTGCATTCCTAATAAACACAAGTGATTCTGATATGCCCCAAATTAGGCAGTCACTGGCTATAGGACTAACACAAGTATGACATTCAAGACTGTCCACTCTCCCCTAAGCCCTCTATTCATCCACTCGGGGCACACTTTCCTACTTGACCTTTGTCCCCTCTGCTCTTCCCTCCCATCTCCCAGTGTATTCTTTGTAACCTCTTTGAAAAGTTACCCAGACCCCTTTCCACTGTGTGAACCACCCCCTCCTTAAATTCCCCCAATCTCCACTCCTCTCATGACACTGAACTCCCCTTGCCTGTTTGAGACTTGGCTGCACACGATCTTGCTTCCTATGCTTATCTAGGCACTTTGAACCCAAAGACTTAAATGGCAGGCACTTCTATGATGGAAGAGGTAGCCTTTGAGAAGACACATGTCCATAACCAACTCCATTTCTCGTCACCCTTTCTTGGATAATGTGACAAAAACTGTACCCTTTCCACAGTGAGAGAGATTGTGGCTTAATGGTCAGATTTTCTTTGAAAGATCAAAACAAACAAACATCAACAATAACCAAACCCCCAAACAAAGGCTGTTGGTTGTCCACAGAGGATTTATTTCCATTTTGGTCCCCTGATGGAAGAAACATCTCAGAGGCACCTTACAGAGGAGTGAAGCTTGTGATATAAATATACAAAGTATAGCATCCTCTACGTGCTCTGCTCACAGACACAGGAATGTGCTGTCAGGACCCAACTGGAAAAGCAGATGCTTCCCAACTGCTCTCTTGGAATCCTTCTCAAGGCTTCTGTCTCTGCTGGGGAGTCCCCAGGAGAGCAAACCCCAGGGAGGAGGACGATCAGGCTGAGGCTAGCCAGGGAGAGGTTGCTGGCATTGGAAGCAGTGAACGCTGGAGCTGGAAGGACCCTGAGGGGGATCCAATGCCTTCCTTTTACAAATGGGGAAACTGAGGCCCAGGGAGGGAAAGCAATTTGTCAAAAGTTACAAGCCAGTTTGGGGGCAGAGCTGCGGCTTGAACCCAGGACTCGGGCTCTCCGTCTCCTCTTACTGCCTTTCTTGGGAAAGTCCCTGCTTCTTTTGACTTGGCTCCTGGAAGCTGGAGGAGTGGGTCTCTCAGAACATTCATGCCAGGTGGGTTCTCTGTAGAGCTCAGACTGCAGGCATGCTCTGGGGGGAGGGGCTCTGGTGGGAGGAAGTCACTCATGTAATCCCCCTTTCTTCCGTTTCCCTGCCCAGAGGCACAGCAGCANAGGCAAGAACACTGGAGTGGGTTGCCATTTCCTTCTCCAACGCATGAAAGTGAACAGTGAAAGTGAAGTCGCTCAATCGTGTCTAGGAGATGATTTATCCTACCCAGCAACAGCAGCAACACATATTATAGTTTCTGTATCAGTAAGTTTATTAATTACTTCAGCACTCAAAAATTCAGTTATTATATTTTAATGATTGAAGAAATATCTTTACTTTGTTCTTTAGAAATTCTGTTTAAATATGTGTCAGAATTTCTCATTGTATTGCCATATACTTTGACTTTATTTTTATAAACTACAGCTGCTTTGATTTCTGCTGCATTCTTTATAGTTACTTTTGACCCACTTTCCAAGTCCCTAATTTTCTGTTCAATTCTGTCTAATTTATTGTCGAACTCACTCACTAAATCCTTCCTATTTTTTGGTTTAAACAAATATATTTCACAACTTTTTTTTCAAGGAAATTAATTATACATGTAGCTTCTTGTGATAGGCTTATGATTCTCATCTATTTTTTAGAATTTAATAAATATTTTATATTCTCTGATAACTGTATTTGTTTTAGTCTTTGTGTATGCTCAGGAAACTATTAATTCAATATTTAATATTGGTGCTGCCTCAAATAATAACTTGCATTATTTATAAATAATATTAGCAACATTTGAGGCTATATTATGTTAAATTTTTTATAAATATCATGTTCAATGCCTCTATAATTTTCTCAAGTTAAATTAGTCCTAAGTTTATTATAATTGGAAAAGCATGTCTGTTTATACAATAATTACCTACCTAACTACACAGACTCATCTATACACTGACCATTCAGTAGCCCATAGATTGAAATAGGTCACACAGTATTATTATGCATAGTGAAATAATCTGTTTATTAATTTGAAGATATCATATACACCCTCCTAAAGTGATGAGAACTACACTTGGACAGGATATCAGGTCATTAAGAATATTTGTCAATGCTTCTTCAGACTTGGGTGTTTACTCTCAGTCTTAAACTACACCAGTACCCCGTCATCTGGTACTGTTCATCAGAGGGATTAAATTTTGTCACACATATCACTGTGTGTCATTTCAACCATAACTTGTTATATCTTTGTATAGATCTCTTTAAATAAACTCTTTGCTTATGGTAATACATGTGATAAGTTGGAGTTTCAGTATTTTTAAATCTTTAGAACATGCATTCTCAGTAAACATATATATATATACAAATATTTTTTTTTAAGTTCAAATAGTTCTCATATAAGCAGAGACATTAACCTTTGCATCTTTTAAAGTACCACCTCTTGTATATAGGTATAATGTTCTATTCAATAAAATCACATTATTTTTAGGATTGTGTTATTTGTTGCAAAACATATAAATATATTTATTAAGTACTTCTATAAATAATTATTATTTCTTTTCTTTGCACATTAACAGAACATACTGAATGCCACTGTCAGAAAACTTGCCTAAATTTGCTGACTAATTTCCTTTTAGCACTACTACTTGGATTGCATAAGAAATCAACTGGGGTATCATTCACACACTCCTCATTAGATTACATTCTCTAACAGTATACTTTTTTCCTAAATTTTCTTAATTTTACAGCTGAACGTTTAAATATCATCACAGTATTATGAACTGACATTTAGAGAAAAGCAAAAATGTGGTATTATTGGTAGTGACTCACAACTCTTTGGAATCACTTGTCTTCTTCAATGTCTCATCAAAATTTTTATTAGAACAAATTGTTTCTGTTTCATAAAATTTTCTTTCCCTTTTAGAAAAGGCAGAGGAATCAGAGATCAAATTGCCAACATCTGCTGGATCACGGAAGAAGCAAGAGAGTTCCAGAAAAAACATCTATTTCTGCTTGATTGACTATGCCAAAGCCTTTGACTGTGTGNATAAGTGTTCTGTGTTGATGATAGGAATTTAATGGGGTTGGAAAGCTTCCCACTGCTCTTCTCCTCCCCCCAGTTATCACAGAGTTTCCCAGCTTTCTCTTTGTCCTTTGAGATTCCTTTAACAGAGGACAGAAGGGATACAGCTTGGACTTCAAGAAGCTTTGGGGAGAGAAAACCCAGGGATGAAAGTACTACAAGGCCTTATATTTAGAGAGAGAGGCCTCTGAGGTGTCATCCCTGTCTCCTCAAATCTGAGGGCTTTTCTGCTAGAAAAGAATCTAGACCCAGAGGGCAAAGTAGGGAAAATATATGGACTCAGCTCTAGGCAAGGAAACATTTTCTAACAGTCAGGTCCCAGCTCAGTTATACCAACGGTGGGGCCACTGGATTTGATGAACAACTAGGAGTGAGCGAGGCCCTTGGGGGGCCCTTCCAGGAGAGGAGTCTGGGCACTGGCCCGAGTCGAGCTCCCCCCGCCATCCTGCGGGAGAGTGAGGCCCAGAGAGGGAAAGGGCCTTGCCCCAGGGCCAGGGACCCAGGTTTCCTATGTAGGGCCTTTTCCTGCACCACGTTGCTGCCTCTCAGGGAGCCAGGAGCCATCTTGGGAGGGTGGGAACAGCGTGTCCATCCCTTGGTCTTGTGAGTAACAGTGGAGTGTGTTGTCACTAGGGGGGTGTGGTGCAGTCTTGGTGGGGCTGGGCAGGGCAGTTGGCGGGCAGGAGTCTGGCACTCACCGCTCCACCTGCAGCTCACCCAGGCCCTGTGGGGAGCCCATCTGCTCCCACACCCAGTCCACATAGTTGGAGACCTTGGTGTAGACCCCATACACCTGCTTGCTGCCACATTCTTCAGGGCCTCCCCAGGACACCAGGCCTTGGGCCACCCAGCGCTGGCTGGCGTCGTCGAGGATGACAAAGGCGCCACCGCTGTCTCCTAGGCACGTGTCCTTGCCGCCCTCGTAGTAGCCGGCGCAGAACATGTTCTCGGTGACGCTGTAGTTGCCTGACCGGGACTCGTAGCTGGTCTTGCACTCGGCGTGGGGCACCACGGGTAGCTTGACATACTGCAGGACGTCTGACAAGGTCCGCGTGCCGCTGCCGATGATCTCGTCCACCGTCACATTCGGGTTGGAGATGCCCCAGCCGGCTACCAGCCCCAGCACGTGGGGTGCCGGGCCCGCGGGCTCGGGCGGCGGCAGGCAGACGGGGAGGATGTGGGGCCCCAGGGGCACGGGCTCCCGCAGCTGCACCAGGGCGATGTCGTGGTTGTAACTCTGGATGTTGAAGTCCGGGTGCAGCACCACTCGGGCGGCCGAGCTGTTGACAGCCCCGGATTTGTCCCGCACGTCGTGCAGGCCCAGGTGAACGGTGACGTGCTCCTTGGAGACTGGTGTCACTGTGTTGTCTCTGCGCTGGGAGCGCAGCACGTGGGCGGCCGTGAGGATCCAGGACTCGGAGAGCAGGGCCCCGCTCCCAAACCACTTGTCATTGGGCACCCTCGAGGTGTCCTCCACCACAATCAGGGCCTGCCACGGGAAGAGGCCGGGCTCGGCGTTGCGGCCCCCAATGATCCGCTTGACCAGGCTTGGCAGCGAGCGCGAGGGCTGACCGCACACTGTAAGGAGAAGGAGGGGGCGGAACGAGAAAAGGAGACTGGTCAGATCAGCCAGGTGCAAAGAGCCTCTTAAAGAAATGCACATCTCACCCACTGTAGATTATGCCACCGTGGACCCTGGCCTACATCTGGGGGCCTTGCTGGCCTGAGAAAGCTCTGAATGGGTCATTTCTGGCCTAAGTCTTTCTAGCCTGGCTCCTCTGTAGTCTGACACTTCTGTAGCCAGGACCCTCTATGGACCAGACCAGGTTACTTGTGGGCCTTCACCATCCTGAACCCTTCCAGCCAAGACCACCTGTGGTCTGGATCATCTTCAACCAGGGCTATCTCCAGCAGTAGTCCCTTTGCCCCTTTCTTCTCTAGAAAAGGCATCTCAGAACCCAGATGTGGTCCATGCTGTGGGCACTTGGAAAACTGAAAACCACAGGTCAATGGCTTTGAGAGACAGGAGATTAAAAGACTGTCTATCAGGTCACAGCAAACACTGGAGTGGAAAACAGAACACTTGGGGTCTTGATCTGGCTTTTCTCCCCTCTGTCCTATGTGACTCTGGTAAGTAAATTTCCTTCTCTGGATTTCACTTTTTGATCTGCTAGATGAGACTGTTGGTCAAAATGATCTTCAAGGATCCTTTAAATTACAAATTCCTTTGATTTTTATTCCATTTGCCCTGGCCACTCTCACTTTATAGGTGAATAAAACTTTCCAGAGGGTAAGTGACTGACCCAAGTTCACATTGCTGTTAAGCTGAGTAGCAGGGGCTTAACTAGATTCTAAGCGAATGTCTTATCCTGTATTCCACAATGCCTCATTACATATGAAGAGCATGGTCTCATGCCCTGTATCCTTTTCTTCTCTGGCCTATGGGACACATGCTGTGAAGGGATGGCCAGGGCATCCAAGCTTAGAGAAAGGTGGCATAATCTACAAGCAATGATGCATGGGCTCTGCTCTGAGCCATCCATCATTGCACCCAGGAACCCAGTAATACCTTCAGGGGAAGAAGAAAGGTCTGATCAAACTTCGTTCCACTGAGTTGCACCCCGAGCATGCACATGCACCACCAGTCTCCTGCAGCCAAACACCTTTGGCCCATGAGCAGAGGGTCTTCAGTACCAGCCCCCTGCTGGCTAAGAACAAGCTCACAAGGGCCCCTCCCAGCAGAGTGCTTAGGTCTGGTAGGTAAGCCTGGTGTGAGCATTGACCTCCTCTTGGCTGCAAATTGCCAGGGCTACACCCCTTGGCCCCGGATACTTTCAGTAATCCTTTAAAGACCAAGGAGCATTTGAGTTGTCTTGGCAACTTTGAGAGGTCAGGCTTCCAGCAACCTAATGCTTTTCAGATGCTCTTCTTCCGGATGTTTTACGTGATTCTGAGGCACCCTGCTGTTCACCCCAGGCCAGATGTGAGCTGGGTTTTGCTAATTGGCTGTGGCCAAGCCTTTCAGAGTTGAAGGCCAGAATCCTAATTATAAGCAGCAGCCTGCACAGTGACTTCTCAAGGCCGGTCTGTGACTAGCCCTGTGCAGCAACTTATTGAGTGCTGGAAGACCCGCATCTGATGAGGGACATGCCTGTGGCTCAATCCACGGTCAGAACAAAGCCAGCATCGAACGGTGCCTTTTTCCAACCAAGGTGCCAGTGGCATGCCCCAGGTCACAGAATGTCTCCAAGCTGGGGAAGCTAGGAGAACAGCTAATTTACTGACGGCAAAATTGAGGTTCAGGGAATGCAAGAGACATAGTCAAAGTCATTAGTGACAGAGCCAGGAGTGGAGCCTGTTTCTTTGGATTCTAGCTTCATTTTTTCCACTGAAGTCTTTTTTCTTCTTTATATGTTCTTGTCCTTTCAAGACATTGAATGATGCCGCAAGCCTTTGAGAGCACTCACTGAAATGGGGCCATTCATTTTATCTGCTACCATTCTCCATCCAGTCTTTCCTGGGACAGAAGACTTGACTTGAAATACTAGAGCTTCAGCTGTGCTGAAATCAGATTTGGGCTCTAGAAGACTGGAGGTACTGAGGGAGGGCCCTAAAAACAAAATTGTGATATTCTGGAATCCTGGGTTCCTGAGGACGGCAGAGTCAAGACTGGCTCAGCATTGCTTGTGTTGACATCGAAAGTCTTGAGTCCACCTTTCAGTTTTGCCTCTAACTTTTTGCAGGTAATCTTGGTTAAATCATTATACCCTCCTGGTCCTTTGTTTTCTCAGTGTAAAATAAGGGGAAAATAATATTTGCTTAATAGTTTCCTTGGATAGGTGGATGATGACAGATGAAATGGCTTTCTCTATTCTGGCTTGTCTCTGCATTCAATCTCAGTGTTTTAGAAGAGAATTTGGAATTTTCTGGCCTGGTCCAACGATACACCATATTCTGCTCAAGACGAGATGTTACTAGAATTTCAAGACTCATATCCAACATGCTGTGTATGAATCTAGAGGATGATGACCATCAAGAGTCATAGAATGTCATGATCACCTGATTCTGCTCCCCCACTTCTGAGGTATGAAATCCTAGCTCCAAAGAGGTCAGATGACTTACCAAAGATGGAGATCAGGAAAAGGCAACACCAGGACTAGGAGCTGGCCCTTGACTCCCAGCGTAGTGCCTCACCCCCTTCTAGACATCACGACAGGACTGCCCAGGATGGAACCCACCTACACTGCCATTTTCTTTGGCCCACATAGTATTAGCAAAATGGGGATTTGATCTCCAGTTTGCCACAGCTGTACCATTCCCCATCTTCTCCAAGGCTTCCCCAGCTGTGGCCCGTAGGTGTGCTCCCGGCTAAGCCTACCTGAGATGATGGGGGCCAGCAGAGTGTGGATGGGTTGACCTTTTCCTTCTTCCAGATCCTCATGAATTCTTTGAATTCTTGCTTAGATTGAAAGCACTGTTAAGTGAAGTCTTCCTAACCCGTCCTCATTTCTCTGCTCCCAGACAACCACATGTAGAAATGTCTTCCTTCTCTGAGATCTTGTAGCAGTTGTGATGGCTAAAACTGATGCCCAAATGCTAAAACTTTCTCCAGGTCTGGTAGACGGCTCCATAGCCTTTCCATTTTAATGCCTAAATCTAGAAATCTACTGAGTGAATATTGAAGGTTACTAAAATGTACCATTCAAATAATGCACTATCTCAATTTACCCAACACTCTAATTCAGTAAAATATGAATGCCACTCAACCCTGAACCATATGGCAAAGCTACTGCTGTTCGACCAAATGATGAAATTAACACTGCTTCTCCTGAATGACTATATCTTTCAATCACTATTGATTGCATCACTATTCTTATTTCTTTTTGAAGTGTAAATTTCTGTGTTGTTAATATTTAATTTTTGGTGGGTTATTTATTTAACCCTGAGTATCTAGGGCTATAACATTCTAAGTCAATTTGAATATGTGCATACATCATGATTGTGATGTAAATCATTCATCTGTTTAATACCAATGCAAATATCCATAAAATAGCCCCCAAATCTATACGCACAGGGACACTTCCTGTTACCACAAAACTCTTTGTTCATTTTAAAGTAGGGTCAGTAAGTAAGCTCAGGGGAGACAGCAGTCACTAAGACTTGAGCATGCTGCTTTTTGGAAGAACTTGTTCCTATGTCCTATGGTTATTTAGTGCTTGTCTGATTTCCACCTCCTCTACCCACTGGTGGCTCAGACAGTAAAGCGTCTGCCTACAATGCGGGAGACCTGGGTTCCATCCCTGGGTTGGGAAGATCCCCTGGAGAAGGAAATGGCAACCCNATGGTTATTTAGTGCTTGTCTGATTTCCACCTCCTCTACCCACTGGTGGCTCAGACAGTAAAGCGTCTGCCTACAATGCGGGAGACCTGGGTTCCATCCCTGGGTTGGGAAGATCCCCTGGAGAAGGAAATGGCAACCCACTCCAGTATTCTTGTCTGGAAAATCCCATGGACTGAGGAGCTTGGTTGGCTACTGTCCATGGGGTCGCAAAGAGTCGGAAATGACTGAGCAACTTCACTTCACTACCACACAATGAGTGCTTGAGGAGCAGGTGCCCACTTTCTCACTTTTCCTGGTGCACAGCTGATACAAATACCAACTGTGTGAGATGAGAAGCCTGGCAGGAAGAGAGCAGAATGGCAGAGAGAGGAGGCAGGACGTGTCCTGTTGTGATAGAACAGGTTGAACATAGAGGCTGGTTTGTTCCAAGAAGATGTGAGGCTAGGCTTTTCTGACCTTTGACCATCTAAAGATATCTCTTCAAAAGCAATCAAAGCATCCTGCCCCCTACCCCTTACTCCTTTAACAGCCAGAGCACCCGTGGACCCAGTGCCTTGCATGGGACCTTGGGGCACAGAACTTGAGAGCGAGGTACCTGGCAGGCAGGTGGGCTGGCTTCTCCCCAGGACTTCATTCATCCAGACTCCTTGGGCAGAACAGGTATATACACCTGGGTGAGGGAAGAAAGGTTGAAGAAAAAGGAGAATGTGGTTGATTCTTAGCACATGGAAAATAGATCTGAGCTTTTAACTCCACCACTGTGAATCACTGCAAGTCTTCCAAAGAGCCTTTCTGATGCTGTTGTCTCTGAGCCAGTCTGGTCTGCAACTTGAAGCATCTTTCTAATATGGGAATCTGATCTAGTCCTGTCTCAGCTCAAAAATCACAATAGCTCCCCACTGACCTCTAAAATAAATGGCATGCTCTTTAGTACGGTGTCTAAGCCTCTGAGCAATCTGACTCCTGCCTGTGGGGGCCCCGCCCAGACCCTGGAGGGCACTTGTCATCATTAGTCGCCCAGCTCTGGGTGGCACACTTGCCCTGCCCCTGCTTCCCCACTTAACGAACCCTTTCACAAACCACAGCTGTGCCCACCATCTCTCGAGGCTTACACCAGCTCTGTGAGCTCTGCCACTATCCCTCTCCGAAAGAAGGGACTTGGAGGCTCTGGGAAATGTGGAGCATTTTCTTGGTTCTCGTCTGTGGTGGAGGCAGAACTGATTGGCCTTCACATCTTTTTGAGGGTTCCTTCTTTGCGGGGGGCTGCGAGTGTGTCTGTGTGGGCATGTCATATAGGTCCCAGCAGTATGTCATGCTGCTGGGGTGTCATGAAGCTTAACTCTCGGGGTGCAGGCCTAAGGCAGGGAGAAGCGAGGCACATCTCCAAGGGTTTCTCCTCCCAGTTCCTCTCAAACGATGGACAGCAGACTGGCTGTGTTAGCCCCCAGCCTAACCCTGAGTCCAAATTGTGAGGAGGGAGTGGGCTGGGCAAGCATGCAGGGCTCACCTGTGGTATTGTGTAGCATCTTGTAGTAGGGCCTCTGGCAGGAATATCTGATCTCAGACTTGTATGTGGTGAGATTGTTCCTGGTAGAGAAGGTGACCACTCCGTTTTCCAGCTCTGCCGGGGCTCCACAGTCCGCAACTGGGAGGGAAGAGAGCAGACCCCTCAGTTGGCCTTGCCCCTTCTTCTTGGGGCCACTTGGTGGGTCTGTCTCATACGATGTGCAGGTTGCCTCCAGAGAGCAATGTTACAGCCTTGCATCTGGGGCTTTCTCCCATCTGTGATAGTCCTGCTGGGTGGTCAGCTCACCTGGCCTGGTGTCAGTTCCAGGGCAGGGGCTGGTTTGCTGAGATTCAAGCAGATCCCAGACTTTTCCCCACCAGGGCCCTCTCCTTGACTTCCAGTTCTATTGTGCAATCCTCTTATCCTCTTTTGTCCAAATATGAAACCCGTGGCTCAGTGAGAAAATTCTGGCTCATATAAACCAAAGAACCTTCACTTCTTCCAGCCCCAACCACATGCTGAGTAAGAGCAGTTACTGTGTTCACTTTGAAGCTTGGCATTTAAGAAAAAAACAAAAACAAACAAAAACTCAACTTCTGCATGCCTGCACAGCCCCACCCTGCCGGCTCCCCACAGGCACAGAAGGCAGGATGGGGGCAGCTAGGATGAACCAAACTTTCATCTTCACCTGCACATTTTCTCTGGTTATGGGTGGCTGCTTCTGGGGGCTGGCTGAAGGACAAGACTAAAGATAGCTGCTCCTCAGAGGTGGTCTTAGGAGAGCTTGCCAGACCAGGCAAGTCTTGGGAGTTGCCAGCATGAGTCTGCCAGGAGCCAGGACAGAGGCTGCAGAGCCAATTTGTCAATATCTCTTGAAGGGCCTTGTTAGGGGTAGGGGGTGATGCTCATTTCTAAGGAAATCATAATCTTAGGTCAAATAGCCTCTGGCAGAACTGAAGAATCCCAGGGGCTCAGAACTTCCCAGGGGGAATGGAATCTGAAGTTAAGCAATCTAGAACATCACCTTTACTTACATATGAGCCAGAGAGGAGACTTGACTGGTCTAAGGTCACACAGTGAATTAGAGAACTAGACCTGATCTTAAACTCAGTGCTTTTTAAAAATAAACTAGACTGACAGTTGTTAGAATCTGTTTTCTAGTAAAAATGGCCTATAATCAATGTTCTGGGTAAGGCTGGACATTAGCTGTCTGATGTCAGAGGATCACATTCTAAAGCCAATTTCCTTCCTCCTGAATTTTACCTGCTCATCTTGGAAAACAGAAACGGGCAATTTACCCGTGAGATGTTACCCAGAAATTGTGATTTTTAATTTTAGAATTCCAAATTTATCTTTTTTATTGAATAGAGTGTTATCTAGCTTAAAACACAGTTGATCTTAAGAGCCTCCAGCACGGAGGAGAGGGATGAAGGATGGGAGTAAATGCACGTAGGTACCTCCTATCC
>SJYV01012899.1:33894-106590 GCA_006410875.1 Neotragus pygmaeus | reverse complement strand
GGAAGTGCCCTGCCCCGCCCCCCCAGCCCCCAGCCCTGTCTGCATCCCTCCCGTGCTGCCCTTGTGCTCCAGTGTCAAGGACCCCTCGCCATGCTGCTGCTTTCCCACGCGGGGAAACCCTGTGGTTCATGCTCTGCCCACCCTTCGGCCTTGATCAAATATTGCTGCTTCTTGAAAGCATTTTCTCATTCTTTTAATTCAGTCAGCTGCTTCCACACTTTTCTTTGCACGGCCCTTTATTCTTCACCCTCTGATGCATGTATCTTTTGTTTACTGGTATTGTAAATATTTGGGTTCGTATCATATCTCCTGCCTAAATGATGATCCCCTCTATCACACTGAGTGAAAGGCCTGTTATCCTTTGTACTGTTAAAAATATTGATTCAACTGATGATTATTTTTAGTGATTGCCGCAGCTCCTCTCTCAGGGGCATCCTTGACCTAGAATGGCACTTCAGTCTCTGGACCTTTCTTTGGCCAACTTTGCAGGATTCTGCCCTCATCAAGAGGCCATTCAATCAGCGAATAAACTAATAAGCAGGCACGGTGTAATGCAAGGGTTCTTTGATATGTCTACCTAGATTTTGTTCAGGCTGAAGCAGAGACTCCTAACCTCTGCAGCCCCTTCTTCATCATTGTTTATAACCCAGTGATGTCCCATGACTCCAAAGCTGAACACTGCTATTTTCAAGTCTGATACCTATCTTTTGAAAAATTTTAATTAGGAAATTTTCAGAAATGCAAACTTTGTAAGCCCCAGAGAAAAGATCTTCTGGTGATGGGATTTTAGCCCTATTTTAGGTACAGGTAGAAGAGAAACTTTGGGGCATGAGACTAGATCTAGGTTTCCTAAAACCCCATATTATATGAGTTATTGTTAACTTCATCTACTTGGGGTTAAGAAAGTAGCAACAGGTACAAATATTAAAGTCACAAAGTGACTCCAGCCCATTTAACCTTGAGATGTGGAGTAGAAATGAGTGCTCACTTTGACCTGGTCCTCCTAATTATTTGAATATAAATTAAATCAAGTGTCTCTAGAATCAAAGCCATTTTTCCTTTCACAAGAGTATAGTCTACGCAGAAGTGCTAAAAAAGAAATCCCCCATTGTCTTTTCATTATTTTCCAGCATAATGTTTAAATGATGGGTGAACCCTCAGAAGGAGAGTGGTTCTCATACATGAGGCAGTTTCAACTGCTTGAGCCTGTGTTGCCTTGTTCAGCATCCATTCTAACCCGCACTGAAATGTGAAATGGAGTGTTGGGAGGATGGGGAGGGATGGAGGAGCCCTGGGACCCAGGGTCTTGTGAGTGGTCCATTCCTGGATGTCTGCACGGTGTGGGGTGCCAGCATTCACTCTGCCACTTGCTCTGACTCGGGTTCGCTTTCCACATCCATTTCCGTTTCTGCCACCATGATGAAGATCAAAGAGGGGTTAGGAGGTGCAGAGAAAGGAAGCGGAGCGAAGGGAGAGAGAAAAAGAAGAGAAAGAAAAATTAGCAAGCAAAGCAGAAATGGTTTATGCAGGAAATACAGAAATTGCTCCACCAGAATTGATTAAGAATGCACAGTGCAGGTACAGTCAGTGTGAAGGACAGCTTGGGATTGTGGGATGTGTACCACTCTGAGAACTCGCACAGTCATAAGTCCTGGCTCACAGCGATGATAACATNGGAAATACAGAAATTGCTCCACCAGAATTGATTAAGAATGCACAGTGCAGGTACAGTCAGTGTGAAGGACAGCTTGGGATTGTGGGATGTGTACCACTCTGAGAACTCGCACAGTCATAAGTCCTGGCTCACAGCGATGATAACATTCTGCTCCCTGAGCAAGCTTTGCATTCATCTGTTCCAAACCCTTATTTGACAGATGGCATCAGAGCGGAGCAAGACTTGTTTGGAGTCACCACAGCAGAGGGAGGCAGGGCCAGGACCACAACCCACAATTCCCACTTCCTGTTCCCTTGCAAGTTTCCTTCACTGCACACGTACACTTCCTGTCTGTCTCAATCCCTTTCCCTGGGGACTCTCAACTTCTCAGTCCTTTTTGCCTTTGCATCTCTCCTAGGACCGGGCACATGCCTGGAACAAAAGTGCTCAATAAATACCTACTCAGTGAACAAGCAGAGATGCCGGTGTGTCTGAGAACCGGGCCATATTAGGAAGGAAAAAATTCCTCTTTTCCTGATACTTTTGTATATTAATATGTCACATAAAAGTACCATCAAACACATGAGTTGCCCTGCTCTATCAACACTTCTGTTACCATAAAAAGTATGTGTCTCATTAGGGAAAAAAAATTATTACCAAAATTTCCAAAAGTGTACAAGAGAGACCAAAACCTCTTCTTATAAAGGGCATTGGATGGGGGAGATGAACAAGCTTCTGTTGAGTTTTTGCTTATTCCTGGTGCACCTTAGGTATGATGTGTACTCAGTTGTGCTCAGTCATGTCTGTCTGACTCCTTTCGACCCCATGGACTGTAGTCTGCCAGGCTCCCCTTTTCCATGGGATTTTCCAGGCAAGAATACTGGAGTGGGTTGCCATTTCCTCCTCCAGGAGAACTTCCTGACCCAGGGATTGAACCCGAATCTCAATTAGTCCTCAGAACAATCAACAATGCTGGAAACTGAGGCCAAATGAGGATGAGCCAATGGTTCAGGCATGCTGAACTGGTGGAGTCTGGATTGGAATCTAGAACTTCTTGCCTCCAAAGCAACATCCTGTCCTTTCTACCCCTTGTCCTCCAATTCCTTCAGAACGCTCCCTTGTCTTGTCCTGCAGAGTGCTTCACAAAGGCCTCAGTCACAGCACCACACAGGAGCCACCTGCTGGAGGAGGTGGCACATGTGTCTGCTGGCATTTGAGTTTCTTTAACGTCTGGACCTTGTCTTTTCCGTCTGAATTCCCTATGACTTCTGCATAGGCAACGTCTGTTGAAACTTTTTGTTGGAGTCATAAAATGCCCCTCTTTCCTACACTGGGCTCTGACTCCAGCCACAAAAAGAAAATTTTAAATGAGCACTTTCTGCTCCAAAATTATGCCCGGGATTTGCTTCAAGGGAGCACCACCCTGAGAGTGTCCCNCGTTTCTAACTAGTGATGTGCTGGTGTGGTGGGGACCCCACTTGAATTATCATCCATGAGAACAGCTGTCTACTGGCTTGGCTTACACTGGACTCACCTGGGCAACTTAACAGACCAAAGGATCACAAACCCTGCCCCAGAGATTCTGTTTTAATTGATCTCAGGTGGGGCCTGGGAGGTGGTTTTGTTAAGTTGATCAGAGGATTCCTAGAAGAACCACTGTTTCAGAGAATGAGCAATGCTCACCTGCCACCCTTACAAGCTCAGCTTCTGTCCCAGGGCTACCCGGCAAGCCTGATGAACTTTGTTAAGGCTGTTTGTACTGACTGTCGGGCTGAATGGATATTTTGCTTGGACTTTTGTACCACTTTCAGAAGGGAGAGTCTGGGACACATGCTTTGAATTTTCAGAAGGCTGGAATTTTTGGCGCATTGTGGGAAAGCTCGGAAATAACCGTGGTGGGACCAGGACAAGCTCTGGAAGCCCATCTGCCCTGGGAGGCTCTGGGGAATTTCTCTAGCCCAGAGACCCACCCCTCCCCTGGCAAGACCCTGTACCTTCAGCACTTTGTAGCCTGTGTCACAGCTGATGAGCACCTGGTCTTTGAAGGAATATGTGGTTTGCAAGGGTTCGATTTTTCCATGGACAGGAGGCTGCAGCTTGGGGCACTCATTCCCTGGTGGGGAGCAATGAAAGGAGTAGGTGAGAAAACAAAGGAAAGTGTGGTCATGAGAAGCCTTTCCCTAGAATTCAAGGCCTGATGGAGGTGGAAAAAAACACGTGAAAACTGCACCCCCAGGGTATGGGGGCCTAGACCTACCAGGCCCTGAAGAAGGCTTACTTTGGACACTCGAGCAGGTCACTTTCCAACCTGGACCTTTATTTCCTCATCTGTAAAATGAGGTGGTTGCCAGATGATCTCATCAAAACTCAGGGTAGGAAAAGGTATTAAATGCCTGAGTATAACTCTTTGATGTTTCCTTTCCATCTTCCACAGTAGACCTGTGGGACATTTCTACAGGGACAAGGAGCTCAGTACCTACCAGTGTGTACCTTTCGTACTAGACTCCTCCGATGAGAGGAACAGAATTTTCATATTCAGCTGAAATTCTCCAATGGGAGTAGTTGGCTCTTTTGGGCCACTCACGATGACCCCACTCTTTCTTCCCAAGATCTTTCTTCACAGTGCTAGAGAGACTGCGATTTGCACTTCTAAATGCTAAACTGGATGGAATTCCTATGCCTGACGTATTTCCTGGATAAACTCTCCCCGATTAATATCCTCTTCCTGCCTCTCCCCACAAGCAGGCACTGAAGCTGGTGGTGAGCCAAGGCCAGGATATAGCGTCTTTGCGCTGTTAGTCACAGCCAGCTGTGGTCCTGTCACTGACCCTCTTCATCCAGTTACTGTGCGCCCCTGGGGTCAAGTAACTCCAGCAGGGTTTGAACCAGGACCGGGTGCCTTAAGGAACTGGGCAATGAGGCCTGTGGCTCTGTCACTCTGCGTGCACAAGGAGGCAAACCACCATGATGAAACATTTTGTGCTAGAGGCTTACACCCAAATTTCTGCCCCAGACTTTGGAAGGCCTGGGGCTGGAAGGATCCTCTTCAGGCCCAGTCAATCACAGTGTGAAGTTCTGGAAACTGTTTGTTTGTTTTGAAAATTATAGTTTTAAAAAATTACTTATTTTATTGGAGTCTAATTGCTTTACAATGTTGTATTGATTTTTGTTGTACAACAAAGTGAATCAGCTATATGTATCCATTTACCCCTCCCCCTCCCCCTCCCCCATCCTGTCTATCTAGGTCACCACGGAGCACCGAGTTGAGCTTCCTGTGCTTTATAGCAGGTTCCCACGAACTATCTATTTTAGGTAAGGTAGTACATATATGTCAATCCCAATCTCCCAATTTGTTCCACCCTCCCCTTTCCCTCACCCCATGTCCATACGTCTACTCTCTTATGTCAGCATCTCTATTCCTGCCCTGCAAATAGTTCATCTGTACCGTTTTTCCTAGGGCATATACTCTGAGGAAACCACAATTCAAAATGACATGTGTACCCCACTATTTACGATAGCCAGGACAAGGAAGCAACCTAGATGTCCATCGACAGATGAATGGAGAAAGATGTGATACAATGGAATACTAGCCATAAAAGGAATGGAATTTGGTCATTTGTAGAGATGTGGATGGACATAAAATCTGTCATACAGACTGAAATAAGTCAGAGAGAAACAAGTATCATATACTGATGCATATGTTTTTTGTTTTTAAAAATCTCCCCACATGATTCTGAAGTACAGCCAGTTGTGAAAATGTCTTATCCAACCCCACCATCATTGCTGCCCTTTACTCCATTTATAGATGAGAAGCTAGTCAGCAGAGGGAATCTGCCTTGGTCCCAAGCTGCTCAGTGCGGGGGTTGGGAGTCTTGCCACATCCCCAGAAGAGCCCCAGGCCAGCACTCTCTGGCCACTACGCCATGAGGGCTGAGCATGGAAGCCAGGTGTGACCCCAGAGGGGAGAAGCGGTGTTACCTGTCGCCCTGTATGACAGCCTCCAGCCCTGGTTCTCCCCCGAGTTGTCACTGCGAAACAGGATCTGGACGCTGTGGCTCTGGGTATTGATGGCTTCTGGGGCTTTCTCTCCACAAAAGGGCCCCAGAACTTTTGGACCAGCTTTAATCTGTGAGGGGCGAGATAGAAAAAAAGCAGGGTCACACCTGAGTGGCAGTGACTGCTTCTGGGATCATCTCCACTCTGCACTCGGGGTTTTCTGGAAGCTTCCATGTGAGTCCATGGTGTTCACTCACATTCTTAGCGGGCATTACCATTCACCAAAGGGTTCCATCTCCACTCTCCCATTCACAGATTACAATGACCTTGGAAGAGGACAAGGCAGGCTGATTTACCTCTCCTCAGAGATGAACACATTATGGTTCAGAGAGGGGCAGAGCCCTGTCCAGGTACACAGGACAGAAAAGGCCCCTGCTTGCAAAGACCCTGCAGTCTAGTCAGGGCAGACTAATAGATAATAAAAAAAAATAATTACCAGCTGTAGTAAGTATCACAAAAATAATCAGGGTGATATATAATATAAATGTATGCTATGTGTTTATAATTTAAGTAGTAACATCTATGTAGTCTATATAATTTTCATCATTAATATAATAGATATTGTTTAGTTGCTAACTCATGTCCAACTCTTTTGTGACCCCATGGACTGCAGCCCACCAGACTCCTCTGTCTATGGAATTTTCCAGGCAAGAAGACTGGAGTGGGTTGCCATTTCCTTCTCCAGGGGAATCTTCCCGACCCAGGGATCAAACCCCTGTCTCCCGCATGTGTCTCCTGCATTGCAGGTGGATTCTTTACCACTGTACCACCAGGGAAGCTTCAGTACAATAGATAATAACTTTAAATAGATAGGAAAGGCCTCTTTGTGGAGGTAACATTGGATTTGAAACATGTAGGATGAGTAAGAGCTTGTCATTTGGAGAGGAGGGGAGAATACTTTCCAGGCGGGGAAAACAATATATATAAAGGTTGAGGCCAAAAGTGGGAAGGAGCCTGGTAAGTATCAAGAGCAGGAAGGAAGCCAGTGAGGCTGGAGGAGAGGGAATGCCATAGCTTGAGGATGAGAAGGCAGCCACAGGCCATACTGTGTTGAGGAATTCATGTTTATTCCAAGTACAATCTTACAGAGCAAGAGTGGATGCCAGAAAACCCTCCAGGTAGCTTTGCAGCTGACCAGAGAGAGCAGGGATTGGACTCAGGTAGAGGCAGCGGAGATGGAGAGAAGGAAGAGGCACTCTGGGCTGGTCCAGATTTCCAGCCCCCAGGCCTGGGTCCTGCCTCTGCTTTAACTCTTTCTCCTTCCTCCTCTGAGGACTAGCACTTCTTAACCCTCATTTGATGATGTCTATAATTCCGGGTATATCTTCATTTTGTCACCCTTACTGTGTGAGGGGGACAATGAAACCCCTAGAGTTACATGTTAGTTAGAGTTAGCATGGCACCTGAGATATAAGGTATGGTAGACAGAGTTCTGGGCCTCCCTTGTGGCTCAGATGGGGAAGATTCTGACTGTAATGTGGGAGATCCGGGTTCCATCCCTGGGTTGGAAAGATCCCCTGGAGGAGGAAACCCACTCCAGTATTCTTGCCTGTAAAATTCCATGGATAGAAAAGCCTGATGGACTACAGTCCCTGGGTCATAAAGTGTCAGACATTTTTTGACTACATGACTAACACACACAGCCAGAGTTCTAAGCTGGTCCCCATCACCTTCACCCTGGTGTCACTTCATGATGACATTATGTTACCTAGCAGAAGGGATTTTGCAGGTGGGGTCAGGGAAGTTCCCTAGACTGGGTCCAATCAAGGTGGTAGATGTTATTTTAAATAATTACTTTTTAGGAAGCCACCGGCTTGGCCCCCTATCCTGGAAGAAGGTAGATAATGTCAATTTTCCCAATTCAGCCAAGATTTGCCAGTATCCTCAGGGCATAGAGCCCCTGCTATCTTACCTTGATGTAGTCATAGGGGCAGGACACCTCAGGATGGTCTTCAATGTCGAAAATGTCCTCAAACTGCAGGCTGATCATGAAACCCTCCTCCAGCTCAATGGTGTAGAGGCATTCGGAGCTCTTGGGGTAAGGGCTGGGGAAGTCGGGGCTGGTGATCACGCCGGTCCGCTGGGTGAAGAGGTTGTCACTGCACTCCACTGTGGGAAGCACATGGGAGCAAAGTGGTGCACCACACTCACGGCCACAGCATCCCCTTTCTTATCTGCTGTGGTATACTTTTCCCAGTGGTTCTGAGAGGCAAGTGGGGGAAGGAGTCACTATCCCCATTTTACAGATGGGGAAACTGAAGTTCAGTGAGGGGAAGAGATTTACTCAAGGTCACACAACCAGGTAATTTGCAGGGTTCAGACTGAAAGGCAGTGAGTGTGATATGCCTTTATGCCCAATTCTCCGATCTTGGTGTGGAGCATGAGGGGTCTCAGATGGAAGGTTTTGAGATGTGTGGTCAGGGAGACTCCATGAGATCTCTGCTCAAAGCCATCCTGATCCCTCATCAACACAGGACTCTCACACATGCCCTTGCTCTCTGGCCCCTGGCCTTGCTTTGTTTCTCTTCATGCTGTTGACCGCTGCTTGCATTGTGAAACGTGTTTCTAGGTGAATTTTTCTGCCCCTACAAGTTCCCTGAGCTCAGAGAGTCTGCTCTGTTCCCTGTAACAGTTGCAACCCAGCAACCAGTGTCTTGGGTTCTGGCCATGGCTTAACCCTGCAAAGGCCCTGTTATATGCCATTGAACCATTGTCCTTGGATCTGGCATGTCAGTTCTTTCTGGTGATTTGTAAAGGAGAAAACTGTGGCCCAGAAAGGGGGCATAGCTAACCCTAAAGTCCCTCAGTTACAAGCTACAGAACAGGGTTTAGAGTGGTCTCTGAATCCGTGTGCTTTAACTTTCTACCCCAAGCATTTTCATGGGGATGACATTGCTCCCAGAGGGGCCAAAACTGGTTCTTAGAGAGGGGAAGTTGTTACTCTTTTTATGCATAACACACAGGCAGACATATAGTGCATAAACATATATAAGGGTATTTGTGGCATTAAATTTCATAGGTGAGTCAATTAGGAAGAGAATGTTTAAAAAGGCTCTTGGGGGGCAGAAGCAAAAATGAAAAACAGGATTCATAAACATTGCCCAGTCTTAGTCCCTCTGTGGTCAGCACATGGTAGATACTCAATAAACACTTACTGAATGAAAACCATGGAAAATACAACCCTCTTCAAGAGAACCCATGTATGTGCCTGCTTTATATGGATGGGTTTTATTCAGAAATAGAAGTTTTGGAAGGAGGAAGGAAAAGAAATCCTGTTTCTAGCAAACCCTCCCCCAATGCCCCCTCCCTCAGCTTCCAAGCGGTCTTTCTAGGACCCAGATCCTTACCCTGCAGTCATACTGATCCACTGGCGATTCCCCAAACATTCTGAATCCTGTCATGCTTCTGCGTGTTTGCAGAAGCTATTCTCTCTGCCTGTCGCGCCCTCCTTTTCCTTGTTCTTTTTCCTTCATCAAGGGCATCATCTCTGGGAAGTGCTTGCTCACTTGGTGCCGACTCAGGTCTGACGGTGCCACACCCACCCTTCATTTACAACACTTACGACATTTTATCATTTGCCTATGTGGCTATTGACCTCTGCTAGCCAGGAGGTCCTCACGGAAATGTCTTAGTCCTCCTATTTCTCCCTCCCCACCTCAGCCTGGTTACTATGGCAGAGAAGGCACGTGGATGAGAGGGGAAAGCAAAGGGAGCAAGAAGGAAAGGGATGTTTTCTTGCTGTCTTATCTTTGTCTCTCTCTCTCTCCCCTTCTCTCGCGTGCACTGGGGTTCTCTCTATCACAATGTAAAAGTGAGAGGCCAGGGAAGAGCTGAAAAAAAGGAGCTGGTGGGTAAAACCTAGTTCAGGGTTCAGAACTGGGAAACCTGGGTTTTCCCTTGACTTGGCCTGTTGCTTACAGGAGGAAAGGAAATAGGGACTAAACAGCAGAAAGCCCTGCTCCCCAGGAAGAAAGAGGGCCTAGAGGCCAGGGCTTCTCAAATGCAGTTCTTTGAGAATCTGAACCCCACTTCCAGGCTGGTGGGCATTTCAGCATCTTTATCCTTGTGGTCTGATTGCACTTTTAATTGTTCCTACTGCCTGTCCATCCTTCCTCTGAGCCTCCCCTCATCTTAGTGGAAAACATGACTCTAACAGTGACGCACAGAATCAACGCTGGGCCCCACCTCGGCACGTCCTGTTGTCTGTGTGGAGAATGTAGCCGAAGCGGCAGGAGCAGTAGTAGCCGCCGATGTAGTTGTGGCAGTGGTGGTCACAGGACAGCTCCTCGTCCTCCCGCTCCGAGCACTCGTCCACATCTGTAGGGCAGGCAGAGCCGCTCACAACCAAGCCAAGTGCAATGGTGAAGAGAATAGCCAGCATCTACAGAGAACTCGGTGCAGCCGCTCGCCGTGTTGGGAGATACCTGCATTGTTTCATTTAAGCCTCGCCTGAGCCCACCCACTCCAGTGTTCTTGCCTGGAGAATCCCAGGGACGGGGGAGCCTGGTGGGCTGCCGTCTATGGGGTCGCACAGAGTCGGACACGACTGCAGCAACTTAGCAGCAGCAGCAGCAGCAGCAACCTCCAATTACAAATGAGGAAACTTACCCAAGGTCACAGAAAACCTGGTCAGACCTGGGCAACCTGACTCCTGGTGATGCCACTGTTCTCTAGCAGTTGTGATGACAGCGAGCAGGATGGTTATGACCCCTTTTTACAGATGAAGAAACTAAGACTTAGAGCCATGAAGGAACTTATTCCAAGTCAGTAAGTGGAGTCCTCATTCAAATCAAGGTGGGCTGGCTCTAAAATCTGGGCTTTTAACCTCTCCTCCATGTTGCTTCTCTCTCAGTCTCTAAGGTGGGTCAAGCGCTATCTTAGGCATTGGTAATATAAAGATAAAAAGATGTATGTTCTCAACCCAGTTTGAACATATATTTCTTCCCCAAAGATACAGGAATGGCCAAGAAGCTTACACATGAAAAGATACTCAGCATCACTGGGTGCCAGGAAAATACAAACTAAAACCATGATGAAGTACCACTGCATGTCCTCTGGAATGGTTAAATTTTTTTTTTTAATTGATGACATCAAATGTTGGTGAGGATATAGAGCAGCCAGAACTCTCATATGTTGGTGGAGGGATACAAAATGGTGCAAACACTGTGGAAAAAGACTCTAAGACAATTTCTTATAGAACTATACATACGCCTACACTATGATTAAGCAATTTTTCTCCTAGATATTAATATATATCCCACAGAAGTGAAACATATGTAAAATATATGAAAACACATGTTTACAAAATGGCTTGTACAAAAAGGTTTGTGGAAATTTTATTAATGAGAGCCAAAAAATGGATAGAACTCAGGTGTCTGTCAATAGGAGAATGAATAAATAGATGGTAGTATATTTATAGAATGGAAAATTACTCTGCCAGGAAAAGAAATAGTTACTAATGAATTGGAACAACATTAATGAAAATCAAAAACTTTGTGCTGAGTAAAGTACTTCTCATCTCCAAAATATAATCTGTATGTGTTCATTTATATGAAGTTTTGCAAGAGGAAAAACTAATCTATTGTGGTGGAAAAAATTAGGACTGTTGTGGTGACCTCTAAAGAGGTTGGAGTGTGGTGTAATTGGAAAGGAGCATAAAGGAACTTTGGGGGTTAATGGTAAAGCTCAACATCTTGTTAGGGATTTAGTTATGTACAAATATAAATTTTTCAAAGGTTAACAAATGTACATAAGATTTATGCATTTCATTGAATATATAGATTTTACATGAAAAGAAAAAATGTGACTAGCTATTGAACCCTAGATAAACAATATACATGCTAAAGTACTTAGGAAGAAGAGTACTGATGTCTGCAATTTATTTTGAAATGTGTCAAAAAAGATGAATTGATGGATAGAGGATAGATAGATGGATAGATATGCGATAGACCAAATGCAGTAAGACATTAATGGTAGAATTTATGTAGTAGATGTTCATTTTAAAGAGGAGAGCACAAGAAACTTTTAATTTTGAGAGAAAGGGAGACATGGGGATGAGTCACGCATTTCTCCAACTTACCCACAGCCATGTAGTGGGCATCAAATCCTGTGAATCGCTCTTCATCGGAGAAATCTGACCGGAAAGTGATGGACATAAAGGAGCCGGGGGAGAGAACCACTTCCTGGCCAGGGGTTTGTTCTGTGTCTGTGGCCTCCCTGCCACAGAAGGTTGCCAACACCTGGTCTTCAGTTTCTACCTTTAGGGTCAAAAAGAAAGGGAACAAGATGTGCAGCTTCCCAGATTAGCTTCTCTGCTGGTCTCAAGGAGAAAAGACAGGGGAGCTGCCCACACGTGGACCAGGCAGCCTGGGAAGCCCAAAGAAAGAGGTGTAGGAATTCTGGAATTTGAGGAAAGACACATTACAGGTTAAGCCAATGTGTCTGTCCTCTTCCCGTTTCATTCATTTTGTTTAGGTCCATCAGAAGTAGCTTCACATTAGTCCTGTCGGCAACAAAATGCCTTATTTGTTAAAAAAAAATTCAATGTTAAAATAAATTTTCATATTTAATAAAACAGAAGAGTTAGGTTTCACAGATGGATTCTAGATACAACAGGAACTTACATTTCCAGAAAAAGAAACTTTATACACAATATAAGTCATTCACTGAGAATTCAGTATGTGCCAACCATGGAACAAAGCGTGGGACGGGGATGATGGGGGATGAGTAAGCCATTGAGTTATGCATGCAGAAGGGCTTCCCAGGTCTCTCAGGAGTGAAGAACCCACCTGGTAATGCAGCAGACACAGGACACTTGGGTTCAATCCCTGAGTCAGGAGGATCCCCTGGAGTAGGAAATGGCAACCCACTCCAGTATTCTTTCCTGGAGAATTCCATAGACAGAGGAGCCTGGCAGGCTACAGTTCATGGGGTCACAAAAAGTTGGACACAGCTAAGCAACTGAGCACACACATGCCCATAGGGAAGCAGTGTTCAGGTGGCGGAAGACAGACAGAGCTATCATACAGTGTGACAAGTGTCTTGTGAAGAACGTACTCAGAAGGAGGCAAAAGATCCCCATTGGAATAGAAGCTACGGAAAGGTGAGACTTTTCGTTAATTAATTACTTTTTTATTGGTATATTTGAGCTTTATTTTTTAAATGACACATTATCTATATCAGAATTGGAATTTTGAAAAATGTAAATTGTAAATAAACATCGTAAATAAACCATGTGTTTAGTTACAATGTGTTAGTTTCAGGTGTAAAGTGATTCAGTTACACACACACACACACATATTCTTTTGCAGATTCTTTTCTTTACAGTTATATCTTCAGTGCATGGAATAGGACCTAGAATATAGCAGTTATCCAATAAATATTTGTCAGCCAGAACTAAAAGTGCAAGACCTATTCTGAGAACAATGAGAAGCCAGAAATTCTGTGGGGATTGTAGGAAAAGATATATTTGGAGGGACAGGTTGAACGTAGATTATTATCAACCTTGAATCACATAGCAAGTGACTTGAAATCCCATGGACAGAGGAGCCTAGTGGGCTACAGTCCATGGGATTGCAAAAGAGTCAGGCATGGCTTAGCGACTAAACAACAAAAAGGGAAATCATGTAATCAGAACTGTATTTAATAGGTAGTCTTACTAATACAGAAACTATTGGAGTCACCCCAAAATAGTTGCATTTTTTTAAGGCTCAGCTGCAAAATTGCCTATTTGCTAAAGAATTCCCTATTTTGCAAGAGCCAGTGGCCCTGGGTAGATTCAGAAACCCAAGGAGAGATTTTAAACTGGTTGTCTAAAGCAGATTTTGTGTGTTTAGTTTGGGAAGCAGTGTTGTAGCTGGCTGGTATATTTATATGACTACCATACTTTGCTTACCTACCATTCTATCATTTATACCTATCTCGACCCTTTTAAGGAAGCATTTCTATCTGCATCCTCCAGATTGATGTTTTAGCCAAGATGCATGAGAAAAATCTGACCAAGAATGATGTCTGCTGCCTTTCAAAATCTTTAAAGCATAGTTCTCAAAGCCTGCCTATCTGTAGTAGCTTCTAATGAATTGTTTCGTTCATTAGCTTAGTGTGTCAGAGGTATCTTGACATTTGACACTTCTGTTTTGAAACTAATGATTTATTTATTTAAAATAAGTGGGAGCTTTAAAGGAAAACAATTTGCCCTGGCAACAAAACACAAGGACAATTAATCACTAACTTTGGGAATTGAAGTGTAAACAGAAGATGAGATCATGGCTTTGCTATGTTTTCCTCTTCTCTGCAGATACTAGCCAAACTCACACCAGCCTTATTGCCGTAGAGTGTTCCAATCTGCACACAGCTGAAATGTCACTTTCTTGAATGTCTCAGCTGCTTTGTTGTTTTGATGATCTGAGTTTTCCAGGTAGCTGAAGTTTTACCTATGATTTTTTTAAAAGCTGGGGTGTTTGTGAGTGTAATGCTTTTCAAAGCACTTTATTCAAATCCCTTCTTTCTCAGGTAAAATATACTAATCCTTCTTGGTGATCCAAGAACAGTGTTATGAACATCAGGTTTCTTGGGGATATTGGGGTTGTAATGTTGCTTGTCCTGCATTGAAAGCCCCCAGACTATAAAGCCTTTGCAATTCTTATGTCTTCTTTATGTAGGCAGGGTTTTATTTACTGTTTTAAAATCAGGTGGAGATTCATTAAGCTGCTATCATTAGAATATAATGAGAATAAGACTAAATACATAAAGAATGAGGGTCTGGGAGGAGGCTTCTTCGATGAGTAACCACATGAGCTGGAATGCACTATCTCGGTGACCTCTGCATTGGAGCGAAATGTATGGACCTGGCTGTTAGAGGTCCGGACCCCTATTTCTGACTCCACCAAAAAGTAGTATATGGCTGACTCCTGTAGCGCTCAGTTATCCACCTGGTAAACTAGGGATTTGAATAAGCTGAGTTCTACGTTCTCTTCCAGTCCTGACAACCTAGTATTCTAACAAGGCATTATATCCATACATTAAATAAACCAACTAGAGCAGGGGTCCCCAACCTCTGGGACCTTAATGCCTGATGCTCTGAGGTGGAGATGATGTAATAATAATAGAAAAAAATTTCATAATAAATGTAATGCACTTGAATCATCCTGAAACCATCTCCCACCCCCCAGTCTGTGGAAAGATTATCTTTCACAGAACCAGTCCCTGGTGTCAAAAAAGTTGGGGTTCGTTGAACTAGAGAATGGTGAGGAGGAGTTTCAACACAGACATTGCTTCCAACTTAAGAACTTGAACTTGTTTGTGGTCTATACCATGTGCTCTAGAAGCAATTACTAATGAAGAGTCAAGCCTTGAGCATCAGCACTTCTAGACACAGCAGCCTCATTCCTCATTTGTTATCCCCGAGGTCTTCAAGGTTCTATAGTACCTGTAGCATGAGACTTTCAAGGGAAACCAACCAGAGATCTTTTGGATCAGGGAGAGACCTAATGAAGGTCTAAGATAAACAGCCTCCCTTCTTATAACTTCCAGGCTTAAGGATATCTAAGTTTATGATGGCAGATAAACAATCTTCACCTATAGAGGCTCACTATTAAAGAGGACAGGTAAGCATGCCCTAGCTGAGACCCATGGGAAAATCGGAGTCTGATAGACCTTTAGAAGCAGAGAAGAGAAGGCCCCAGGGCCCTGGGAATTCAGCCTGCAGCTCCAAATAGCACCTGGAGGGAGGACCTTTAAGAGCTGTTTCAATCCCCTCCTTCCAGAGGAAACTGAGGTCCAGAGAAGGGCAGTGACTTGCTCAAGAGTAGAGAGATCACCATGAGCATTTCCTGATACCAGATTTGATTTGCTTTTGGAACAGTTCTGACCCTGGAGAAAGGAGCCCACCAATTCAGAGAGGGCAAGGCAAACAACACAGGCACTTTGCCAAACAACTTTTGGCTCAAGCGCCTCTTGAAACTTATCTGGCGTGCATGGACTATCTCCCAGAGAGGATGTGGCTCAGTGACAGCTCTGGTCATAACCTAAACAGAGGGGTCACTGGCCCTACTTAATATTTGTAGCCCTTGCTATGACTGTAAAATTCCACAAAACCCACTGACTTCTGAGTACAGATGGAGGATTGAGCCCTGGCTTCTGTTTGGACTGTCCCTGTACTAGGGTCATTATATTAACATGATGGGGGGAAATACCTTATCAAATGAAAACAAAAAATTCATAATAGTAGAAAACCATTTGGCTTGGGATCACAGACGCTTTTATTTTTCTACTTATTATGGGCAGCCGTGTCCTTTCAGCCATGTCCTATTGTGATTTTCGGCACCAACATATGGATGCATGTCCTCAATTTGCTTTCTTTCATCTCAACAAATATTTATATACCAAGTTCTGTCCTCATTATAACATGAAGGATGCCAAAAACTACTAATCTGTTGCACGTGCTTAATAAGCAAGCCCCCTGCCTCTGGGAATATAAAATTTAGTAGGAGAATAAGTACTCACATGTGTCTGTGTTAGGGAATTACCAGATTATAGTTATTGCAATGAAAGCTAGGAAGTCCCTGGGGTTATAAGATGGGAAAATATTGCATCCAGCTTAGGGGAATCAGAAAACAGGAAAAAGAGAATAGTCTCTGAGCTGGGACCAAAAGGTGAGTAGGACGTAGGCAGGTAGAAATCGTAGGTGGAGGGCTGAGAAGGGGGCAGAAGGGAAGACATCTAGGTAGAGGGAGTAGCAAAATTCTGAGGGCATTTGGAGTCTCAGCTGCCCCTCCCTACCCACCACTACCTGATATAGGAAAGGGGTTCTGTTGAGGACAGGGGGCAGGGAAGAGAGATCGAAGGAGGAGAAACCAGAGTCTGCTTTCTATGAGCTGTCTCCCTTAGTAGAAACAGCACAAACCTCCTAGGCAAAGCTAAGGCAGGGCAGCAGAAAACTTGGTGAACGTTCTGTAAGAGGACAGCTATGGCTTCATTCCACGTGTCCATAAAATGATCCCATCAAAGACTATCAATGCATTGACATCCACCCAGTGACAAACTTGAAGCCGAGATGATTTCAGTGAATCAAAGCCATTATCTAGTGAGCTTCAGGTTCACACTGCAGCTTTCTGATTCCACAATCAGTGATGTCACCTGATCCTTTAAGGCACAAGGGGAACAAAAATGGCTGTCCACTACTATGTGATATCCCTTATATGTGGAATCTAAAAAATAATATGAACTGACAAATATAACAAAAAAGAAACAGATACAGAGAACTAACCAGTGGGTACCAGTAAGGGAGAGGGGAAGGTGGGGACAAGATAGGAGTAGGGGATTAAGAGGAAGGAGCTATTATGTATAAATAAGTAAGCTACAAGCATACATTGTACAACACAGGGAATATAGCTAATGTTTAATGACAACTATAAGTGGAATTTAACTTTTAAAAGTTGTGAATCACCATGTTGTACCCCTGTAACTTACATAATAATGTATAAAGAAGGTTGAATGCCAAAGAATTGATGCTTTTGAACCGTGGTGTTGGAGAAGACTCTTGAGAGTCCCTTGAACTGCAAGAGATCAAACTAGTTAACCCTAAAGGAAATCAACCATAAATATTCATTGGAAGGGATGCTGAAGCTGAAACTCCAATACTTGGGCCACCTGATGTGAAGAGCCAACTCATTGGAAAAGACCCTGATGCTGGGAAAGATTGAAAGAAGGAGGAGCACAGGGTGACAGAGGATGAGGTGGTTGGAAAGGCATCACCGATGCAATGGACATGAGTTTGAGCAAGCTCCAGGAGAAGGTGAAGGACAGGGAGGCCTGGTGGGTTGCAAAGAGTTGGACACAAGTGAGCGACTGAACTACCACTGTATATCAACTCTACCTCATTTTCTCCTTTTTTTTCTTTTTTCAAAAAGGCTGTGATATAAGTCCAAATATCTCAGAGATTTGCTTGTCAATGTTCCCAAGCTACATCCTTGAGTCCCTTTGACATCTTCTCTGGGCCCTTGAAGAGCTATTCAGGCTTAATTTAGGCAGATATTCAGAGAGTGTGCTGATGCCTTCAGAGGTCACATGGCTCCACTGACACCTTAATTTCAGACTTCTGGCCTCCAGAACTGTGACAGAAGAAATTGCTATATGTTTATTTATTTATAATTAAATGAATAAACCACTAGGTTAATGGTAATGTATTATGACAGCCCTACAAATTGAAAATAGTCTGTAAATAGGTTTTTCCTCATTTGTAAAATAGTGAAAATAATAGTATTTATAAATCAGAGGACTTGGTGAACATATATGTAAACTATGAAGATAGTTATCTGAAATATAGTCAGCAGTCAGTAAATCAGAGAGAAAACCAGGAGCACTAAGATTGAGCCAGCTGAGGGGACGTCTTTCTGGACTCCCAGATAAGTGGAGTGTGGGTAATTGCACACATCTGAAGAAGAATTAAGACAATGAAACCATTCCTGGATGCCTTGTTTTCTGGTTCCACGCCTTCATTCCTAACCTCACTGGAGCCAGCAACACAGACCTCTCTTTTTATGAGGGTCCCAGATTATAGTTAATCAGGTGGAAGGGGAACCAAGGGAGCACTCGCCACACGGCCTCCTCATCTGACGGGTGGCACCTTAGGTCTCTTTAACTCTGTACTTTACAAGCTTCCTAATGGTCCTGGGAGGTGGGTGACATGGTGAAGATATTTTCCTAATTTTATATGAGTGGACCAGAGTAATTTAAAGGATCTCTGACAGCTTTCATCTGCAAGAGAATAATCTTAAGTCCAGAAACCTTCCCCTTATTTTCCTGGGTTTCAAAGGATTTCTCTAGGTGTGTGAATTTAGGTCAGTGTTTTAGTGACAGCTCTGGACCCAGAAATCCTGATTCCAGGGACTGGGCTAGGGGCAAGAGCCCAATGTTACTCCTTTACTCAGCTGCCCAATCTGCAGTTAAAGATCATGAAAGTGAAAATCACTCAGTCATGTCCGACTCTTTGTGGGCCCATAAATTATACAGTTCCTGGAATTCTCCAGGCTGGAATACTGGGGTGGATACCCTTTCCTTTCTCCAGGGGATCTTCCCAACCCAGGGATCAAACCCAGGTCTCCCGTACTACAGGCAGATTCTTTACCAGCTGAGCCACCAGGGAGGCCCCAAGACCATGAGAAGAAGCAAATTAAAAGTACCAGATGCTAGACAAGAACCTGGGACTAAAAAAAAAAAAAAAAGGAGATGTGTGTATGTGTTGCATTTCAGAAGTTCTTGAAAGCCACGTAAGTAAAAATAGCACAGCCGGTGTGGTTAAGACTCAAGTTGGCCATATTTGAGAGGGGCTGTAGGTTGTTGCTTCAGTCTTGACCGAGTCATTTGGCTATAAAATAATAATGATAATAATAATTAAATACTACTAGCAGCGCATGCTTAGTCCCTTAGTTGTCTCCAACTCTTCACAACTCTGTGGTCTGTAGCCCAACAGGTTCTTCTGTCTGTGGGATTATCCCAGCAAGAATACTGGAGTGGGTTACCATTTCCTCCTCCAGGGGATTTTCCTGACCCAGGGATCAAACCCACATCTCCTATGTCTCCTGCTTTTCTAGGCAGATTCTTTCCCTGCTGAGCTATTGGGGAAGCCCACTAGTAGTAATAGTAGTAGTAGGAATAGAAATAATCCACCCCCACTTTCCATGTGGAATTTCCAGTTGACAGAGTATTTTCACCCATCTTTAGGTAGTCTTGTAGTGAATGCACTTCAGGTAGATAGTAGTTTCCAAACCAGACCGGTGATATGAATCTCCAAGTTCACATAGCCTGGGAGTAGCAGGCCTAAGACAAAACCTAAGTGTCCTGACATGAGTCAGCCCTGGTTCAATAACTGGAATTACAAGACCATAGCAGATCAGAGATAGAAGGGATATTAAAGGCTTTTTCCTCTCTTAGATGGGGAAACTGAGCTCAAAGAAGTGAAGTACCCGGTTGAAAGTCACATGGCCACATAATGGTGAAGCCACTGTCAAGGCCCAGCTCTATGGACAGTCCCAGTAAAGTGTTTTTATATATTTGTTAGTTCAAGTAAGAACCTCTTAATGGAGCTGGGGGAACGCCCTAACCCTAACAAGGTATGTATTGTGCACATACAAATATTGGACATCAATTCTGGACGCCACTAAGAGTGTGAGGGCCTAGATCCACTGGCAGGCCCTTAGAATCCAGGAATTCCACTGCTACCAGGAAGGATTGCCCATTTGCCAGGAGGGCCCTGGGCAGAAAAGGAGATGATCTCCAGGCAGCAGAGCATGGGGAGAAGAAAGAGCTGGCTGAGGAGGGGTAACCTCCAGCGTGGGAAGCAGGCATCCCGCAGGTGGGAAACTGGCGGTTCCCAGCATCTCAGTGTGGCAGGGCTGGGAGTGTGGGATGAAGCGTCTGGGAGTCATGGCTGGGAAGGGGGGCCAGGAAGGACTTTACTCTCATTGGCTGGTGAATGGCTTAGACTCTCCACACACTCCTTCTGTGACTTCAGAGACAGGCCTATTCACATGCAAATCTCCTTTGGGACTGGGAGGCTGAGCCCCCAGTGGTTCAGGGGCAGGAAAATAGCCTGGGGACAGGCAAAAACAAAGCCTTGTTGTGTTCTTCTGTGGCAGAGGCAGCCTGGCTCCAAGTCAGTCGCAGTCAGCAGTGGGGTGAAAGCAGTGATTAAGTAAGTGCCTAGCAGAGAGAAGGGACCTGCCGCGGGCCAGCGTCGCCAGGCACTTTCCAGGAATGTGTGAACTGGTGTGTCCCTCTAATATCGCCTGGGACTCTGCCCTGCACCCATCTGAAAGTGCATCCTCAAATCTTCGCAGGGAAAATTTTAAGGTCCCTGGAATAGGGACCTAAAGACCTGGGTTCTGGCTACCAACCCACCACTCATGTGTTATTTCAACCTCTCCCCAGCATGTACCCTAGAGCTGGCTCGTATCAACCTATAGGGACCAGTTGTCACTTCTCAGGGATTTTTGCTATGCTTTTGTTAGACACAGCCATTATGAAAGATTCAGCTTTATAAACTTACAGTTAAATAAATTATATTAAAAAGAAATAAATTATGTAAAAACTCATCACCTCCTAACAATTCTCAAATTTTACCATTATCTCTGCAGTTGAGTTTACTAACTTCTAGAATGTTGGAGTGGTGAAGAGAGGGCTTCTGTCTGCCCTCCTAGTCCACTCCCCAGTCCAGACCCAGTTGCTGATTATGATAAATACACTGCTGGGTTCCGGCTCAGTTTTCACAAACATACTAGGTGGAACTTCCTTCTATCCTCTAAGAGTCAGGAGGTCAAATGACACATGGGCAGAAAGGCACCTAGTAAAGTTTGCCATTGCCTGTGAGCATTCAGCAGGGCCTTTATTTCCCAGGCCCCGCGGCGATCCAGCTCCTATCTATACCTCTGTCTTCATCTTCTACCCCTCTTTGTGCTCCAGCCACACAACCTTCCTTGAAAGTGAAAGTCACTCAGTCGTGTCCGACTCTTTGCAAGCCCATGGACTATACAGTCCATGGAATTCTTCAGGCCAGGATACTGGAGTGGGTAGCCTTTCCCTTCTCTGGGAGGTCTTCCCAACCCAGGGATCGAACCCAGGTCTCCCACATTGCAGGAGGATTCTTTATCACCTGAGCCACAAGGGAAGCCCAAGAATACTGGAGTAGGTAGCCTATTCCTTCTCCAGTGGATCTTCCTGACCCAGGTATCGAACTGGGGTCTCCTGCATTGCAGGCAGATTCTTTACCAACTGAGATACCAGGGAAGCTAGCCTTCCTTGCCGTTCTTCAAATACACTAGGCATTTTCCCTCTAAAGTCTTGGCTGTTCTCTGGTTGAGAGCTTTTCCCCAAAAGCCACATGGCTGAATTCCTCAGTTTCTTCGTCTTTGCTCAAATGTCACCCTTTCATCTAGGACTGCCTTGACCAGCACATTTCAATTGTAACACCCACCCTTCTTTACCCTGCTCTATTTCATTTCTTTGACTATTACCTTACTGGTGGTGGTGGTGGTTTAATTGCTAATTAAGATCCAACTCTTCGCAACCCCGTGGACTATAGCCCGCCAGGCTCCTCTGTCCATGGAATTTCCCAGGCAAGAATATTAGAGTTGGATTGCCATTTCCTTTTCCATATCTTACTACTCACTATATAATTAGCTTTGAATTTTGTTTAGTGTTAATTGTCTGTTCCCCTCAGTGTAATGTAAGCAGTGCCAATAAACTTTTCTGTCTTAATTACTGCTATACTCCAACTGCTAGTAAATGGTAGGCATTCAATGAAGATGTATTAAATAAATGAGTACTTCCCATTCCCTGTTTCTTGTATGAGCACACCAAAGTAAATTCAAGCTCTGCTTTTTACTAAGGTGTGTCTGAGAGCAGCTTGTGTACACTTATGCCCACAGATTTGCACACCAGGGCACTCCAGAACATTCCACCTCACTCTTGCGCACATTTTCTGCCTCAGAGCTGGGACCGTCCTCCTGTTTTTCATCACTCCCAAGGCTGTGCTGCTTGCATCTCCTGAATAAAATAAGTCTTTATCACACTGTTTCTGAAGCTCATTTTCACTTCTTGATTCTTCTGAATCAACTAGAATGGATTTGGGAACTGGGTATCTCTGGAGTGGAGGAATTCCACTAGGGAATACCATTGAAATTCATGAGAAACTTTTGCTCATTCTTCTTTTCCTTCAGGGGCAAGGCTTCCTGTCTACTCCCAGAGAATGAGCAGAGCTGCATCAGTAGTTGAAGGTCGAGGGCATGTTCAGAGTAAACACAGAGCACTGCACAGAAATTAGGAGCTGGGGGTCAGAGGAGTCAGTCTTGGAGCAGGGCCATGAGAGGGACTTATCTCTCAATTATACAGCAGGATGCAGACTGACCCAGTGAGGCTTGGGAAAGGAGAATTAGGACTGGAAGGACTGGGAGAGGCAAGCCAGTCCAATTTCCTCATTGAGCAGATGGAGAAACTGAGGCTGAGAACAGACAGGTGACTTGCCAATGTCTCGGCAGGAGTCAGTGGCTCACCTGAAAACCAGAGCCCTTTCCTTTATGCTCGCCACCAGGAGACCCATGCTTTTTCCTGTTCGGCCCCCCAGGACTGTGTTCACTACAAGAAACAAACACGGACACAGGCCCTGAGCTCATGAGGCTGACGGTCCATGCAATGACCTTGAGTTCACTATTAGAACTTGTGTACCGCAAACAGATAAATCAAACGTTTTCCATCCTTCATAGCACAGACTCCATTTCCTCTTATTTTTATAAAATATTTTTTTCCTCACAAAGTCAGGATAAGAGAAAAATTTCTTTAACAAAGTTATGATCAACCTAGATAGCACATTTAAAAGCAGAGACATTACTTTGCCGACTAAGGTCCGTCTAGTCAAGGCTATGGTTTTTCCTGTGGTCATGAATGGATGTGAGAGTTGGACTGTGAAGAAGACTGAGTGCCGAAGAATTGATACTTCTGAACTGTGATGCTGGAGAAGACTCTTGAGAGTCCCTTGGACTGCAAGGAGATCCAACCAGTCCATTCTGAAGGAGATCAACCCTGGGATTTCTTTTGAAAGAATGATGCTAAAGCTGAAACTCCAGTACTTTGGCCACCTGATGCGAAGAGTTGACTCATTGGAAAAGACTCTGATGCTGGGAGGGATTGGGGGGAGGAGAAGGGGACAATCGAGGACGAGATGGCTGGATGGCATCACTGACTCAATGGACTTGAATCTGAGTGAACTTCAGGGGTTGGTGATGGACAGGGAGGCCTGGCATGCTGCGATTCATGGGGTCATAAAGAGTCGGACACGACTGAGCGACTGAACTGAACTGAGACAACACAGGAGCCCTCAAGGTCCCATAGTTTTACACAATTTTACTAAATTTCTCTTGTAACCCAGGAAGCATATAAAAATCCTGATACTCCATTCAGGATGAACCTGTCCTGAGAAAGGCCAAACAGAGAGACTCAATCTTAACTTGGGAGTAAGAAGACCAGGGAGTGAGACCTGGCTTTGCTATAAAGTCCTAGACGAATGCACTTAAGCTCTCGATGCTCAGAGTCCTTTCCTGTAAATTGTGTAATAATTCTGACTCTTCCTAGACCATGAGCATCAAAGAAGGTAATAGATTAGAAAGTGCTGTGAAATGAAAATATCTCCTGCTATATCAATAAATAGGAAATATCATAGCCATTGTTGATTTCTGGCCTCCAAATGTGAATGAGGGCTCCCAAAACTGGCATCCAACAGATGCTGTCAACCCTCTACCATGATTGCTAAGGGGCTGGGGGAATGCAAGAAGCAGCCATCTGCCACTCCTTAAGGTGAACAAGAAAACAGGGTTTGTGCACCCCCCCACCCTCCGCCAGAGCAGAGGTGCATATGAAAGGAATTAATTCACTGAGCCCAGAAGCTTGTATCTTCCCAGACACAGAACACTAAATTCCTTAACTTGAAATCTGATCTTTGATGTTCAGATTGCCTGCTCCATTTGTTGCAAACCAGTATATAGTTAGACTCCCCCTCTGTCCTCCTTGGAACAGTTTTCTCACAGCTACTGGGGGTTGGAGTCCTGAGAGAAAACAGCTCTCTACTTTCAGGTTGTAACTATATTTTTTAGTTGACATTGCCATACACTTGTGTTGCTACAAGGTGAATACACAACAGACATAAACAGTCTCTTGCATTTGATCAGTCCGTTCAAAGTACTTTACCATAAATTGAGAAACTCAGTGACTTGAGCAAGGTCATAGGCAACCAGCTAGTGTTAGAGGAGATGAGGAAGCTGACTCTCCCTGAGCATCCAGTAGTATCAGCCGGCACTTCCGTACTCACATCTTTGCCATCATCACCACTGAAATAATACCTACTGAGCTCATTACATAGGCACTGGACACATGCAGATACAGCATTTACCTCACTTGGCATTCAAAATAATAAGCCCAGGAGACAGGCATTATCGTTATCCCTATTTCCCCATAAGTAGTGGAGATAGGACCTGACTGTAGGTTTGATTGTTCTAGACCCTGATCTCCAAACCACTGAAAATGTTTGCCTTGTCACAGTATTGATTCCACTCACAGCCATCTTTTCACTTAAATCCTCATATAACCTTCGAGGAAGGTACTGTATTACTGTCTTTTTTTTTTTTTTGGTTTGATCACAAAACCAATGCTTAGGGAGATCAAGGCATTTAGGGAATTGTTAAATAGAAATTGTTGAATTCCTATTTATCCTTCAAGCCTTATCTCAAACATCAACCATTTCCAAAGCGTTTTTTGAACCTCCAGAAATGACCACTTTACAGCATATATACTACCTCATACTCTTGTGTTCCTCTTCCCGGCTTTAGCTTATTAATTATATACTTGTCTCATGATCTACTATTGTGAGTTCCTGTAGGGCAGGTACTGTTTTACTCATCTTCATGGGCCTCGTCTTTGGTGCAGTGTCCAGCTTACAGTAGGATTTCAATAGAATTCTTGGACTTCATTCCATAGACTGTGGGGAACTGTTGAAAGGTTTTGAAGGTGGCACAATCTAAGCATGTTTAAGAACATCTCTCTGGACACGAGTAGCAGAGGATTGGACGGGGAGAGACTGACCACTGGCAGACATTTAGGAGGCTATTATAATAAACTAGGTGAGAAGAACAAGAATTGGAACTAAGGGGCTAAAGTGAAGAGAATGGGAAAAAAAAGTTGAATATATCAAGAATATAGGATTAAGAGGAGAAAAAATGGTGTTACATCATAAGAGCATTTAGCAGTTGCCAGTTGAGTTGTATGCATTCAACAGGAGAAGGAAAAGAGAGAAAGGGAATGAAAGCCAAATGTAGGTTTTTATTATCTCCTTTTCCAATGAACAGATGCCATGAAGTGAACTTGAAAATAGGATGTGTGACTCTGCTGTTCCCTTGGTGGTTCTGATTTCTGAGTACCTTTTGCAGTAAGTATAGCTCCAGGGCTCCTTCCTCAGAACAAATCAGTTACTTCACCTGATGCTCAATTAAAGGAACCATAGTTGGTTGCATTTCTGAAAAAAAGTCTCTTCTGGACATTCTAAAAGACAATGCCCTACTGTATTTAAGAGATTAAGTTTTATTATAGACAACATTTGTCTTCAGTTCAGTTCAGTCGCTCAGTTGTGTCTGACTCTTTGCGACCCCCATGAACTGCAGCACGCCTGGCCTCTCTGTCCATCACCAACTCCCGGAGCCTACCCAAACTCATGTCCATTGAGTCAGTGATGCCATCCAACCATCTCATCCTCTGTCGTCCCCTTCTCCTCCTGCCCTCAATCTTTCCTGGCATCAGGGTCTTTCCAAATGAGTCAGCGTTTTGCATTAGGTGGCCAAAGTATTGGAGTTTCAGCTTCAGCATCAGTCCTTCCAATGAATCATTCAGGACTGATTTTCTTTAGGATGGGCTGGTTGGATCTTCTTGCTGTCCAAGGGACTCTCAAGAGTCTTCTGCAACACCACAGTTCAAAAGCATCAATTTTTCGGCACTCAGCTTTTTTTATAGTCCAACTCTCACATCCATACAACACTTGCATTACATTACACTTAAAAGCCTAAGCATCCATATGATGGGGGATTTCACTGTGACTTAATATTTTTAAAGGAAAAAAAGATGGAATGTTTTGAGATATAAATTCTGGTCCCAGTGTGACCTTGGCCCAAGAATTGCCCTTCCCTGGGCTTCAGCGTGATGATCATGAAGTTGAACCATGATTCCTGGGGTCTTTGATACATAGACTATCAGGGCTAGATGAGCCTTAGAGACCATCTGGCTCAACTCCCTGTATGTGAGAGAGGAATCCTTTGCCCAAGGTCTCTTAGTTATAGAGAATGGCCACAAAAATTCAGGCCTCCTGTTCCCTGGCCCATGTCTGTGCTCTGCCCCTCGCCTGCAGCATTAGCCAGATGTGACTCCTATGCCTGTCTGTGCACTGCAGGAGTCCATACATTGCAGCCACATTCCAAGGAGGCAAATACTGTCGTGCAGATGCTCATGAGCCTTGAAGACCAAGGACTGTGGGAGATTAGGCTGGAGAGGAATTTTCATAAAGTGTGAGTATCTGGACCACAGCCTTGGGGTCCTGCTTTTCTTCAAGCTGCTGATGTGCAGTGTCAGCAATTCCGTCATCATGACCCTGATGGGCCAGGATGGGAAGGGCAGTCTGTGGAAATGTGGCTGGGCAGAAAGGATTCCCGTGAACTGGAGGGTCCTTTAAACCCACTCCCAGGCCTGCCAGGGGAATTCAGTCACAGAGTGAAAGATCCTCAGGACAGGAGTATTATCTCACTGGAAGGAAATGTGTGATATTCAAAGTTCCTTGGGAAAAAAAAAAAAAAAACAGCACTAGAATGATATATTTACAAGTTCTCTTTAAATGACGTGTCACTAAGGCAACTCCAGCAGACTATGGTCTCTTACTGGAGTGCTGGAACTTGGAGAAGTGGCTGTTGTACCATATTATTACTATTTTCTGGCATTATCCTACCTATGATAATAAGGATTTAGTGAGGTCATCTGGAAAGCCCTGGAAAGGAGAATTAAGATTAAAACTCTAGAATTTTAGGGATCTTAGGGATCATCTCATCTTACTCCTCATGGAACAAATGAAAGAATAGAATTTTGTAAAGGGATATTGACTTATCTGAGGGTGATATAGCCAGCATGCTCACACTTCATTCAGATGAGAAGGGAAGAGCCTCTTTCTCATTCATAGCCAGAAAACCCACATATCCTGGAGGTACAGGGTTAGGGAGAGTATGCAATTTGAAAAATTCAGTGGATTTCAACTATATGTGGAAGACTTCTGGGTTTGAAAGTTTCTGAATTCTCAGATGGAAATACTAGTCTTGTACTTGAATTGAGAACTTGAAGGAGTATTTAAGCTGTAATTGGGGCTTCCCAGTTGGGCTTCCCTGATAGTTCAATTGGTAAAGAATCCACCTGCAATGCAGGAGACCCTGAGTCAGGAAGATCCACTGGAGAAGGGATGAGCTACCCACTCTAGTATTCTTGGACTTCCCTTGTGGCTCAGCTGGTAAAGAATTTACCCATAAGCAGGAGACCTGGCTCTGATCCCTGGGTTGGGAAGATCCCCTGGAGAAGGGAAAGGCTACCCACTCCAGTATTCTGGCCTGGAGAATTCCATGGACTGTATAGTCAATGAGGTCTCAAAGAGTCAGACACGACTGAGCGACCTTGGCTTTCACTTTCATATAGTGCTAGTCGTAGAGAACCTGCCTGCTAGTGCAGGAGATGTAAGAGACGGGAGTTCAATCCCTGAGTTGGGAAGATCCCCTAGAGGAGGGCAGGGCAACCCACTCCAGTATTCTTGCCTGGGAAATCCCACGGACAGAAGAGCCTGGAGGGCTACAATCCATAGAGTTGCAGAGTCTGATACAACAGAAGCAATCTAGCACGTGCCCACACATGCACACAAACTGTAATTCCTACAAGCTGTGACCTTCAGGGAGACCAAGGAGACTAAACAAGCAGAGGGAGCTTCTGAGCCACCCTCAGCCCCAACAGCCCCACTTCTGTTTCCTGAATCAAGACTACTAGAAGATTTCCAAGGATAAAAACGTCCACTGGGGAGAAAGTATTTGAAGAACAATAACAACAGTGTGGGTCTAGGTGGGTCTCCAGTGGCCCTCTGCAGGCTGACATTCCATTAGTTCTTGAGTCTAGGAGGGGAACTCTGCCAGGGGCGTGTGAGCAATGGCACTGAGCCTGTCTCCACATAAGCATCAGTCGACAGTGTGATCAGGGTGCAGTATCCTGTGAAGGAAGGCCTACTCAGGCCCCATGGCTGCTAAAACTTCTGAAGAGGGGCCAGTGATGGTGCTGGACAGCATCCTGGAAGGAAGTGAGTTGTGCAAGCCTGAGGAAAGAAATACCTCTCTGTCTAATATGTTAATCCCTTCTTCTAAAGAAATTGGGAAACTGTCGGGCACTTCAGATAGGTGGCTCAAACTCTGTGTTGTCTCACCCAGACTTATTCTTTGCTATGCTCATAGGTCCAATTTTGGAGCAGAGAGTGCTAAAAGATTGTCTTGTCCACTCCAGATCATTCAGGAGTTAGTGGCAGATCTGGGACCAGAACAGGAAGTTCCCAAACTCCAGGCAAGGAACCAAAGCACGCTGCCCTTCCAGAGGGCCTAGTCCCATCTCCTTGAATTTTCAGGAAGGTGTCATATCACCCTGGATAGAAATCATCAATTAACCTCCAAAATATTTTCAAGCCAGAAAAGCCAAGCTTTGGGTATAAATGTATTCCAGTGTCCCTAATTCAGGGTCAGAAGAGGTCTTCATATACTATTGTGGCCCTTGAAAAGTACAGTGTGTGTGTGTGTGTGTGTGTGTGTGTGTGTGTTTCCATTACAGAATAGCCAATGTCAACTCCTTAATCTATCTTGTCAGGAGAAACCGCTTATTTGGGAGCAAAAGAATGGGTCACGTCCTCTAGTGTGTTTATCATCTTGGTGATGAAGTCCTGCGCCATGCTGTGCTTAGTCACTCAGCTGTGTTCTACTCTTTGTGACCCCATGGACTGTAGCCCACCAGGCTCCTCTGTCCATGGGGATTCTCCAGGCAAGAATATTGGAGTGTGTTGCCATGCCCTCCTCCAGGGGGTTTTCCCAATCCAGAGATCGAACCCAGGCCTCCTGTACTGAAGGCAGATTCTTCATCAGCTAAGCCACCAGGGAAGCCCCAAAGGTGTCCTAACAAGGCCAGACTTGACCTCTGTCTCAATAGGAGGGAAACTTGTTATAAAAAAAAAACAATTGCAAATGAATTGAGAGTGAATTCTTGCAGTGGAAGAATGAGAAATAATGAAAAAAAGTCATTGTCACAGCTAAAGAAAAAAAAAAATTGCTATTTCTGTGGTCTTGAGGCCTAAACTACTAATAAAGGCAAATGTTTCCACTGGCAAAATTTCTAGATGTTTGACATGTTTGAAAGTAGATAAAAAGCAGTTAGGAAGTTCACATCTAGCCTTGTCTAAATCAATGGAATTTACTCTCGTATTAAGCCAATGTTTGGTCATTTTCCTTCTGCTAAGTTCACTCTCCAACCTACATATCTGAGAATACAATGGTGGTACAGCCAGCATTAGCTAGGGGAATGGGCTGGGGGATTCTGATAACCAAATGCCCCTTACCTATAGTACATCTGGGATCCTGGAGTTTGGTTCTTCCGGAGGCTAGATTATATCTTAGAAGACATAACTAGCCTGTTTGTTAGAAATTTCAATTTACTATGATGAACACTTAGGGCCTTGGTGAATACTCCCTGTTTGATCTTCGGGACTCTGAGAAGTTGGCTCCATTTGTAATGAATTTGTAGAAGCTGTATTCAATCTAGATTACCAAGCCACATCATCTCCGAGAGCAGATAGCTTCAGCATTCCTCATTCTTTCTTCATCAGTCTTTTATCATCGTTACTCTTTTCCACCTTCTGCGGTGGCTCTTTGTCTAGGCTCATCTCTTTTGGTAACGGACTAGATTTCTGGGCCCTTAAATTCTGACAGTTCCTAGCACAGGACTTTCAAAGATGGGCAGCAGCACGGAGAGAGCAACGGTTCTCATGTGTGGAGTTTTTGCTCCTCTGGGGCTATTGATAACTGCTGGAGGCATTTTTGGTTGTCACAACTGGAATGTGAGTGCTATTGACATCTAGTAAGTGAAGCCAGGGATGCTGCTAAAAATCCTATAATTTGCAGAATAGCTTTCTTGGACAAATACTTATCTGGCTCAATATGTCAATAGTGCTAAAATTGAAAAACCGTGCCACGGAGGACCAATTTTAGAAAGTTTTTAGTCACAGAAAACTTGCTTTAAATGGGATACTTGATGCATACCCAACATATGTAATCAGCAACACTCACCATTCAAAATGAGTTAATCAGGGTAGGAGTTCACAGCCCCAGTTACCAGGCTTCCCTGGCCCCCACCCCAGGGCTCTTGTCAGCCTCTGCAGTATCCTAGGGCTCAGTGGAGTACAGCTTGTGAGCAGTTTGGTGGAGCCAAAAGAAAGAAATATTGAAAGTCATAAGACATGGATTTGGAATCTTGATCCATCCTTTACTAGCTGTACAATCTTGGGTGAGTTGCTTCACCTTCTTGGGGTTGTGTCTTTGCCTGTAAATGGGATAGTAATACCTATCTCATAAGACTGTTTTAAAGGTTGAATGAGATTATAAGTGTAAGCGTCTTGCCAACTCACTTCTTTGCTGGAAAGTGAGCAAAGTGGTATTAACATTCTGGTTAATACCAGGTTAATTCTTACTGAATTATGGCTATAGAAAAATGAAACTATACTAATATAAAAAATATAGGAAGTCCATGCTAGAGTGGTTTAATAAGAGCTTCTTCCAGGAAGCCAGAGAGTGGTTATAAGTAGGTTCTTAGGTCTTCACCTCTTTTTGAACCAGACACAACTGTAATATGTGTCATCTCTCAGAAGTACTTTAACCTTTTTTAGCTCCACTTTTAAAAGAGAACAGCTTCATATCTATGACATTGCTGTGAGTACTTCTAAATTCTGAGAAATTGTTGTCTGATGATGTAATCGTTTCTTACTCCTCTCACCTTTGTTTTTTACATTCATTGTCACTTCCATTTTCTGCGCTGACCCCTTACTGTTGCCCATACTCTTTGTTGATAAAATCTAAACTCTTTAGCATTACATTTAAAGCCCTTCAGAATCTCACTCCAATCAACCTTCTAACCTCACCTCTTATTTCCACTGTGACATACTCTACACTTCTCATTATCTTGATCATTACCTAGAGAAATGGACAATGCTTTCTAATGCCTCAGCTTTGGATATAATGATAGCTTACTCTGGAGTCTCTTTAGCTTGTTAACTAAAGGTGACATTGGAGCAGAGGTTAGCAGAGATGTTAGACTTTGAGAACAGAAAGGAAATGGGAAGGCTGTATTTGAGTAACACTTTGCCAAGATCTTTACTAGGTCTTCCTACTCGACCTGCTCCTAGTGTACCACCCGCAAACTTCATTTATCATGCTATGATACTGTATGTCTCCCTCACTGGACTGCCAGCCTGGGGGGCAAACACAGCATCTAATTCATCTGGGTTCCTCTAACTCCCAGCAGATCCTCCAGTAGAGAACCTGCCACAGTAAGGGAACGTCAGGATCTCACCTTCACATAGTCGTATTCACAAAGGTAGGAGGATTCCAAGTTGAAGTGCATGAAGTAAAGCTTGATTCGAAATCCCTCTGGGACAGTGATATTCCAAGTCACCTCTGAATCACTTGGATAGGCGTCTGGATAGCCAGGAGACTGGATCTGGCCAAACATATTGTTAAGCTCCACGGTGTGGGCTGAGGCCTTCAACAAGGAGAAGCACAGCGCATGAGAGAGAAGGAGCCACCTGAAAGAGAGGAATGGATTCACGCACACTCAGATAACAGTCCTTGTCGTTTAACTACATCAACAGCCAGGAGGCCAAGTTCCCAGCATACCACTGGCCTGCTGTAATTATTCTTCCCTTATGGGCCTTGCTTATCCACTGTATAATACTGAAGGATAGTAACTTGATTTCTAAGGTTACTCCCAGTTGTGCTCTTTTACAGATTCAATAATAGTATTAAACTTTCTCAGAAAATATCACATCTGGGACTCTGAGACATATTGTTTTTTGGTTCAAAATATAAATTTCATAGTTAGGTAAAAGCCGATATAATTTCTTCAGCTTAGCTTAATTTAAGAGTCATAAATTCTTGATTCAGTTTCCTAAAAAGTAAGTAATAGTAGCATGGAAATATTGAGATAAGGCTTGTACTCAATGATGGGATCTGCAGTACCTTAAATTTAACAAAATTAATCAAGAAATATAAAATTTTGAATTAAGAAGAAATTACCAAAACAAGTTGTTTTTCCCCCTCTTTGACAAGTGTTCTTATAAAAGGATAAAAAACTTACAATCTATTCCAGTTGTAGGAATCCAAGATAATAGACTGTTAAGAGTTGCATAAGGGGCATGGGAAATTCAACTAAAACTTACAGAACACACCCAAGTGGCTGATGCAATAATGAGGCAGAATATCCAAGGCTTGCCAAAAACCTAATGGTCAATGTACAGTACAACCAAGGCATCCAGTAGATTGTTCCCCTGCAAGACTCAAGGACCTTGAACTCAAACATCTCAAACCTGGCTCATCAATTTCTCCCCTAAATCTTATTTATGCTGATTCCTATGTTTTGGAAACCCTTCTGTTTCTCCTCAGTCAATTAATTTAAATGTTCTTATCCGGACTATTGCTACTGAATCCTAACTGATTTCCTTGGCCCCCATTTCATACCATTTAGCAGTCTTCTGCCAAATTTGATTTTCTAAAACACAGAAGTGTCCATGTGGCTTCACTGTGCCTGCAGGGCAAAGCATCTGCTACTGGGCTGGCTGATGAGCCCTTTTTGATCTAGCGCTGATTTGCTTCATCTCATACCAGCCTGAGGCAGATCATTCTGGAAGCATGCCACACCCATCCGGGCCTCAACTCCATCACACATGCCCCACTCACTCCTCACCTGGTCATCTCATTTATCCTCCACCATCCAGCTCAAAGCTTCCCAGGATACCATGCAATATCCTTCCCTCCAGATTGCAGCTTCCAGTACATGCTTCCAATTAGAGCAATGCTTTAGGCACAGCCCTGAAGTTAGGTGTATTTGGGTTCAAATCCCAGTTCACTTCCTTACTGGCTGTGAAATCTTGGGGAATTACTCTCTGAGTTCAGGTTTCCTCAATTGAAGATTATAGCCTTTAATTTACACAGCTCACATGAATATTAAGGATGATGTATGTAAAGGGCCCAATATAAAGCCTGGTATAAAATAGATGATGAATGAATGAATGAATGAGCTAAAGCACGAATGTGGGGCCAGAGCCTTATTAATGTACAGTCTAAAAAGTAAGTTCTGGGGAATTATACCAGCATTTTAACATTAATAGTTAGAATTTGGCTAATCAGAAAGTTGTTTCTCCCAACCTACCCCTCCCTGCTCAGTAAAAAGATGCGTATATGTGTCTACATGCATATATATGAATTTTTGAGTGTATAAACACAATGAGATAACCGCAATGAATCTGTTTTATATAATATGTACATAAAAGGTAAATACATAAGTGCAAAAAGGCCTAGAAGGGTATCACTGGGGTATTAACGGAGAAGGCAATGGCACCCCCCTCCATTATTCTTGCCTGGAAAATCCCGTGGACAGTGGAGTCTGGTAAGTTGCAGTCCATGGGGGGTCGTGAAGAGTTGGACACGACTGAGCGACTTCACTTTCACTTTTCACTTTCATGCATTGGAGAAGGAAATGGCAACCCACTCCAGTGTTCTTGCCTGGAGAATCCCAGGGATCGGGGAGCCTGGTGGGCTGCCATCTCTGGGGTCGCACAGAGTCGGACACGACTGAAGCGACTCAGCAGCAGTAGGGGTATTAACAGTGGTTGTCTCTGAAGTGGTAATATAAAATTACACTCAATAAAAATGAGTGCTTTCAATTTTACTTTTGTGTATGTAAAATGTTCAGATGTGTCTAGAAGGACCTTGTGCTATTTTTTTCAAAAAAGAAAAATAGAGGTAAATTTTTTTCCAAGGCTCCTACAATAGCAACACATGAGATGCAACTAAGGAAACAAAATGTTTTCATCCAATTGCCAGGGTCAATATTTTTATAAGCCAATCTGTGGAGGAAGGGCCTCCAAGGCAGAGAGAAAGGCAGGCATGGGTCCAAGCTCTCTGATGAAGTAGTAGGAAAGGTAAGTTTGAAAACTCTGGCTTGCAGGGGTCAGGCAGCTCCACTTTGAAATGAGGAAATATACTGATATTTCCAATCTGCGCTAGAAATTCTGGTTAAGTGCCTCTTGAGCAGGGGAGGGCACTAGTCTTGGGTTGGAAGACAGGATTCCAGTCCAGACACTTACTTCATTCATCGAAACCATCTCGGGGAAGTCATGTAAGGTCTCCCTCTCAACTTCTTCATTCACTAAGTGTCATAGTAATGACACCCCCCGAGGCTGCTCTCACAGTAAAGGAGGATTGGAGAGTAAGTACTTTGTCAACTGTCCAGCCCTAGTTAAACATTAGTTACTATTACCCCATCAGGCCGCTTCCCGAAAAGCAGGGGTTAGGAATGAGCTTTGGTTCCCAAACTGGACTTCCCTGCAATAGCAACACCCAGATTATGCAAGGCTGAAAGGTCAGCTTTCTCCACTTCTGCTTTTTTTCACACCACATGGAGGAGACCCTGAGCTTCCTGCTACTAGTTCTGTCATGGGCTGGTCCAGGTGGATGGCTCCATCTCTCCTCAGAGGCCTCAGACCACGTGTAGTAGGCAACTGGTCAGCGTAGGAGGAAGGCCTGTGAAGCACTCTGTTCTATTTTGTTTGCATTTCAAAACAGTTTCAAACATATGAAACAAATCTCTCTTTTCACATAATAAGCCTGAGCATATGCTCATTTGCTTGCTTGCGGGGCTGCAAATCAAAGAATGTAAGTGGCGGCTTCCATTTCCCATCACGCTCTCTGAGTGTTTTTGGCTTCTTATCCACCAGGCACCGGCTGTACAAATTCTGACACCTGCTATCTATTCTCCGACTAATCAAAAAGTTTAGTTACGTTTGCTTGAAATGTCACAAGTAATATATAAAGCCGGGATTTCATAAGCCCTGCTGTAGGCGCAGGCTCTGAGGAATGCATAAAAAATGCCGGCGTATAGCCATGGTTGTGGAACGAGTAGCGCTTTCTACCCTTTCCATTCACTCCTCACTTTAGCCTACACAACACCAAGACCGTTTTGGGGTAGAAGAGTTGAAAAAGCTAGTGCAGATCCCTTTGACACTCTTGCTTGACAGAGGACAAAAAGGATACACCAAGAGGTGACATGTCACGCCCAATGCCATATGGTGAGTTAGCTTCCACAGAAAACAGCAATAACAAAAGCTCACAGAGGAAGCTGGGTCCATGCCCATATCATGCCCAGGCATCTGGCCAAAGCAATTAATCCTGTGAAAAATAATTTTAAAAACCCATAGCTTTATGTGAAAATTAAAAAAAAAAAAAACTAATACAAAAGTATTTAGTTTAATTGGTCAGATTTTAGTTTAATTGGTCTGGAGTGAGGCCTGGTCATTGGCATTTTTTTAAAAGTACTATAAATTGTTCTAATGTGCAGCTAGGGTTGAGAGCTGCTGATGTACAATAATACACTTGGTTGAGAGTCTGGCACAGTATTATAGAAAGAAGTCCTAAACTTGGAGCCCAAAGATCCAAATTTGGGTCTGGGCTTTTTCAAGATCATCAGTGTGGCACTGAGCAAGTTGCTTAACTCTTTTATCCTCTTGTTTCCATAAACCCTTACCTCATCCAAAATCTGAAGACCAGATGCAACAGTGACTATACAAGTGCTTTGCAAATTCTGAAGTGTTGTGTCTGTATGAGGCAAGACCTTTTAGAGACTTCTGCTGCTGCTGCTGCTAAGTCGCTTCAGTCGTGTCTGACTCTGTGCGACCCCATAGACGGCAGCCCATCAGGCTCCCCTGTCCCTGGGATTCTCTAGGCAAGAACACTGGAGTGGGTTGCCATTTCCTTAGAGACTTCTAGAGGAGCACTTTTCCAGGAGAAGTTTTGCTATTGAACAACTGAATTCAATTCAGCCAGTATTGATTGTATGCAATGAAATGATTGTATGTATGAAACATTATTCTAGGTACGAGGCATACAAAGGTGAACAAGNTGGGTTGCCATTTCCTTAGAGACTTCTAGAGGAGCACTTTTCCAGGAGAAGTTTTGCTATTGAACAACTGAATTCAATTCAGCCAGTATTGATTGTATGCAATGAAATGATTGTATGTATGAAACATTATTCTAGGTACGAGGCATACAAAGGTGAACAAGCCACAGATCCTATTCCTTAAGGAACATTCAGTCTTGGAGGAGAAGGTGGACATTTCAGCATGATAATATTAAGAGGGATAACTCCCAAGGACAGAAAAAGCACAAAGGATAAGATGCTGACTCTGGGGAGGCTGAGCAGGGAAGAGGAGGTGATGTTTGAGCAAGCTTGAATGATCGAGTCTTGTAGAACAGCGGTCCCCAACCTGTGGGCCGGCCGAGGACTGGTACCAGTCTGCCGCCTGTTAGGAACGGGGCTGTGCAGCTGGAGGTGAGCAGTGGACCAGAGAGCAAAGCTTCATCTGTCACTCCCTGTAGCTTGCATTACTGCCTGAACCCCTCCCTCCTTTCCCCCTTCCCTGGAAAATTTTCTTACATGAAACCTGTCCCTGGTACCCAAAAGACTGGGGACCACTGCTCTAGAAATAGGGGAAATAAGAGAGTTGAGGGATGAGCAAATGCCAAGACAGAACTGATCATCGGCCCTATACTTTGGTATGGCTGGGGTCCTGGGTGGTGGGGTGAAAACTTGAATAGTGGACAGATGAGTCAAATTGTCATTCCATGTAGAAGGGCATAAATCTCATCTCTTTCAGGAGAAAGGAAAATGAAGTCAGACAGCAGGTTTAACATTACAATGGATTTAAAAAGAATGGAGTGATTGGATTAACCTTAAAGAGCCGGTTATCTCTCTAAACCACAGGTAATCTGAGTTCAAAGAGTTAACACAGCCTGAAGCCCCTCATTGGCCCCAGACCCTGAAAAGTTGCTAGGTGACTGCAGAAGAGAAACAAATAGAAACCCCTTTCCAATTGAGAGTAAAGTTAACGGGAAAAGAGGTGTTCAGAGACCTAAAACACGTCTCTGGAGTGTCGTTTTTTCTTTTTTGTATTTTTAACAGTATTAGCACTTGTAAGTAGTAAAAATAATTATGGTGGCTGGATTTTGACACTTAGGAAAACTTACAAGAAATGTCTGGTAACAAGCAGCTAGTAACTAAGTGTAGGCTGAGACACTGGAAATATTGAAGAGCTTGTCAACAATTGCAATTTAAAATCTTAGGTTCAGAATCAGGAAGCCTTTTTTTTTTTAATTTGAAATATCCCTTTAAGAGTCATTTGGTGCAATTCATAGCCTGATTCATGCTACTGGCGGCCTCTGATTTCAGTGAGAAATGCAGAAATTTATAGGGGACTGTAAAATGTGGACAGGTTTTTGTTTTTTTAAAATGAGGTTTAAACTAGCAAACTTCTGAAGGTTTAAGAAGCCACAGAGCTGAGCAATGGGAATCTGGTTTCTTTTCCGGTCAGAACAAATAAACACACAAACACATATTTAACTCACAGTGTTGGAAGAGAGAAACCAGTTTTCTTTTTAAAGGAGGAAAACAAAAACTCAACCTTGTAGGCAACAGGAGGAAAGTCACACTGGCCGGCAGGCAGCACCCTGCGTTGGCAGAGGAGAAATCTGAGCTCCAGCGGCACCGGCGGCATTTGCACACAGCCACAGCTGCCCGTTTCAAGTTGCAAGTCTCTGGAGTCCCAGGCAGGGGCCCAGCCTGGTTCCCTTCTCGGAGCCCCGAGAACTGATGAGGAGCCCCGGCACCAACCACAGGACACGCAGGTGAGTCTGCCCAGAGACAAGGTCAGACCTTCCAGAGGTACTTGGCATCTGATCCCTGAAAGCTGCCCCCTGCCTCCGCCCACCCCATGCCCACTTCTGCCCTGGCACTCACCTCATTTTCCTGCCTTGAGTGCTCCTGGCTGCCTGGTCTCCTTGGCCTGACTCGNCATCTTTAGGCTCTTCAACCAGGCCATAAAGCCCCATTGTTAGGCAAGAACCAGCAAAAAAATTCTCACCTTCCTAATCAAAATGATTACTTTTATTTCAAAAAAAAATTTCCAGGTACACTGGGTAACTGTAAATCAAGATGCATCTGATTTCCATCTGGTTACCAGGCAGACATCTCATATGTTAACAGTTTAAAAATCCATCTTTATTTTAAATTCTTTATGGATTCATTTGCCTTCCATGAAAGTCCAGGTTACAGTTTCGGTGGCTATTACCGTATCACTAAAGACAATACCACTCCCCAGAGAGCCAACTTCTAACAAAATGAGGACAAGTGTAAAGAATTAATAACTCTAGCAATTTAGGCATCTTCTGTTTGCAAGGAAATTTCTCTCCCTGCTCTCTAAGAACTTATTATACAAGAGCCAGCTCTCTTGGAGCAAAATTGATCATTACCTGACAGAGAATATTGTTACAGCTGGCATTATGCTGCCCAAGGACTGGAGACCAGGTAGCTTGAAAAAGAAACACAGGTGATAAAGGTAGCAGTAGGACACCTGAAGCTCTCATTCAATTGCGAGTTGTGTGATTAAAAGATTCCATAGAGAATTAAAAAAAAAAAAAAAGACACTAGGGACTTCCGCAATACTTGGAATCTTCTCTTACTTAGATAGTTCTCATCAACATAATATGCTTAATATAGCAACACAGTGCCCTAATCAGATACTAATAGACAGTAGTCAAGAAAAGTGCATGTTTTATACCTGTGTTTACTGCAGCCCAATTTACAACAGCCAGGACAAGGAAGGAAACTAAATGTCTATTCACAGATGAATGGGTAAAGAAGGTGTGGTACATATATACAATGGAATATAACTCAGCCATAGAAAGGAACAAAACTGGGTCCTTCATAGTGATGTGGATGGTCCTAGAGTCTATCATATAGAGTGAAGTAAGTTAGAAAGAGAAAAAACAAATATTGTATATTAACATATGCATATGAAATCTAGAAAGATGTACAGATGAGCCTGTTTGCAGGGCAGGAATAGAGACACAGACGTAAAGAAGAGGCATGTGACCACAAGGGAGAAGGGGAGAATGAGACCAAATGGGAGAGTAGGACTGATATATATACACTGCTGCTGCTGCTAAGTCACTTCAGTCGTGTCTGACTCTTCGCANAGGAATAGAGACACAGACGTAAAGAAGAGGCATGTGACCACAAGGGAGAAGGGGAGAATGAGACCAAATGGGAGAGTAGGACTGATATATATACACTGCTGCTGCTGCTAAGTCACTTCAGTCGTGTCTGACTCTTCGCAACCCCATGGACTGCAGCCCACCAGGCTCCTCCACCCATGGAATTTTCCAGGCAAGAGTACTGGAGTGGGGTGCCATTGCCTTCTCCGATATACAAACTACTATATGTAAAATAGATAGCTACTGGGAAGTACTGCACAGCACAGTGAGCTCAACTCAGTGCTCTATGAGAGTCTAGAGGAGTGGGATGGGGGGAGAAGTGAGTAGTTGGAAGGAAGCTCAAGAAGGAAGGGATATATGTGTACATATACTTGATTCACTTCATTGTGAAACTAACACAACATTGTAAAGCAATTGTGCTCCAATAAAGAAAAATAATAACAATTACATTCTCACTCTGGAGAAGGCAATGGCAACCCACTCCAGTAGTCTCACCTGGAAAATCCCATGGACGGAGGAGCCTGGTGGGCTGCAGTCCATGGGGTCGCTAGGAGTCGGACACGNTGTACGGCTGCTTCCAGCTCCCGGGAGAGAATCACTGAGCAGCTCGAATAGGTATTTGTATCACCGTGTGTGTGTGTGTGTGTGTGTGTGTGTGTGTGTAGACAGTGGAGAGGGACAACGTCAGCTCTCCCCAGTCTCCCTTGCCAGATGGCTATAATTCTCTGCTCATCTTCAGGACACTGGCAAAAGGACATCAGTTAACCAAGGACAATACTAAGAAGGCAATTCTAGTATCCTACACTAGGCAAGAAAAAAGATGCAAATCCCAAAGCTTGTCAATCTACGGACAACCACAGGCTTTTTGGTGAACCGAGCAGCTGGCCGCGCTTGTGAGGTAGCAGCCAGTCCTTCACTTGGCTAGCTGCTCCTCACCACTTAAAAGTGAGGCTTGAGCTTTTTACCAACTCAGACTGTGCAGGGGCCTGTTACTGCCCAGGGAGGACCCACCGCAGTCAAAGAGCCTTACACCCCATGGGTGTGAAGAGACCTGGGCCTGTGTACATGGCTAGACCCAGGGATTGTTAAGAAAAGCAGCACCAGATCTCAGCCAAGCTGAAGAAGGAAATTTCCTTTCTCCACAACAATGACCACCAGTCCTGAACAAGGAGAGGGATGTCGGGTTATAAACTGTATAGTTCACTGAGAACCTTTTCTGTGTTAGGCACAAGGCTAGGTGCAAATGTCATCTCAATTATTTCCACAACTTGAGAGGGTCACACTATCATACCCATTTTACAGACAAGAAAACTGAGGCAAGAGAGGTCCATAACTTGCCTAGTTTATCCAGCTTCTTATTATGTCTACTGCTGTCACAGCTAACAGTTAACATTTACTGAGTACTGTGTGTCAGGTACTGTTCTAGTAATGGGTTAACTGCTTTTGATTGTCTTTACATTTTTGCAGAGCTGAGTAGTAATATTATTTCTGCTTCCAGATGAAGAAACTGCTCAGAGAGTTTAAGTAAGTTACCCAAGATCACACAGCTAGAAAGTGATGGGGAAAAATCTGAGCTGGTATCCACTATGTTGTGCTGCTTCTCACTAACGTATTATAGTGCATATGGCATTACAGATACATACCACAGTCACAGAGAAACTCAATTTGAGGCATTTTCTGAAAAGAGCAATTAGACTCAGTCAGAGTTAGCTATAATCTTTCCTTTCTATTCGAGCGAACCACGTACTTTGGACTCAATAACATCTCTGATCCTGTTTCCTCATATGGAAAATGGGGTTTGCTATGAGACTTAAAGGAAATTATTCTTATGATTTTTTAGCTGTTCAGTGTACTCAAGAGACGGCTCCCACCTATTCCAAGCAAGACGGCAAACACGTGCATTCTCCACACTCTGATAACACTGCTTTGGCACATTTTGGGGAACAGTGCCTTGAATCTTGCTGAAGTTCTCCTTGTTCCATTTTTGTCTCCAGTTTCTCTGTTTTATCACCTTTAAAGGTCACTAAGCTGTGCATTATTAAGAAGCCGTGTTTGATAGTGTGGGTACAAGTATATGCGATGAGGAAATGTTTGAACCTAGGCACAGTTTTTGCAAAATACTGCTTTCTGGCTTAGGCAAGGAAAAACAAACAAAAAAAAAAACCTTTAAAAGTCCCATTAAGAAGACTCACGGGCTCCTCCGACATCAAATAACTCTCACCAACATTTTAATGATTTAAGTGTAAATGAATCAGAAACACATGGGCTGTGTTTCTTTGGGAATAGACAAGCATTTTAAAACCAAGAGAGGAAGAACTTGGCACAAGTCACCCTGCGCCATGCAGAGGGCCCTGCCCACTGAAGACATTCCCTCCATTAGTGCTGCAGATGAGCTGGCCCTCTCCTAATTTAGGGCATATGCAGGGAAATGCAGTCATTTGTTCTGGGCAGAGAGGGGAGAGTTCGGGAGGGAAAGCCATCAGCTTCTCCTCGTAAAGTGTCACAGAGCCACTGAGCCTCCCAGAATAATTTCCTGACTATGTTTTTTTTAAGGCTGCCAACGCTCAATGGGAGGCATTTGAAATATGTTCTGAGCCAAAGTTCTGCCAATATACAGCAGAGCTGATATGTGCTTCCTTGGGAGTTAGCCAAGGCTCAGATGGAATCTGCATGAAAACTCTGTGGCTCGGGACTGATCTGGCCTGGATTCAGTGCAATTTCCCATTGTGTGGGGCTGCACTGGTGATACCGTCCTGATCTTTTGATAAGAACGTCCTGGAGCAACATGAATAGATCATGAAGAGTGGGAGGAATGGAAAAGACAGTGGTCTAGGAATAGACTCACACATGGGTAACTCATGTGTGACCTTGGGCAAGTCACCTGCTTTCTCTGCTGCAAGGGGGGAAGGAGGAACATCAGTTTGCTCTACTATAAACTCAGGAGATAGGAGTCCATTGGGAGCACGAAGCACATATAAATGTGAGTGTGAGGACTATGGAATGAAATTGCAGTGGGGGGGTGGTGCGCGAGGTGACTTGCTAATAATCTGTTAAAAGTCAAAGAGCCCAGAGTGGCCTTCTAATCTTGACACTGGCTTTTATCTGTGGTTATAATATAACATCACTCAGGATTCAATCACAGGTATTCAGTAAGATAATTTCTAAGAAGATTCAACTTGTTTTAAAAAATGTTGATGAAAAGGTTAACATACTTACATATAGGAAACTAACAGTATGTCAGTTAGAATCATAAAAGTGTAGAATGACAGATGTTGGCTCAACATCCCGTTTATAGTAAGGGAAACGGATCAGAAACCTACCACTAACAGAGTAAATACTACAGCATTCCTACAATTAGAACAGGGCTTTGTTTACATGTTCTACCAAAGTGTTTATTATATACAACTCTTGAGCACAGACTTTCTGGAATTCCATGAATGCGCTGGAAAAAGTAAAATATTTGGGCAAAAAGTTTTTATTGGCCAAATGTGAACCCCAGGCTTCCTATAGAGTATCTAGTAACTGATACTGATAAATGGCCCCAAAGATTACACCTTAGAATTAAATTTTGGGTTATTCAATAAACTGACTGACAGAATGCTGGAAACCCTGACTTCAGAAACTATCAGGTCATCAGAATAAAATGGGAAATTAAAAAAATAACAATGCCTGAGCTTCATCTCAGAAGATTCAAATTCAATGAATCTTGAGAGGGGCTCTTGAATCTATAATTTTAAAAGCTCCCATGCACAAGTGTCCCATTTTGGGTACATATAATGGTGTGTCATAATTAATGACACCTTAGATTTGATGTAGTATTCTTAGTATCTGCCAGATACCTTCATGTACACCATTACATGTAATGTTGACATGTGTTTCCAGATGAGGTTCAGAGAGACAACAAGAGGATGATCAACATCNTGTCATAATTAATGACACCTTAGATTTGATGTAGTATTCTTAGTATCTGCCAGATACCTTCATGTACACCATTACATGTAATGTTGACATGTGTTTCCAGATGAGGTTCAGAGAGACAACAAGAGGATGATCAACATCTAGAGCCTTGGACTCCTGACCCTAAGTCCAGCCCTCCTCCTCATCTGTAGACCCCTGATTCTGCCTGTGGATTTTGAGCATTCATGAGCCATGCTCTTCTGTGACTGCAAGATTTTAGGGGAGGGAAAAATAATTTATATGCTAAAAATAAACTAGGCTCTACGATGGACTGAACTGTGCTCCTCCAAAATTCATATGCTGAAGCCCTAACCCCCAGGATCTCAGAATTTGTTTGGAGACAGGATCTTTAAAGAGGTGATTAAACTGGAGGTTGTTAGGGTGGGCTCTAATCCAGTATGACTGGTATCCTTATAAGAGGAGGAGATTAAGATACAGACAATACAGAGGAAAGACGGGGTGAAGAGACAGCCATCTGTGAGCCGAGGAGAGAGGTCTCAGAAGAACAACCTTGATCTTGAACTTCCTTAAAATACCTGCCAACACCTTGAGCTTGAACTTTTAGTCTCTCAAACTGTGAGAAAATATATTTTTGTTGTTTAAGCTCCCTTTGTCATGGCAGCTCTGGCAAACTAATACAGACTGTTAACAGAAGTTCTCCCAAAGCATAAGTAAGCCCATACTACCGTAGTGTCAAACTAATTTCAAGCACCACATACATGGAATTAACAAATACTGGGTCAGTTAAGGTTTTGTTTGGTAGGTGATAAGAGAAACCTTGACTAGTGCTGAAGCAGAGTTTATTTTTCTTGTGTAGCAAGAAGTGAGGCAGAAGGTGGGCCTGGGGACATTTTTTCTTTCTTTTTTTTTTTTTTTTCTCTTCTGCAAATCCTAGGAGGGGTGATGTGTCCAGTAGGTGAAAACTAGACCATCTGTTATGCCCTGAATTATTTCCTCCCCAAATTCATATATTGAAGCCTTAACTCCCAGTATCTTAAAATATGAACATATTTGAAGACAGGAGCTTTAAAGAAGTGATTAAGTTAAAATAGGCTGCATGGGCTTAATTGAATTATTAATGTAAGAAGAAGAGTTTAGGATACAGACAACACCGACTGAGGAGACCAGGAGGGAATGCAGTAAGAAGGCGGCCATCTGCAAGGCGAGGAAAAGGCTCTCAAAAGAAACTGAAGCTGCCAACACCCTGATCTTAGACTTCTGGCCTCTAGAACCGTGGGAAAATTGATATCTTTTACTTGAGTGACCCAGTCCGTGGTATTTCGGTACAGCAGCCCTAGGAAGCTAGTACACCATCTATACTTGCCTTACCTTTGCTCACCTAAATACGTTTGATACAAATTATGGTTGCTATTCACTCATATTAGGTCTCCCCTCCCCCAGAAGTTCCTCAGATGCTAAGACCACGTGGATCAAGAAGATACAATCATCAGACAGGATTAATTAGGCCTTAAGAATTCCCAGGTGGCTCAGAGGTTAAAGCGTCTGCCTGGAATGTGGGAGACCCGGGTTCGACCCCTGGGTCAGGAAGATCCCCTGGAGAAGGAAATGGCAACCCACTCTAGTTCTCTTGCCTGGAGAATCCTACGGAAGGAGGAGCCTGGTGTGCTACAGTCCATGGGGTCGCAAAGAGTTGGACATGATTGAGCGACTTCACTTTAAGAAGCAAATGAACAGGAAGGGTCAGATCTTGTGAAAGGTCAGGGGATTCAGGATTATCACCTCCCTAACTCTCGAGTACTGTTTCATGACCATTACTTTTCCAAACTCCTGAGTTCCCCTGCTTTCCTATCATTCTGGCACACTCTACTCATCTCTACTACTGTCGTCTTCCAATTTCTTTATCCTATCCTCTGTTCCTTTCATTAATAACTTAGGCATGTGACACTATGCTCACCTCTCCTTCCCAATTCCTCCTGACATCCTGAGTGACAGTGGCCTCTCATTGCTTGATTTATTTTAATGATGATTTCTTCCATTTCACCATAGCCAACTACTCTTACTTATAGCCATATCTATGTCTGAAATCTTACCCTTGTGATACCCCATTCCCTGACCACTGTCTCCCATCTTTCTAAGTCTGACTTCTTCAATAACCCTAGAATTCAACCTCATCAGGATAGCTAGCCCTCTAACACCATTCCATTTCCAGTCTATCAGATTCTCTTGGCTTTGTATCTTTTCTGAATTCCACAACCAATCACCATCACTCCTTAGTGGATTTTTTTTTTTTTTAACCAGTTTCTTGACTCTTCTTACTTCAGAGGAATGATTCTTCATATTTCTGGTAAATCATTGAGAATCTAATGAAAGCCAGATTCCCTCTCTTTGGAATATCCCCAACTGCTACTGCTGCTAAATCACTTCAGTCATGTCCAACTCCTAGTGACCCCATGGACTGCAGCCTACCAGGCTCCTCCATCTATGGGATTTTCCAGGCAAGAGTACTGGAATGGGTTGCCATTGCCTTCTCCGGGAATATCCCCAATAAGACCACATAATTCATTCCCTCACTCCTTCAATTCTTTCTAAAAATGCTGCCTTATTAGTGAGGTCCTTCCTGGCCACTCTATTCTAACACTTCTATTCTCACCCCATTTGCTCTCCCCATGTCCTGCTTCATTCGTCTTTGTGGCACTAGCCACCAGCTAAGATGGTATTTAAGTTTTTATTGGTTTGTTGCTTGTTCTCCACCACATTAGAATAACACTGTCTACAAATGGACAAGTATTTTTGTATTTTTTTTGTTTACTGTTCTATTCCCAGTACCAAGAATAAAGCCCTTGGCTTGCACAAAATAGGACCTTAATAAACATCTCTGGAATGAGTTTTCTTCCAAGAAACATTTAATAGGCACTATTCTTCAAATTTGGGATATAATATCAGGGGCATGATGGCTCTCCTAAAACCATGAAGCTCAGAAGCTCAATTGTAACCAAGCTTCTCAAATATTCCTCATACATCCCACTATAGTTTTAAAAATCGTTACATACTGATCACAAGCAAATCTACTACTTCTTTAGTCTAAATGTCTTTCCATAGTTCCTCATGTTCAAGTCAAATGTCTATTCTCACCTCCACCTCAAGGTTCCATTAGGCAGAAGTCCTTTTCTATATCCAACCTGCTCATTCTCTCATATGAACAATGTTCATGAACTGCTAGCAAATCAGATATTCAAGCCAGATATTTGAGTGTCATCACTGACTTACCTTTCCTTTTCTTCTCATCTGCCATCAATCAATAGCTCCTATTGTATACATATGAGTATCTTTAAATCCATCATTATGCCTAACACCCATTCCCCACGGCCCTTGCACTAGTGGATGATTCATTAGTTTTCATTGGATTATTTCAATAACTTCTCATTGGGTTCTTTCCCTTTAGTATCACTCTTATAAGTATACAAGTCTCATTAATTCTCTCCCTTTGCTAGACCTTTCAGATCCTTCCTTCTCCTAGAGAATAAAATAAAAATACCTTAGAATAGCCTTTGAGCCTTAAAGTCTAATGCTGCTGTGAAACTGAAGTAGCCTGCAGTGCTGAGCCAACATGTGGAGGACAGATGCCTGGAGAATGGCCTGGATCCACAACAGACTTTGCTTAAGCTAGAAAGAAACTGTTGTGTGAAACCACTGAGCTCTTGGTATTGTTTGTTACTGTAGATAATTTAGCCTATTCTGACTGACACGATACTCTTATATGGGTTTACTCTTTCACCTCTGTATTTTCCCCCAGAACCAGCACACCTACACATCACACTTTAACGTCTAAAACTGGTACCAAACTGGTTTCATATTCCAGATTTTATCATGCTCTCTTATGTCTGTAGGCACTTACATACTTGGTTCTATTGGTCTTTAATGCTATTTTCTTCCTAATTTGTCTACAGAACTTCCTCTTATTTATCATTTGAAATCTTTCTTAAACATCAGCTTCTCTGGAAAAATTTCCCCAATCATTCAACATGAAAGTAAACATTACCTTTGTTCCTTACACTTAAACTTTAAATTATACTTTAAATTGCATGTGTCAAATTATAGAGCAATTTTTTTGTTGACTTGTGTCATTCTTTCATCACAATAATTTGAGGGTCTGAACAATATCCTTTGTACTTTCAACTCAATAAATGCTTATTGAATGCATGATGTCTAAATAAATTTTTAGAAAGATATCAGGACAGGTAAACATGCAATTAAATCTATAGTTATAAATTATGATGACTGCTACACAGAAAGAGAACTATGAGAGAGGCTAATAGAAGGGCTTAATTTATGCAGAGTGGTCAGCAAAGTTATGGTGAACTGTTATTTAAAATCAATAGGATGAGTACAAGTTTGCTAGTGAAGAGCCAGTGATTTCTCAACGATGGACTACCCTACTTGGACATCACACGTGTGGAAACTCCCCATTTTTATAACCCAGTTCATAGAAATAATAAAGATATAAAAANGAAACCAACTCACTGAGAAGCAATTAATCTTTCCATTAATAAGAAAAATGGAAGAAACAAACCAGCACCTAAGGCTCAGGTCTGGTTTTGAGGACCTACCGGTGTGACCTCTGCAAGCAAAGTAAGGAGTACCACATGCCACGCACTCATTTCTTTTTTCTTGCTTGTTTTATCTCATGAAAAAAAGAAAGAAATTTTGCCACCTGCAGCAACTCGGATGGACCTAGAAATTATCAAACGAAGTGAAGTCAGTCAGAAAGAGAAGGACAAATATCATATGATGTCACTTCTACGTGGAATCTATTAACAAAAAACAATGATACAAATGAACCTATTTACAAAACCGAGATTGAGTCACGGGTGTAGAAAACAGATGTATGGCTACCAGGGAGACCGAGGGGAGGGATCAACTGGAAGATCGAAATTGACATACACACATTACTGTTTATAACATAAGAAATAACAAAGGCCCACTGCATAGCCCAGGGAACTGTGCTCAATACTCTATCATGCCGTGGATGGGAAAGGAACCTAAGCAAAAGTGGATATATGTATACGTATAACTGATTTACTGTGTTGTAAACCTGCAACTAACACAGTATTATAAATCAAGTATGCTCCAATTTAATAAAAGAAGATGCCATTGGATGCTGGGTACCCAGACGGAGTCTCCACTCACTGAAGCCGCGGAGAAGCAATGCAGGCAGGAACAGAACTGATCACGGCATTTATAAAGCCACTGCTTTCGGGGGTGTTGCCCACCCGTTTCCCATGACCCACGTCTAAGACAAAGGATACAGAAAGCCTCAATGTTATTATAGACACACCAGAGTGTTTCATGGCGAAATCCTGAAACCCTAAAGACAACGCTAACCTTTCTGATGTGTCACCTGTGGGATCTCCCCTCTCCCAACTCAAAACTCTTTCTTGCTTTTCTTATATATCTATAAGATGGCAAAGAATCTGCCTGCAACGCAGGAGACCTGGGTTCGATCCCTGGGTGGCGAAGATCCCCTGGAGGAGGGCATGGCAACCCACTCCAGTATTCTTGCCTGAACAGTTCCATCGACAGAGGAGCCTGGCGGGCTCTAGTTCACAGGGTCGCAAAGAGTTGGGACACAATTGAGCGACTAACACTTTCAGACTTTGCACTTTTCACACACACACACACACACACACACACACACACAAATATATGGAAATATTTCTTTCTACCCTTCATCTCCTTCAGCACAGAGCAGGATATAAAAAGGTGGATTTTTCCTTTGCAAATACAATCATCAGATGTCACCGCTTTTTTTTTTTTTTTTTTTTGCAATGAATGCTTTCTTTGGTTATTTTGAGACCTCGTATTAAAAGCTATTCTTTCCTTCTGGCCTATTCCTCTTAACCCAATTAAACCCAATTAAATCCTCTGCCTTGACGGTTCTATTTCTCCCGCCTTAATTATCCGTTAGCATGTCTCTGTTACTGCATGTTCTTTTCCACTGGCCCACACCCCCGGCGTTATCACTCAGAGGGCGTGATACACATGCAGATAAAACCTTCAGGTTAGATTTTCACCTGGCAGACTCCCTGCCAAGTGGGAATTCACCAACACGACACTGCCATTTTAAGACTGAATTCCAAAGGAGCTTCAAATACTGGAGGAGGGCAGGGTGATCATGTCCAGGAGGTTTTAAAAACAGCCACATACAAAATAATTTGCCTCTGTTGAGAATGTCTTTGAATTAATTAGGTCGTTAGGAAAACATACTGAATTTATGACGGTCCAGATAACTGCCTTCCACATGTATTTAGAAACTTCACTTGTCTTGTGTCTATAGGGAGGGGGCAGAATTGCTTATCCAAGACTTTTACAGATGAGCTGCAAATAAGTGTCTCTCCAAAGAGACCTCGGTTCGATTCCTGGGTTGGGAAGATCCCCTGGAGAAGGAAATGGCAACCCACTCCAGTATTCTTGCCTGGAGAATCCCATGGACAGAGGGGTCTGGTCAGCTATACGTCTTCGGGTTAGAAAGACTCAGACAGGACTGGGTGACTAACACTTCCCTTCACTTTATTAGAGGTACTTCCTTAGTGGCTTAGACGGTAAATTATCTTCCTGCAGTTTAAGAGACCTGGGTTTGATCCCTGGGTTAGGAAGATCCCCTGGAGAAGGGAAAAGCTAACCACACTTCAGTATCCTGGCCTGGAGAATTCCATGGGTGGATGGGGTCACAAAGAGTCAGACACTACTGAGCGACTTTCACTTTCACCCTTTTTCAAGGAGACCCATTTAGATGCTTGATTTTACTTCCCAAATGAAGAGCTTTTAAAAATACACTCAGTATTCCGTTGTGGGCATGTACCACAGATTCTTGATCCATTCATGTCGATGGACTTCTAGGATGCAGAACTATAGCCATAAATAAGGAGCAAAATTGAGTCTATTTTGGTGAGGTGGAGAAATGCAGAGTCTGTCATCAAGAGGAAAGGAAAGTGAAAAAGAGAAAAACAAATATCGAATATTAAGGCATATGTATGGAATATAGAAAGATGGTCCTGATGAACCTGTTTGCACGGCAGGAATACAGATGCAGACACAGAAAACAGACTTGTGGACACAGCGGGGGAAGGAGAGGGTGGGGGAACTGAGACCGCAGCACTGACTTCTACACACCCCCACGTGTGAAACAGACCGCTAGGAAGCTGCTGTATGACACAGAGCGCGCGGCTCGGCTCTGTGATGACCTGGGTGGGACGAGGTGTGAATCAAGAGGGAGGGGATGCATGTATGCGTACAGCTGATTCACACTGTCGTACAGCAGAAAGTAACACTGTACAGAAATTATCCTCCAATTTAAACATGCATGCACGCAAACACTCAAGAACATCAGAAATGCACTAGCTTTACCAAGACTGTGGCTCCGTGGTAGACAATCTGCCTGCCAATGCAGAACATGCAGGAGACATGGGTTCGATCCCTGGGTTGGGAAGATCTTCTGGAGGAGGAAATGATCACCCACTCCAGTATTCTTGCCTGGAGAATCCCATGGACAGAGGAACCTAGAGGAACCCAGTCCATGGGGTAGCAAACAGCTGGACACGACCAAGCAACTGAGTAAAGTTTACACACACAAGAGTAAAGTTCAATTCAGTTCAGTCGCTCAGTTGTGTCTCACTCTTTGTGACCCCATGAAGTGCAGCACGCCAGGCTTCCTTGTCCATCAACTCCCAGAGCTTGCTCAAACTCATGTGCATCGAGTCAGTGATGCCATCCAGCCATCTCACCCTCTGTCGTCCCCTTCTCCTCCTGCCGCCAATCCCTCCCAGCATCAGGGTCTTTTCAAATGAGTTGGCTCTTCATTTGAGGTGGTCAAAGTATTGGAACTTCAGCTTCAACATCAGTCGCTACAATGAACACTCAGGACTGATTTCCTTTAGGATGGACTAGTTGGATCTCCTTGCAGTCCAAGGGGCTCTCAAGAGTCCTCCAGAACCGCAGTTCAAAAGCATTGATTCATTGGCACTCAGCTTTCTTCACAGTCCAACTCTCACATTCATACGTGACCAGTAGAAAAACCATAGCCTTGAGTAGAAGGACCTTTGTTGGCAAGGTAATATCTCTGCTTTTCAATATGCTATCTAGGTTGATCATAACTTTCCTTCCAAGGAGTAAGCGTCTTTTAATTTCATGGCTGCAGTCACCATCTGCAGTGATTTTGGAGCCCCCCAAAATAAAGTCTGACACTGTTTCCACTGTTTCCCCATCTATTTCCCATGAAGTGATGGGATTGGATGCCACGATTTTCGTTTTCTGAATGTTGTCCTTTAAGCCAAGCTTTTCACTCTCCTCTTTCACTTTCATCAAGAGGCTTTTTAGCTCCTCTTCACTTTCTGCCATAAGGGTGGTGTCATCTGCATATCTGAGGTTATTGCTATTTCTCCCAGCAATCTTGATTCCAGCCCTGTCTCTTATACACATCTAGATGTGTATAAGAGACAGCGACAGAGGAGCCTGGCGGGCTCTAGTTCACAGGGTCGCAAAGAGTTGGGACACAATTGAGCGACTAACACTTTCAGACTTTGCACTTTTCACACACACACACACACACACACACACACACACACAAATATATGGAAATATTTCTTTCTACCCTTCACCTCCTTCAGCACAGAGCAGTATATAAAAAGGTGGATTTTTCCTTTGCAAATACAATCATCAGATGTCACCGCCTTTTTTTTTTTTTTTTTGCAATGAATGCTTTCTTTGGTTATTTTGAGACCTCATATTAAAAGCTATTCTTTCCTTCTGGCCTATTCCTCTTAACCCAATTAAACCCAATTAAATCCTCTGCCTTGACGGTTCTATTTCTCCCGCCTTAATTATCCGTTAGCATGTCTCTGTTACTGCATGTTCTTTTCCACTGGCCCACACCCCCGGCGTTATCACTCAGAGGGCGTGATACACATGCAGATAAAACCTTCAGGTTAGATTTTCACCTGGCAGACTCCCTGCCAAGTGGGAATTCACCAACACGACACTGCCATTTTAAGACTGAATTCCAAAGGAGCTTCAAATACTGGAGGAGGGCAGGGTGATCATGTCCAGGAGGTTTTAAAAACAGCCACATACAAAATAATTTGCCTCTGTTGAGAATGTCTTTGAATTAATTAGGTCGTTAGGAAAACATACTGAATTTATGACGGTCCAGATAACTGCCTTCCACATGTATTTAGAAACTTCACTTGTCTTGTGTCTATAGGGAGGGGGCAGAATTGCTTATCCAAGACTTTTACAGATGAGCTGCAAATAAGTGTCTCTCCAAAGAGACCTCGGTTCGATTCCTGGGTTGGGAAGATCCCCTGGAGAAGGAAATGGCAACCCACTCCAGTATTCTTGCCTGGAGAATCCCATGGACAGAGGGGTCTGGTCAGCTATACGTCTTCGGGTTAGAAAGACTCAGACAGGACTGGGTGACTAACACTTCCCTTCACTTTATTAGAGGTACTTCCTTAGTGGCTTAGACGGTAAATTATCTTCCTGCAGTTTAAGAGACCTGTGTTTGATCCCTGGGTTAGGAAGATCCCCTGGAGAAGGGAAAAGCTAACCACACTTCAGTATCCTGGCCTGGAGAATTCCATGGGTGGATGGGGTCACAAAGAGTCAGACACTACTGAGCGACTTTCACTTTCACCCTTTTTCAAGGAGACCCATTTAGATGCTTGATTTTACTTCCCAAATGAAGAGCTTTTAAAAATACACTCAGTATTCCGTTGTGGGCATGTACCACAGATTCTTGATCCATTCATGTCGATGGACTTCTAGGATGCAGAACTATAGCCATAAATAAGGAGCAAAATTGAGTCTATTTTGGTGAGGTGGAGAAATGCAGAGTCTGTCATCAAGAGGAAAGGAAAGTGAAAAAGAGAAAAACAAATATCGAATATTAAGGCATATGTATGGAATATAGAAAGATGGTCCTGATGAACCTGTTTGCACGGCAGGAATACAGATGCAGACACAGAAAACAGACTTGTGGACACAGCGGGGGAAGGAGAGGGTGGGGGAACTGAGACCGCAGCACTGACTTCTACACACCCCCACGTGTGAAACAGACCGCTAGGAAGCTGCTGTATGACACAGAGCGCGCGGCTCGGCTCTGTGATGACCTGGGTGGGACGAGGTGTGAATCAAGAGGGAGGGGATGCATGTATGCGTACAGCTGATTCACACTGTCGTACAGCAGAAAGTAACACTGTACAGAAATTATCCTCCAATTTAAACATGCATGCACGCAAACACTCAAGAACATCAGAAATGCACTAGCTTTACCAAGACTGTGGCTCCGTGGTAGACAATCTGCCTGCCAATGCAGAACATGCAGGAGACATGGGTTCGATCCCTGGGTTGGGAAGATCTTCTGGAGGAGGAAATGATCACCCACTCCAGTATTCTTGCCTGGAGAATCCCATGGACAGAGGAACCTAGAGGAACCCAGTCCATGGGGTAGCAAACAGCTGGACACGACCAAGCAACTGAGTAAAGTTTACACACACAAGAGTAAAGTTCAATTCAGTTCAGTCGCTCAGTTGTGTCTCACTCTTTGTGACCCCATGAAGTGCAGCACGCCAGGCTTCCTTGTCCATCAACTCCCANTACAGAAAAATTGCCAAACAAGAGTCAACAAATATTTTTCAAAGCCTGTATATGGAAAAGTGATACTAAACTCAATAAGAAAATGATTTCATGGAAGGAAAGAGAGTTAATAGAACCACAAGAACAGGATTTTAAAATAACTGTCTCCAGAAAAACTAAAGGAGGGGATATCATCTATGAGACAAGAAGAAAGATTTGAAATAAGAACAGGTTAAAATGGAAAAAAGAAGAAACTGGACAAGTAATGAAAGTAACAATTTTGCATTTATTAAATGTTTATTGAAATTAAAAAATAAGATGCAACTGTAAGTATAAAGAGCTGAATGGCTACGAATAAAAAATTAATTAATGATTTGAAAAATCAAGCTAAAGCATTCTCTCAGATAAAGAGATCAGAAGTATAGAAAAAAATAAAGGGATATAGATTCTGAAGTTCTTACATATGTCTAATAAAATTTTCTTTAAAGATGAAATAAAGAGGGGGAATGTGAAATAATCTTTGATGATATATTGGCCTTAATTTTTCCCAGAATTGAGAAAAGACAAGAATTCTCAGACTGAAAAGATCTACCAAGGCCCAAGTGAGATAGTTACATAAAATTAGACCTAGATTCCTTGTCATGAAAGGTCAATGTATTAAGAATAAAATTAGAATCTTAAAATTACCAATTTTAAGAGAAAAAAAAGAAATTAGATTATCATTCAGACATTTTCACCAACCACATGGAAACAAAAGGGAAATAGAGAATATCCAAATGTGAAAAAAGAAAATACCTTTAAATTTATCATTTTTTACTAAGGATTATATAAATGAAGCTGAAATAATGAAGACATTTTCAGACTCTAAAAAGCCTACCATTTGCAGGCCCTTTCAGAAAGAGTTACTACAGGATGTTGGAGCTGGTTATCGTTGGTGAAATTGTGGAGAAACAAGCACACTAGAACCTTGGTGTCTCAGATGGTGAAGAATCCACCTGCAGTGTAGGAGACCTGGGTTCGATCCCTGGTTTGGGAAGATTCCCTGGAGAAGCAAAAGGCAACCCTCTCCAGTATTCTTGCCTGGAGAATTCCATGGACTGTATAGTCCATGGGATTGCAAAGAACTAGACATGACTGAGCGATTAACACTTTCAGCACTTTCAAGTACATGCGTATCATGCTTGTCAGAACATAAAGTGGCCTGGCTACTTGAAATACAATCTGGGGATATTAACAAAATAAAAATAGGCATATCCTAAAAACCAATAATCTCACCTCAAGATATCTGTCTCAGAGAAACTTTCATTTGTGAACATATTTATTGTAGCATTATTTGTCAAGGTGAAAAATGGGCTTCAGTGGAGTAATGGCTAAATATAGTCATACTATGGAACACAAAACAACAATAAGAAGGGATATGAAAGATCTATTGATATATGCATCAATCTGGATTTATCTCTAAGATTTACTGTTGAGTGAAATGGGCAGGTTGAAGAATGGTATGTGCATTAGGATACTATTTATTTAATGAAAAAGCAATAGGTTCAACATGAAATACACATTTTGCTCATATCATAAATATTTTGCATATATTTTCCATATATAACTGACAAAAGTGGACGGAAATAAATCACAAATAACTAGTTACTTGTGTGGAGGATGTGGTGAGAGGCTTTATTCATATTTATAATAAGCAAAACTTTTAGTGACTGATCAAGGCTGTTTAAGCAGGGAATTTTAAGGGTAAAAGAGGACTCTGGGTATTGTGAGGAAAACGTATTTGGAGGCCAGTGTGGAGCCTGTTGCAGTACTTAGGACCGTTAGGCACTCTGGGCACAGAGCCTGGGGCCCATGAAAATTTTTTAATTTCTTTTAAAATCTGAATTAAAAAATAAAATGATAATGGATATATAATAAAGAATCCAGTTATCTTTGTAGCAATGCAACATTAAAATATAACATTTGTTTATTTATTTATATTTTTATGAATAAAACCCAGATTAGGAGAGAGAATGCCTGGATGGATCGGACTGGTGGTGGTGAACATGGAACCCAGAGGATAAAGACAAAATATATTTTGTCTTTCAGAAAAGCCTGAACCTGGCCGTAAATTGAGAGTGAGAAATTGAGGGAGAGGAAGACAGCAAAGACAACTCCCAGGATTCTGACTCAAGATTGTGTTGTTGCCACTTACTGAGATGGGGATGAGAGGTAGGGGGTGAGTGGGGGTCAGGGTGTAAGGGGGATTTTCTCAACTCTGGATAAATGAGAGAGTCACATGGGAAGCTTGAAAAATTCAAATTTCTGCCGCAGCTCCCAGACTTGATCCCATCCAAAATCTTGAAAGGGATGAGGAATGCTGACATTTTGGGCCACAGAAAGGCAAGATTTCTAAATGGAGAATGACATGATCAGACAGCATTTTGTTTTGTTTTTAAATTCATATTTGATAGCAGTAGTGAGTTCACAAGAGATTGGAGGATAATCAGGAACTACAATATCTAACAAACCCAGGCTGCCTGATTCTCAGCCACTCCCAGGCTAGGAAGAGATTAATGGAACTAAAGCTGTTTGGAAAAGAGCTGAAAAGACCTCCTGGCCAGACCCGGCCCAGAGCACAGCTTGGCTGAAGCCCGGGGCATTTGGAGCACATGGGCCTTGGGGCCATCAGCATTCTCTGGCCAAACCGCAGTGCTAATTTAAATGTTCAGTTGTCACAAAACAGTGAACCTGAACCATAATGATGTTTTAAAAGCAGAATTTTAAGACCAAAGTGAAGTGAAAAGTCGCTTAGTCGTGTCCGACTCTTTGCGACCCTATGGACTGTAGCCCACCAGGCTCCTCCATCCATGGGATTCTCCAGGCAAGAGTACTGGAGTGGGTTGCCATTTCCTTCTCCAAAAGTATTTCACAAAAAAAGCATTGCAAGAAAGCTGGCCATCCCTCAGATAATGATTTTTAAATGGTGGGCTTCAAAATATTTTCGGGCCCCAGATGAAGGGGCTGAAGCAGGAAGGGGCACAGAGCTGTACGTCTGTCTTTACTCATATAGGACTGTCAACAAGTATGACTCTTCTGAAGACCTGTCAGCAGACCCTGATAGTTGAGCAGGACATGATACTCGATGCTGCACTCATCAGGACAGTGAGGTATTTGGGTAAGCTGTGGTGACTCTTCCGGCCTGAGTTGTTTCATTTTCCCCACAAGACGGGAGAAATGAGAGCACTTTTTTTTACATCTTGTTTCAAGGAAACAGTTGTTCTTAAAGTCTTTTAAATGAGTGATACCTTTAGGATTCTACGGAAAGCTGACCTTTTCTGGAGAAAAATATAAAATTTTCCTGTATCTAGATATTTATAAGACCAGTGATTAATCCTTGGTGAAGTGAAAGGGAAATTCACTTAGTGGTGTCCATCTCTTACGGAATTCTCCAGGCCAGGATACTGGAGTGGGTAACCTATCCTTTTTCCAGTGGGTCTTTCTGACCCAGGAATCAAACCTGGGTCTCCTGCATTGCAGGCGGATTCTTTACCAACTGAGCTATGAGGGAAGCCCATCTTTGGTAATGTTTATAAATCACCGGCAAAGCTCTGGGCCCTTTGTGGAGATTCAGCCAATAGTAACTGTTATTAATATAATTAGAAAGTAAGAGTAAGGACCATGATAGGTATACAAAGAAAGTGGCCTTCGGGATGGGCCTGAAAAGATGGATAGGATTTCAACAGGGCAAAAGAAAAACAAGAGCTACAGCAATGGCAAAAATGGAAGACTCAGTGATGAAGAGATTACGCAGAATGAGCACTGCTACTAAGATTTAGCTCCGTTCCAGGTGTGATATGCATTATTTACTTCAACCTCCACAACGAGATATGTTAGAGAATAGGAAACAGAGAAAAGGAAATGTTCTTACTCAGAATTACCCACTCAACTTTGCTTCTGCTTCCTTAGCAAATAATTGGTTATCTTTCTGTCACTACAGGTTCATTTGCACTTTCTAGAGATTTAAGCCTATGGGATCATATAGCATATACTCATTTTTGTCTGGCTTCTCTCACTTAGCGTAATTATTTTGAGATTCCCTCATGTTGTTACACACGTAATTAGTTCATATGTCATGATTTGCTTATTCATCTGTTCATGGACACCTGGATTATTACTAGGTTTCAGCTATTACAAATAAAGCATCTATGAACATTCATGTATGTGTCTTTATTTGGAAAGATGCTTCCATTTTTATTTGGTCCATCTCTAGGAATGGAATGGCTAGATCAGATTGTAGGTGTCTGTCTAATGTTTTAACACACTACCAAATACTTCTCCAAAGTGGTTTTACAGTTTCACATTACCACCAATAGTGAATGAACATTTCAGTTGTGCCATACTTGTGCCCAAACTTGGTAAGTTCGATTTTTGAAAAACTTTAACCATTATCATATATATGTAGAGGTATCTCATTGGATTTTAATTTGCATTCCCCTAATGGTTAATGATTTTGAGCATTTTTAAATGTTTTCATTCATGTATCATTTTTGGTAAATTGTTCAAACCTTTTGCCTGTTTTTAAATTTTTTGTTTTTTTTCTAATTATTAATTTATTTATATATAAGTCCACTGTATATGGGACTTCCTAAGTGGCACTAGTGGTAAAGAATTTGCCTGCCAATGCAGGAGACACAAGAGCCATGGGTTTGCTCCCTGTGTCAGGAAGATACCCTGGAGGAGGAAATGGCAACCCACCCCAGTATTCTTGCCTGGAGAATCCCATGGACAGAGGAGCCTGGCTGGCTACAGTCCATGGGGTCATAAAGAGTCCGACATGATGAAGAGTCTAAGCACACTGCTGTATATCAGATGCATAATTTGCAAATATTTCTCCCTCGTCCACAGCTTGTCTTTTCATACTTTAATATTTTTTGCAGAGGGAAAGTTTTTAATTTTGATGAAGTACAAGATCAATATTTTTTCTTCTATAGATCAGGCTTTTGGTGTTCTATCCAGAAAATCTTTGCTTAACCTAAGTATTCACAATAATAAAATACCATGTACTGGGGGTTTAAACAACAGACATTTATTTTTCAGTTTTGGAGGCTGGGAAGCCAAAAATCAAGGTGCCACAGATTGGGTTTCTGGTGAGAGCCCTTTTCCTGGTTTGCAGATTGCCTTCTTTTGGTGTCCTCACATGGGAGAGGGAAAGGGTGTCTTTTCTTATAAGGACACTAATCTAATCATGGACATCACTCTCATGATCTCCTCCAACCTTAATTACTTACCAGTTTCCACCTCCAAACTATCTCACTGAGGGACAGGACTTCAATATACGAATTTTGGGGGGTACAAATGTTCAATCTGTAACACCAAGGTCACAACAGTTTTTCCTGTATTTTCTTTTTTTATTCTCTATATTTTCTTCTAAAATTTTTAGACTTAGATTCACATTAGGTCTATGATACTATGATTTACATTTCAGTGTATGATCCATATGGAGCTGATTTTTGTATATTGCACAAGATTTGGATTGAAGCTCATTTTTTAGCATATAGATATCCAATTGTTTCAGCATCACTTGTTAAAAGGACTATACTTTCTCCACTGATTTGCTTTTACACCTTTGTCAGTTGTCCTTAAGTGTGAATTTGTATCTGGTTTCTCAATCTGTTCTGTTCATCTATTTGTGGATCTTTATGCCAGTACCACATTGTCTTAATTACTGTAGCTTTAGAAAAATCTAGAAATATGTAGTGTTAGCTCTCCTGCATTGTTCTTTTTCAAAGTTGTTTTAGAAAGAGTTTGTTAATTCCTACCAGAAAGCCTGCTGTGATTTTGATTGGAATTTTGTTGAATCTATACATCAATTTAGGGAAGAATTGGCANATCTAGAAATATGTAGTGTTAGCTCTCCTGCATTGTTCTTTTTCAAAGTTGTTTTAGAAAGAGTTTGTTAATTCCTACCAGAAAGCCTGCTGTGATTTTGATTGGAATTTTGTTGAATCTATACATCAATTTAGGGAAGAATTGGCATCTTAAGAATAATTAAGTATTCATATTAAGAACATTCAGTATTCTTAAGTGAATACCGTATATCTCTTCACTTATAAAGTTCTTTAAAATTTCTCTCAGTAATGATTTGTTGTTTTTGGTGAATAATTCTTATCTACCTATTGTCATATTTATCTCTAGGTCTTTCATAAATTTTGATTTCATTGCATAGGACATTTTTATTTTGATTTCTGATTGCTCATTGCTAATATAGAAATATAAGTGATTTCTTTTTGTCTTCTGCAATCTTACTGAATTTACATTTTAGTTATAATAATTTTTTTAAAGATCCCATCAGATTTTTTACATAGATGATCATATCATCAAAAGAATAAAGACGGTTTTACTTCTTTTCTTTTCCTTGGTTTGTTGCACCGGCTGGAACCAAAAGTGTAATATTGCACAGAATTGGAGACTGAACATAAAAATTTTCTTCTTGATCTTATGGAGAAAGCATTCAGTCTTTGCCATTACGTTATTTGCTAACTGTAGGAGTTTCGTAGTTGTCCTTTATCAGACTGAGGCAGTTCCCATCTATTCTTAGTTTGCTGAGAATTTACACCAGGAATGGCTGTTGAGTTTTATCAATTATTTTTTTCTGCCTTTATTTATATTTTTATTTCAGCCATGCCACATGGATTGTGGGATCTCAGTTCCCTGACCAGGTAGTGGAAGCACAGAGTCCTAAACACTGGACCTCTAGGGAATTCCATTTTCTACTTTTATTGACATAATCACATGATTTTTCATTTGCTAATATTTAAAATGTCAGTGTTAAAAATTTACCACTTTAAAAATATGGTAAATTACACTGATTTATTTTCTCGACTTTTCCAGAAAGTTAATCTTGCATTAACTCTACTTGGTTATAATATATTAATCTTTTTGTATATTGTTGAGCTCAATTTTTTAAAATTTTGTCAATAATTTTTTATATATGGTTTTGAGGCATATTGGTATGAAGTTTTCTTATAACATTTTAATATGATTTTAGTATCAGGAAAACACTGGCTTCAAAGAATGAGTTGAAAAGCATTCCCTTCTCTTCAGTTTTCTGAAAGAGTTTGTATAGACTTGGCATTCTTTCTTTCTTAAGCATTTCTTAATACAGTGAAGTTATATCGGCTTAAGTTTCCCCCCTTCTTCTCTGTGAGGAGATAATTTTAACTACAAATTCCATTTATTTAACAGATAAAAGGTTGTACAAGTTATCTGTTTCATCTTGAGTAAATTTTTGTGTTTTTCGAGGAATTTGTACATTTCATCTATGCTGTCTTTAAAAAAATTTTTTTTAATTGGAAGTTAATTACTTTACACTATTGGGTTGGTTTCTGCTTAAGGTGTAACATTGTTTATCGTAGTATTGCTTTATTGTACTTTTACTACTTATAAAATCTTCAGTAATGTCACCTCTTTTATTCCTGAATTTGGTAATTTGTATCTTCTTTCTTTTTGTGCTGATCAGTTTTGATAGAAGTTTGTCAACTTTATTACTTCCTCGAAGAGGCTGCTCTTAATTTCATTGATTTCCCCCCCCCATCATATCTCTATTGCATATTTTTAATGGATTTATCCTCTAATTTTTTAATGTTGTGTATCTGGAAAGGTCTTTACCCTTCTCTTGTTTTAAAAAGATATTCTCATGGAAGCAAAAGAGTCTGTATTATTTTGAGTGCAAAGGAAGGCATAATTAAAATGACAGTGTGNGCACAGGCAACCGCGGCAAACAGCCCAGACCTGGGGAGATGGCGACATTGGCACACATCCCGGACCTCAGAGCAGGGCGACTGCAGCACACAGCCCGGAACTCTGCAGAAGGCTACCTCAGCACACAGCCCAGATATCGGAACAGGGCGACCTAGGCACACAGCCCGGTCTTCGGCACAGAGGGAACGAGGCACAGAGCCAGGAACTCATCGCAAGCCTAGGGTGGAAAACAGCCTGGACTCAGTGCAGGGCGACCACGGAACACAGCTCGAACCACAGTGAAGAGCGACCGAGGCAAACAGCACCGACCTCGGGGCATGGCAAATGTGGCACCCAGACCGGATATCAGCGCAGGGCAACTGCAGCACACAGCCCGGACCTCCTCACAAGGCTACCGCTGGACACAGCCTGGAACCCGTTTCAAGGCTACCATGGCACACAGACTGGACCTCGGCACAGGGCGACCGTGGCACACAGCTCAAACTCAGTGAAGGGCAACCGCGGCACTCAGCCCAAAAATCTGTTCAGGGCCACCATGGCACAGAGCTTGCAACTCGTTGCTAGCCAACCGTGGAAAACAGCCTGGACCTCTGCACTGGGCGAAANGTGTTTTTTTTTGTTTTTTTTTTTTTTTTTTTAATCTTCAATATCAAGGATACTAGCCAGCACATAGTAAAGTGTTTAGTAAGTGTTACCGAATGAATGAATGAGAGCACAGATAACATCCCATTACTATTTTATGACTTTTAATAAGACCTAGAATATAAAATTGTTCTTTTTTTATTCCATACGTTATGGCTTAAAAAATTTTTTTAATTGGAGGATAATTGTTTTACAATATTGTATTGGTTTCTGCTCTACAACAACATGAATCAGCCCTAAATATACATATATCCCCACCCTCATGATTGTTCTTGACTTCTCTTATACTGGAGCTGGACTGTGGTTCCTGTTTCTAATTTGATGGGTGTACTCTAAGAAATTGGGGGGAGGTAGGATGGAGGCATCTCCAAAAACCTCCTGGGTATTCTCACGAGATGCCCACTTACATCTGAATCTTAACATTGTCATTACACCATCGTCATTATGACCACGTATTCAGCACAGTGCCAAGACTCGGTAGCTACCCAATAGGTGTCACGATGAATTTATAAGTAAATGAAAAAAAGTGAGCTTATAAAACTTCAGGATGGGTGTGTCACAGATGCATCAGTTCAGTTCAGTCGCTCAGTCATGTCCAACTCTTCGCGAGCCCACGAATCGCAGCACGCCAGGCCTCCCTGTCCATCACCAACTCCCTAAGTTCACTCGGACTCACAGATGCTTAGGGTATAAATAATCATAACCTTAAAGAAATAGAGAATTATGAAACAAGGGTGATGTGAAAAAAGCACCCTTTTGAATTCATCCCTGCTTCCTTTAAAGTCATTAATTTATATATTTATCCATCTATCCAATTATTTGCAAAATATTTGCTGAAAGTCTAAAGGGTCTGAGGCAGTCTGGATAAATGTATATAAGGCAGACCCCTCAAGAGACTTCTAGTCTAGTTTGGTTCAGTTCAGTCGCTCAGTCGTGTCCAACTCTTCGTGACCCCAGGAACTGCAGCTCGCCAGGCCTCCCTGGCCATCATCAACTCCAAGAGTCCACCCAAACCCATGTCCATTGAGTTGGTGATGCCATCCAACCATCTCATCCTCTGTTGTCCCCTTCTCTTCCTGCCCTCAATCTTTCCCATCATTAGGGTCTTTTCAAATGAGTCAGCTCTTTGCATCAGGTGGCCAAAGTATTGGAGTTTCAGCTTCAACACCAATCCTTCCAATGAACACCCAGGACTGATCTCCTCTAGGATGGACTGGTTGGATCTCCTTGTAGTCCAAGGGACTCTCAAGAGTCTTCTCCAACGCCACAGTTCAAAAGCATCAATTCTTCGGTGCTCAGCTTTCTTTATAGTCCAACTCTCACATCCATACATGACCACTGGAAAAACCATAGCATTGACTAGATGGACCTTTGTTGGCAAAGTAATGTCTCTGCTTTTTAATATGCTGTCTAGGCTGGTCATAACTTTCCTTCCAGGGAGTAAGCTAGTCTAGAGGAGACCATTAATAAGGAATCAGGGGCTTAAAATACTAATACTTGACCAGAGATCCTACAGGGATAGACACCATGTGCCAGGGAGGCATTGAGAGAGGCACCTATAGGCACTGTCCAGAGAGAACAGTGAAAATCTGGAATCAGCCCTGGCTGTTGGCATTCCAAGTTGAAACAAGTATGTACTGGGTTGGCCAAAAAGTTCGTTTGGGTTTTCTGTAAGCTGTTACGGTAAAACATGAACGAACATTTCGGCCAACCCAATATAAAGCTTTTTCTACCACTTGGACCTGAATATCTGCTGTGCATTTTGACTCCATAACCAGTGCTTCTTGGGATCAGGGCCCATGTCTGAGTCATTTTGCGTTCTTCTCTGCACCGAGCATGCATAAGGTGTAACAGATATCTCATAATGGTTGTTAATACCCGTTTAGATTACCAGGATTACCATTTACTGGGCTGAAGCAGTAATTTAAGGAGTAGTATGCTAAACTGGTGAGGGCTCCCTGGTTTCTCAGCGGTAAAGAATCTGCTTGCTAGTGCAGTAGACAAAGGTTCGATCCCTGGGTTGGGAAGATGCCCTGGAGAAGAAAATGGCAACCCACCCCAGTATTCTTGCTGGAGAATTCCACGGACAGAGGAGTCTGGCAGGCTACAGTCCATGGAGTTGCAAAAGAGTCGGACATGACTGAGCAACTAAGCAACAACAACAGAGGCTAAGTTGGTAATCTAAGAAGTGCCGAGTGAAAGCTAAATACTAAAAGGATTGGGGTTATTTATTATAAAACAAGTAAAGGTAGAACCACAGATTCACAATTGATTCAGCATGAAATTTGGAAGATTCTTAACTGTCTCAATTCCTTAACTTTTGGTTAATATGAATATTTACAAAAAATTGAATTTTTTCCCCCCCTCTCTTTGACTACCTATACTGTGGCAGCTCCACTGGCCAGAAATAACTGCCATAGCCACACTGCTTCTCTAAGAAGCAGGTCATGGGTCTTACAGGCTTGGAAACAGTGGAAGTGGTTGCCAGTATGCAAGTGACATTCTGACACGCGACTTCCAGATTCAGAGCTAAATAAAAATCTTTCTGAGAAGATGAAATGGGCCCAGAGACAAAACTAGACATAAACTGCAGACGTCTGTAGTTCCTGGTCAAGGGATGACACATACATTAGGACCCAGCAGCTTCTATAACGAGGCAGAGGACAGAAGCAGGTGATTAAAGCTCAATAACCATTGACTGATGAACAGCAAAACAAAATACATGGTACCTTTTTAAGCATGTCACTCATCTATCAGAAGCAAGAAAGAAAAAAAGAAAATAAGAGGAAGACTTCATTAACAGAAATCATCTACTTTAAAACACTTTTGTTTTTACCAAGAGAAAGTAGGGATGTTAAAATAAGAGTTTCAGAAGTTACTACTGATTTTCTTAGACGATTCCATGAGTAAATCACTTAAGAAAAATCACATGGTATGGCTCAGCGTGGGATGATGGTGGAGGGAAGACTAATCTGCTAATCCTGGCAGTTGCTGTTGAGCGGAAAAACAATTCCAGGTTTTGGTCCCTACTATTTAGGGCAAGAAGCTCTCTGTCCTGCAGAACCTGCAGGGGGCCCCCTGAGTGGCCATTTCTGCTGCTGTGTGTTTAGGACGCCAGGGTCCTGTCGGTGCACAAGGAGTGGCATTTCAGAGGGATTTTCTTAAGCCCCCATTTTGGAGGTCTAAGAGAAAGGCCACCTACAGCCACAGTGGGGCAGTGAAGAGCCACTGAAGGCAGCCTCTGACAGCCTAGATACCTCATTTTAAGGAGGGAAGGCCACAGGGCTCTTAAAACTCCTCCAGCAGGAGGTCAGTTGCCTGGGAAGAATTCCCAGTGCAAAGGGCCCTCTGGTTTTTGGCCTGTCGGCCCCAGTCACAATCTGTTCTCTCCTGGTTTGGAAGCTCCCCTTCGAATGTAACAATAGAAGCTCAAGAAAGGAAACCTCTGCTTATCTGCTCAGTCAAATTTTACGAAAGCATTGCCTAGCAAGCCTCTCACACATTTCGTCCGCATTTCATGTGGGATTCCAGAGACTACACAGTTACCTTTTCTCGAACCGACTCCCCAGGAACCAGCTGAGGCTCCAAGGTAATGAACAGAGTGATGTAAGAGCCTTCACTAAGGCTTCGGACGGAGTCAAAACCCCGGTCCATCATCACGCTTCGCTCCTTACTGTAGCCCAGGAGCACTGGGGGAATATTGATCTTAAAGGTTCCATCGATCTGTGAAGAAAATACAACTAGTAAGCATCCTNTCTTTTTGGGGTGCTAGTTCTGAAAGGTCTTGTAGGTCTTCATAGAACCGTTCAACTTCAGCTTCTTCAGTGTTACTAGCTGGGGCATAGGCTTGGATTACCGTGATATTGAACGGTTTGCCTTGGAAAGGAACAGAGATCAGGGAACTCTTGGGGCGGGGCCCAGCAGTCTGTGTTATAAGAAGCTCCCTAGGTAATTCCAAGGCAACAAAAGTGTGAAAATTAATGTTCTAGGGAAATGTGGCAAAAGGAAGCTGAGGTCCTGACTATTCAGTTCTGCTTCCATGCAGAACCGGTCCTGACTACAGACCACCCATGCCTTCCAACAAAAATCTCTGGGTCTAAGCTTCCGCAGGTGCCATCCAAAGAGACACAGGTAGCAAGGGAGCAGTGGCAGCATTCCAGGAACTTAAAAAAGTTCAAGAAACCTTGGGAGGAATCTCAGAGCTCAGCTACTCAATTCTTCGTCTGATGCTTGAGTTTCCATCAACCTCTGAAGGGAACTCACTCCCATTCAAAAGCCTCGAGTTCTAAAAAAGTTCTTTCACTGGATACCAGCATGGGGCTGTACCTTCTTGCTCACTCTGATATTCTTACTCCCCCTGCTCCCACAGGGCTCAATAAGTACTAGCTGAATGAATGGATGGATGAGTGAGCTAATGAGCAGACATTCTGCCCAGTTTATGTGCTTCGAGCATGGTCTTCCTATGAAGGAGGGTGGCAGCAGTGTGCCTGGGACACTGCTTCCGTGACCCACCCAGCCAGTGCCTTGCTGAGGGGAGGAGCCCTTTGAACTTGAGATGGATGGGAGAGCTCCAGCCTAAGAGGTCCCTGGCATGGGGAGACGACTCTTTCAAGTGTTCTGAGTGTCAGGACCCAGGGGCAGCTTTCCCCCGTTGGCAATGACTTATTACATTCCTGAATAAGTGAAGGGAAATTCAGTCCATATGTTCTGGAGTTATTTGCACAATACTCAGCAAGATGCCGCCGTTGTGTAAGAGGCATTTGACGTCGGTGGCATGACTTTCTTCTTTCTGTTCTGAGAAGAGTCCCTGAAGAAAAGCCAATTCTACTGTCCCCGAAGAGGGAGGGGCAGGAGCACAGGGGGCAAGTCATCTAGGGCCATCCTGCAGGCAACTCAGCGCTTGAGGAGACTGGCAAGTCTCAGAGAGGAGGCCGAGGAGAGGGAGACTCCTGCTCAGCTGTACGCCTATGTGGGCTCAGCCAGCTGTTGCCAGAACAGCCTCAGTGGAGGGTGGGGTGGAAACAGCTTAAGGAGTTGCTGAAGAACAGTGAGGAAAAGCTGATGCATTGGAAAGATGGGGGCATCAGGAAGAGCACCTGGGTTGCATTCTGGTGTAACTTTAGGTAAGTTACTTTCTCCCTGCCAGCCTCACTTTCCCCTTTTGCAAAGTGTGAGGCTATACTCATGTTCCACCATCCTTACGCATCCCGATTGACTATTCTAGGACCTTTTTTTGTATGTCTTACTATGAATATAATCTGGAAATGCCTGGATAATATTTTTACCACAATCCTTATTAAGAAATACATTTCCCAGAGTAACTTAGTATACGTAACTGAAACAAAGTTTTCACAAATCAGTGCTTACCCTTCCTGCAAGCACTGACATGTTGATCAATGGAAAGCAGAGAGAATCCAGAAATAAACCTACACATTTATGGTCAAGTGATTTCCAACCAAGCTGCCAAGGCAATTCAATGAGTAAGAACAGCTTTTTTAGGTGGTGGTGGCACAATTGGCTATCCATATTCAAAAATACATAATACATATATGCATATGTATATATGCGTATGTACTTCACATGATGCACACAAATGAATTAAAAATGCATCCTAGGTTGAAATATTAAGGGCTAAAAGTAAGGAGTGAACTATGCGCATATGTTAACTGCAAGGATGAACCCTCATGAACATTATGTGAAGTGAAAGAAGACAAATATGAAAACTAAATACTTTGTGTTTCCACTTAATGACATTTCTAGAAAAGGCAAAACCTTAGAGACGGAAAGCAGATCATAGGTTTTCTTGGGCTGTAGGGCTGTGTGTGGGAACTTTGTGGATTGACAGCAGTATTCTAAAACTGTGATGAATGTTATTCAGCCCTGTAAATGAGCTAAAACTCATCCAATTGTCACTAAAATGGGTGAACTTTACAATATGTACATTATAATTCAAAGAGATATGACAACTAATAAAATTAAACCCAAAGGATAAAGATGATACATGATTTACTCAATTATGTTGTTTTTTGGGCGTGATGAGTTAGTTCTGGACCACCTCTTATTGCCTTATTAGTCTCTCTTCATATCATCCACAGCATCATTGCACATAAATATACTACTCATGGATACTAGTCATTTGACCTCACGGACCGTAGCACGAGAGGCTTCCCTGTCCATCACCAACTCCTGGAGCTTGCTCAAACTCACGTCCATTGAGTCGGTGATGCCATTCAGCCATCTCATCCTCTGTTGTCCCCTTCTCCTTCTGTCTTCGATCTTTCCCAGCATCAGGGTCTTATCCAATGAGTCAGTTTTTCACATCCGGTGGCCAAAGTATTGGAGCTTCTGTTTCAGCATCAGTCCTTCCAATGAACATTCAGGATTGATTTCCTTTAGGATTGACTAGATTTGATGTAGACCATAATTAGCCATAGTTTCAGGCATGTAATTTGTCATACTCCCCAAAGACATAATCTGATAGCTCTGAATACTTGCAAAACACAAGGAGAAAAGTTCTGTTTCTCCTTAGTAGCTTAGTGTGGCAACCAGACACCTCCAAACATTTCCTAATCAGTTCAGTGGCTTCCAAACCTAACAGATCATTAGAATGATTCATGGAGAGCCTCCCATCTCACTCCCAAGACCCAGGCCAACAGAGCATCCGAGGGGTGGAGATTTAGGATTCTTTACCCACTCCAGTGATCTTGCCAGGAGAATCCCAGGGACGGCAGAGCCTGGTGGGCTGCCGTCTATAGGGTCGCACAGAGTCAGACATGACTGAAGTGACTTAGCAGCAGCAGCAGCAGCCTTAGAAATACTTCCTAGGTGATCAGGGAGATTTGTGAGTTTCATTTGGTGAGATCAGTGTGATTAGATTTGAGATAGAACACAATGAACTAGTTTCCAGTTACAGTTAAAAGATAAAAGTTTGCAAATGAATGACTTAAATATAAAGCAGAGTATAGATTAAGCTGTCTCAACAATCACACCACCCACTCTTTCTCACTTTCATTCCTTTGTAAAGGGATGGAGTAACAGTCTTAAGCTAGAATTTTGCAAATTCCTGGATCCTACATTGATAATCTCAAATTCTTAACTTTTAAAAGCTTCATAATCCTTTTCAGTTAAATGGAGAATATCATCAATTATTAGTTTTTAAAAATAGTTGGCTGCCATTAGGTTAAGTTGCCCTTTTGTATTTTCAGAAGCTAATTTTTAAACCAAGTGCAGAATTTACATTTGCATGGTTAAAGTCAGTTTTTAGGTCTTCATGTGAAACTCAACATTTTTTTAACTCTTAATACAGTTATTTAACGAACTCTCTATTTCTCCCAGATTTATCAACTCAAATTTTGACAAGATAAGTTTACATATTTACACTATTTGTTTTCTTTTGTCCTTTCTTTTGTACTTTAGTCAACCTGCAAACCTATCTGCATTCACGCTTTTCCTCTTACCGTCTGCCTCAGGAAAGGAGGGTCCTGTCTCTGGGTCTCAGGACAGTTCCTCCAGCCTGCCTGCCCTCTGGGAGCCCCACCTCTCTCTCCTTTACCCTCTGCTCTGATGTCAGCCCACGTGTCCTCCAGCACATGGAAAAATATCCCAGTCTTTCCCATCTAAAACCAAAATGCTTCCACACCATCAGTCCCTTCCCACCCAGCCTCCATTCCCCTTCTCATTTTCTTTCCTAGTCAAGCTTCTAGAAGGAAAATCCCCTGAGTAATGGTGCTTTTCTCCTGCAGGGACCTCCTACACTCTGTTGTCTGGCTTTTGTCCCTGGTGTTTAATAAACCACTGCTGGATAGAGTCATTAATAACTGTGTAGTTGTCCAAATCCCACCAACCCATTGTCTATTCATACCTAATTTAACTTTCATGTTGAGTTTGTTTTGAGGAATAGTCTCTACTTTTTTTGTATGAGTGTCTTGTCCTTATTTTATTTTTTAAATTAATTTTTTAATTGGAGAAAAATTGCTTTACAATGTTATGTTGGTTTCTGCCATACAACAGTGCAAATCAGCCATAACTATACATATATCACCTCCCTCTTGAGCCTCCCTCCCTTCCCCTCATTCCTTTCCTCTAGGTCATCATAGAGCACCAGGTTGGGCTGCTTTACACATGGCATGTGGATGCCACTTTCTTCATTTGTTCCACTCTTTCCTCCCCCTACCATGTCTACAAGTCCCTTGCTTACATTTGGGAAGGAATAGTCTCTCCTCCTTAAAGCAGTCTTCCTTCCATTTCTCAGGCGCTGCTTCTCCCTTCCACTTCCTGTTACCAAATTGTTTTCCCTCCACCACCAGCTTCACTGCCCGACCCCGGCATGTTGCCTGCTGTCCTCTGCTCTCTCCTCTTCTCATTCTCCTCTGTGATATCTCAAGGGTGCCCTCAGTCATATGTATCAGAAACACTCAAAGAGTTTGGTTCTGAAAGTGCAAATGCACAGACCTGCTGAATCAGAATCTCTGCAGGGGACCTGGGAATCTGCATTCAAGCCGGCTCTCCTGGGAATTCAAAAGCATGATGAAGTGTGAGAACAACGAGCTCTATGGAATTCCACTGGACCACACCTTTTAATCCAGTGTTTCCTGACTCATTGACCCCATTGCTGTCCAGTCCCCATTTCATTGTTCTACTTAAAGTCTTGCATGGCCTTCTCTCCCCTGGAAACTGAGGCTAAGCTCCCAGACCCTGGCATTAAGGCCTTTGTCATTTGGCCCTGGTGCAGTTCTTGGGTTAGGCTTCTTCTCCCAACAACTCTCAAGAGGTCTCCATACCCCAGATGTACCCTTAACACACCTGCCTGCTCCACCTCTGGGCCTGGTTGTTCTGCTACTCTCCACCAAGGTTNCTTTTAATCCAGTGTTTCTTGACTCATCGACCCCATTGCTGTCCAGTCCCCATTTCATTGTTCTCCTTAAAGTCTTGCATGGCTTTCTCTCCCCTGGAAACTGAGGCTAAGCTCCCAGGCCCTGGCATTAAGGCCTTTGTCATTTGACCCTGGTGCAGTTCTTGGGTTAGGCTTCTTCTCCCAACAACTCTCAAGAGGTCTCCATACCCTAGATGTACCCTTAACACACCTGCCTGCTCCACCTCTGGGCCTGGTTGTTCTGCTACTCTCCACCAAGGTTCTGAATTCACCTTCAAGTCCCAGAAACTTCACTGAACATTCTTCACCGAAACTACCCTGAGCCTGACAGCAGTACCATATTCTCTTTTTGCCCTTCGGGCACCCAGGTATAAGCAGCCCCCAACTCAGTATTGTCCTGGCTNTTCTGAATTCACCTTCAAGTCCCAGAAACTTCACTGAACATTCTTCACCGAAACTACCCTGAGCCTGACAGCAGTACCATATTCTCTTTTTGCCCTTCGGGCACCCAGGTATAAGCAGCCCCCAACTCAGTATTGTCCTGGCTGGGCCTCCTACCCACTGGAGCTTTTCACAAGGGAACCCACACCTGCTTTCTCCAGGACCCCAGAAGCATGGGGTTCCATAGCAGAGAACAGGAAGACAGGGGCTGTGGTGAGAGGCGTGGTGAAGATGCTCCTGGTTCAGATACAGACTGTGCTGCCCACTTAGTAAGCAAGGTGACAGGTGGCTTCTCTCATCAGTTTCTATCTGCTGGGCTCTAGGCTGTGAACCGTCTCTGCTCTCACAGGTTTCTTGTTGAGTGAAGGACACGGGAAAGTCGATGGAGAGACCCTGGGTAGAGAGAGAATCTGTTATAGAGGGAAGTGCAGGGAGCTGTGGAAGTGTGGAGGGGTGCAATCAGACCGGACCTTGTTTCCAGATGGAAAGTGCCTGTCCTAGGAAAAGGGCAAAAAGGTAGGAAAGATTAAACACCAAACACGGCACAGGGTGTGAAAGAGCTCCTGAAGGACAGCAAAAAGGCTTAAGCCTCAGTCTGGGCTCTGCCACTGATAAGATGTGTGACACGTGCTTACACAATTCCTGAGCTGCAACTTCATGTAAGTAAAGGGAGGAGTTTATACTGGGTTCAGTTCTAAAACCCTTGAAAAGATCTGAGACTGAACTTGATACAAATACATGTTGTAAAAAGGTGCATAATTAGGGTTAGCCACCAGATGGCA
>SJYV01012899.1:18349-32458 GCA_006410875.1 Neotragus pygmaeus | reverse complement strand
GTTTTCTCAGCCACTCTCTCCTACTCCTGGTGACTCCTCACCTTTCCACCTATGTTTTCCATCAGAGCTTTTGCAGCAACCTCTGCACTTGATCCCATCTAAAACCAAAATGCTTCCACACCATCAGTCCCTTCCCACCCAGCCTCCATTCCCCTTCTCATTTTCTTTCCTAGTCAAGCTTCTAGAAGGAAAATCCCCTGAGTAATGGTGCTTTTCTCCTGCAGGGACCTCCTACACTCTGTTGTCTGGCTTTTGTCCCTGGTGTTTAATAAACCACTGCTGGATAGAGTCATTAATAACTGTGTAGTTGTCCAAATCCCACCAACCCATTGTCTGTTCATACCTAATTTAACTTTCATGTTGAGTTTGTTTTGAGGAATAGTCTCTACTTTTTTTGTATGAGTGACTTGTCCTTATTTTATTTTTTAAATTAATTTTTTAATTGGAGAAAAATTGCTTTACAATGTTATGTTGGTTTCTGCCATACAACAGTGCAAATCAGCCATAACTATACATATATCACCTCCCTCTTGAGCCTCCCTCCCTTCCCCTCATTCCTTTCCTCTAGGTCATCATAGAGCACCAGGTTGGGCTGCTTTACACATGGCATGTGGATGCCACTTTCTTCATTTGTTCCACTCTTTCCTCCCCCTACCATGTCTACAAGTCCCTTGCTTACATTTGGGAAGGAATAGTCTCTCCTCCTTAAAGCAGTCTTCCTTCCATTTCTCAGGCGCTGCTTCTCCCTTCCACTTCCTGTTACCAAATTGTTTTCCCTCCACCACCAGCTTCACTGCCCGACCCCGGCATGTTGCCTGCTGTCCTCTGCTCTCTCCTCTTCTCATTCTCCTCTGTGATATCTCAAGGGTGCCCTCAGTCATATGTATCAGAAACACTCAAAGAGTTTGGTTCTGAAAGTGCAAATGCACAGACCTGCTGAATCAGAATCTCTGCAGGGGACCTGGGAATCTGCATTCAAGCCGGCTCTCCTGGGAATTCAAAAGCATGATGAAGTGTGAGAACAACGAGCTCTATGGAATTCCACTGGACCACACCTTTTAATCCAGTGTTTCCTGACTCATTGACCCCATTGCTGTCCAGTCCCCATTTCATTGTTCTACTTAAAGTCTTGCATGGCCTTCTCTCCCCTGGAAACTGAGGCTAAGCTCCCAGACCCTGGCATTAAGGCCTTTGTCATTTGGCCCTGGTGCAGTTCTTGGGTTAGGCTTCTTCTCCCAACAACTCTCAAGAGGTCTCCATACCCTAGATGTACCCTTAACACACCTGCCTGCTCCACCTCTGGGCCTGGTTGTTCTGCTACTCTCCACCAAGGTTCTGAATTCACCTTCAAGTCCCAGAAACTTCACTGAACATTCTTCACCGAAACTACCCTGAGCCTGACAGCAGTACCATATTCTCTTTTTGCCCTTCGGGCACCCAGGTATAAGCAGCCCCCAACTCAGTATTGTCCTGGCTGGGCCTCCTACCCACTGGAGCTTTTCACAAGGGAACCCACACCTGCTTTCTCCAGGACCCCAGAAGCATTGGGTTCCATAGCAGAGAACAGGAAGACAGGGGCTGTGGTGAGAGGTGTGGTGAAGATGCTCCTGGTTCAGACACAGACTGTGCTGCCCACTTAGTAAGCAAGGTGACAGGTGGCTTCTCTCATCAGTTTCTATCTGCTGGGCTCTAGGCTGTGAACTGTCTCTGCTCTCACAGGTTTCTTGTTGAGTGAAGGACACGGGAAAGTCGATGGAGAGACCCTGGGTAGAGAGAGAATCTGTTATAGAGGGAAGTGCAGGGAGCTGTGGAAGTGTGGAGGGGTGCAATCAGACCGGACCTTGTTTCCAGATGGAAAGTGCCTGTCCTAGGAAAAGGGCAAAAAGGTAGGAAAGATTAAACACCAAACACGGCACAGGGTGTGAAAGAGCTCCTGAAGGACAGCAAAAAGGCTTAAGCCTCAGTCTGGGTTCTGCCACTGATAAGATGTGTGACACGTGCTTACACAATTCCTGAGCTGCAACTTCATGTAAGTAAAGGGAGGAGTTTATACTGGGTTCAGTTCTAAAACCCTTGAAAAGATCTGAGACTGAACTTGATACAAATACATGTTGTAAAAAGGTGCATAATTAGGGTTAGCCACCAGATGGCAGGAGAGGATCTCTCTCTTTTTTTTTTTTCTTTCACAAACTTGGGTCTTGCCTCCATCACTGAAATCTCGTTTGGGGGCAGTCCATTAGAATTGGGCCTGATGGACGCCACCAGCTCCAGATGTGGCTTCCATGTAAGAGGCTCTTCTGAGATATATGAGCAGCATATAAATGCCTCATTTTGGGGGAACTTGTCATTAGCTGTCTTTAATACACACTTTTTAAAAGCAGCCCCTGATACCTGCTGAAGGTCGTCCTAGCATTGCTGTTGCAGCTTTGGTTCTGACAACATGGGCTAGACACCGGAGGGAGACGTTTTGTTCAGGTCCTGGTGGGACAATCAGCCCACACCTCAGTCTCTGTGGGGCCAGGTATTGATCAGCTGGGCAATGGAAAGTGCCAAGAAATGGTTGGGATACTTTGCTAGGGACCTATGTCCCATCCCTGGGCCTTTGAGCAAAGCTGGGAAGTGGGGGAGGTAACTCCAGATTCTCAGTGGCTGGACTGAACTCAGAGACCTGTGTGAGGATGCTGTCCTCCAGAACACTCATGCAGCTGCTGCTGCTAAGTCGCTTCAGTCATGTCCGACTCTGTGTGACCCCATAGACGGCTGCCCACCAGGCTCCCCCGTCCCTGGGATTCTCAAGGCAAGAACACTGGAGTGGGTTGCCATTGCCTTCTCCGAGAACAACTCATGACATACATGTTATTTCAGCAGCTTCTCAGACCTTATTTCTAGGGACCCAGGCTGTGAACCACTCAGAATTCTCAGCCTTAAGAACCTAAGGTTGTGTATTCACTCTCAGTGATCAGCTCTGCTGGGTTTCCCAGGTGGCTCAGTGGCAGCGAATCTGCCTGACAATGCAGGTGATGCGGGAGATCCCTGAGTTGAGATGATCCCTGGAGGAGGAAATGGCAACCCATTTCAGTATTCTTGCTTGGGAAAGCCCATGGACAGAGGAGCCTGGCTGTCTCCAGTCCATGGGGTTACAAAGAGTCGGACACAATGCATGAGCTGAGCATGGGCAGCTATGCACATTGCTCTCTGATCTGTGGTTAGACGAAACTCTTGGTTATTTTCCTTAGAGAAGAAATAGAAGGAGTGATGAATCCTGAGCCTTACTATGGCTAATAGCTAAAAACTAAATAGTGGACCATGAAGCATCAGTTAGATATAACTATGGTGCATTTGGATGTGGGTTTCCTATGAGCACTTGAGCCCTGCAGAAAGGCTGTATTCTGGAGCTCTGCTCCAGGGGATGCTGAAGAGCTGCACATGTTTCCAGCCAGTGTCTGCCTGCTGGAACTCACTTTGTTTTGCACAGGGAGGGCGTGGAGCTTTTTGTCAGCTATATGCCCACATCTCTGTCCTGACTTTTCTTTGAATATCTTTGTCTGTGCTGGAAAACCTTTGCTGCCTGTTCTGTGCACTGGATGGCTATTACACATACTCAAGGCTTTAGGGTTCTTTGCTTCCTTAGACTAGTGACCTAGAAGCATCAAGGGACCAAGTGACTAGCAATGACTTTAGGTTAGGCGGCTCTGCCATTTATTAACTGCGAGTCTCTAGGCCTTAAATCTAGAAGGGGATAGTGATTCCCTTTTGTGGTCCCACAGGGTTCATTTATTGGACAAATATGCACTGACAGCCTATTATGCGCCACTCCCTGTTCCAAACACCGTGGATACATCGAATGCAACAGACATGGTTCTCTGTCCTGATGAAGCTGACAGTCCAGGCGAGTTTGAAAATCAAAACCAGAAAACATCTGAATACCTTCTGCTGACATGCAATCTTTCTACTGGTTTTGTTTGAATGGTTTTGCAGGCTGTTGTGGCAGGAGACAGGGTTCCAAACAGACACAGACTCAGGGCTCCAAAGAACACAAATATGAGGAACTTACCTCCTAGCAGAGTCATTTCTGCTAGGTGGGAAACTGTACCTGGGCTGACCATGCCCATCCTCTTTTCTTTTTTTGAAATCTTTCTTCTGGAAGATAAGAGCATGGGACTGGTGATACCAAGCAGGACCCTCTGGGGTTCCTGGGAAAAAAGCCTTTCTGTGTCCCTCATTTCTTTGATAACAGGAAATAGGTTTCATCCACCCTGGTGCTAGCGGTAAAGAATCCATCTGCCAATGCAGGAGACATAGAGATGCAGGTTCGATCCCTGGGTGGGAAGATCCCCCTGGNGGGGTTCCTGGGAAAAAAGCCTTTCTGTGTCCCTCATTTCTTTGATAACAGGAAATAGGTTTCATCCACCCTGGTGCTAGCGGTAAAGAATCCATCTGCCAATGCAGGAGACATAGAGATGCAGGTTCGATCCCTGGGTGGGAAGATCCCCCTGGAGAAGCAAATGACAACCCACTCCAGTATTCTTGCCTGAAGAATCCCACAGACAGAGGAGCCTGGTGGGCGGCGGTCTATGGGGTCACAAAGAGTTGGACACGACTGAAGCAACTTAGCATGCACACACCCTCCATGATCTTCCCTGAGTTTCAACAGGCAGATTCAAGCAGTTGTTAATTAGGGAAGGGAGGGGATGTGAAACCAGGGAGAAACAAACAGTCAAGAGAAACAGTAGAGCATCCCTGGGGCAAGGTCCTGGTTTCCCATTAAGGGATACATACAACAATATCTATGAGGTATTTTGCAGATACTGAAACACCAACCAGGTGGGAGAAGTTAACAGTGCCAGGATGCTGACCATAAGCCTGTAGACCCCAGACCAGCTGGAACCAGAAGGTCGATGATGTTGATTGACTTCCATTTACCTCATCACCAACCAATCAGAATAATGCCCATGAGCTGATCGTGCCTTCTTTGAACCATTCCTATAAAGCTTCACTGCTCTCTCCAAGGGGGACACAATTTTGAGGGCATTGGCCCACTGTGGCCCCCTTTGCTTGGTGAAGCAATAAAGCTATTCTTTTCTGTTTCACCCAAAACTCTGTCCCTGAGATTTAATTCAGTGTTGAAATACAAAGGCTGGATTCAATTTTACTGGGGGCTTCACTATTCAAACAAAATACAAAGTTCTACCCTGAGGTTTGGACAGACACACAAGACCTATGTGCTGCTGGCCAGGGAAGCACCCCAGGACACCTCCGAGTCTCCTGAACCCTGGGTTCTTCCTCACGGCGTCCTGAGCCTCCCAGGCCATCCTAAGACAACCAGCTGTAGGTTTCTGTCTGGTCTTACTGCTTCATGAGATCCCAAATTTCCAAATCATAGGCTACCTACACAAAGTAATCTAATGTTAGTAACGGGGAGTTGGGAGACCCTTGGTCCTCTTCTCCACTCTTTTCCCCTTTTTGTCTCCAACAAGGCCCATCCTCTGGGTCAGGATCTGTCTCGGTGAGACACTGTCATTGAACAGATTGACTTTGTGTAGCTGCAGAAATCCAAAAGCCCAGAGGACTCTGGACGCAGAAAATGAGGCTGGTCCTTACTCTAAGTGCTTAGAAATGTAAAATACAGCCCTTCCCCCTCCCTGTACTCCTCTCAGTTATTTGAATACTCACCCCTCTCACTGGGTGGGCTTTAAATCAACACTGACATAACACCATACAGAAAAATAAACTCAAAATGTATTAAAGACTTAAATGTAAAGCCAGAAACTATAAAGCTTTTAGCAGTACATAGGCAGTACACTCCTTGACATAAGTCACAGCAAGATACTCTATGACCCTCCTCTTTGAGCAACAGAAAAAAAACAAACAAACAGAAAAAACAAATGGGACCTAATTAAATTTAAAAGCTTTTGCACAGCAAAGGAAACTATAAACAAGGTGAAAAAACAACCCTCAGAATGGGAAAAAATAATAACAAATGAAACAACTGACAAAGGATTAATCTCCCAAAATACACAAGCAGCTCATGCAGCTCAATACCAGAAAAACAAGCAACCCAATCAGAAAGTGGGCAGAAGACCTAAATAGACATTTTCCCAGAAGACATACAGTTGGCTAATAACATGAAAAGATGCTCAACATTGCTCATTATTAGAGAAATGCAAATCAAAATTATAATGAGGTATCACCTCACACCAGTCAGAATGGCCATAATCAAAAAAATTTACAATCGATAAATGCTGGAGAGGGTGTGGAGAAAAGAGAACTTTCCTGCATTGTTGGTGGGAATGTAAGTTGATACAGACACTATGGAGAATAGCATGGAGATTCCTTTAAAAACTAAGAGTAAAACTACCTTATGACCCAATAATCCCTATTACACCCTGAGGAAACCAGAATTGAAAAAGACACATGTACCCTAATGTTCACTGCAGCACTATTTACGATAGCTAGGAAATGGAGGAAACCTGGATACCCATCAACAGATAAATGGATAAAGAAGTTGTAGTAAATATATACAATGGAATATTACTCAGCCATTGAAAGGAATGCATTTGAGTCGGTTCTAATGAGGTAGATGAACCCAGACCTCATTAGACTGAATGGGTTAACTCAGAAAGAGAATATTGTGTCTTAACACATAGAAGTGGAGTCTAGAAAGATGGTGCTGGTAAAGCTGTTTGCAGGGCAGCAATGGAATGCAGACACAGAGGACAGACTTATAGAAACAGTGAGGGATGGAGAGGGCGGGTGAATAGAGAGAGGAGCATTGGAACATGTACATTGTCATATGCAAAGTAGGATGACCCAACAGACGGGAACTTGCTGTATGATGCAGGAGCCTCGGTGTCCTGTGACTACCTAGAGGGGAGGGATGGGCTGGGAGGTGGGAGGGAGGCTCAAGAGGAGGGGACATATGTATGCCTATGATTGACTCATGTTGATATATGGCAGAAACCAACACAAAATTGTAAAGCAACTATCCTCCAATTAAGAATAAATAAATAAACAAATCAACGCAGAGCTTTCAGACAAAACCTGCATGTTGAGGGTCTGAGTTCCCTCAGGAAGCACTGTGAGTGTGTGGACATCTTTAAAGTTGCATTTTAATTAAACAATATGTTAGACTTAAGCTATTCTATTATGTGCAAATTATTCAGAAAATGAGTTTTCCTGGACAGAGTATAAAAAGGAAGGAAGGAAAGCAGGAATTAATTATTAGGAATTCTGAGGACAAACCCTTCTCTCTCAAAAACTCTGCTTTATAGAAGACATATGTGCAATGTTTGTGTACAAAACAGTTTTATTTAATACAACTCTTCCTCTGTCCTGCCCTCACATACATCTTCTCAAAACCAAGAGTGTTCTGTGGATCATGTGAGGTGCTGTGAGGGCTCCCACTCTCTGGGGCTCAGCCTTAAAACCATGCTGTCTTTGTGACCCCCTCTTCCTCTTATGCCACAGATCCAACCAGTCAGGAAATCCTATTTACTATTTTCAAAGCGTATCCGGAATCCAACCATGTCTTACTTCTCTTACTGTGATCTGAGATTTCAGCAGGATTAGTGCAATAGCTTCCTAATTGCTTTCCCGACTTCCCCCATACACTCTATTTAAAAAATTATACCCAGGGTGGTCCTGTAAAACCTAAGTCACATTAAATCAGTTCCCTTGCAAACCGTTCTATCAAAATAAAGTTAAAAACCATTTGCATGCTCTACTGATCATGGGAATGTCTGACAGGCTCAACAGAATCTATGTGTACTTTGTTCAGTAGTATTAACTACTACCAGCTCTTGGGTCTGGAGCTAATTCCCCTAAAGTCTCTTAAAGACTGAAAACTCCTGGAAATGAGGTAACAGCATAAATAGGCTGAGATTTCTTTGAGGTTATTAATTTTTACTTCTCTCTAGCTAAATTGGGCCTGAAGTTCTCCTGAAAAGCACAGAGCAGTGACTCAAGCAGAACCCTGCCAGGGTAGGTCCAAGGGACCCATCCACGTCTGGCACAAGGGAGCAGTCAGAGGAGAGCCGAAAGGGCCCACGCAAAGTCATGTGGAAATAAACGAGCCTTGGATAAGCATCTATGGCTGGCGGATTTCTTCCCTTTACCCAGGATCTTTCTTTCAGGGGGAAATCTGCCAGCCCTAGATCTTCCTGCCACAAAATCTGATTTGAATAAGGATGATGCATAATATTATTAAGCATGTATTTTGTGCCACACAGTATTCTAGATACTTTATGTTCATCCATTCATTGATTCACTCATTCAACAAATATTTACTGGATATTCAATACATTTACATATAAATCAGAAAAATACCCCCCACCCCCACCTTCCAGAGCCTACATCCTAGTACAGGGAGACAGAATTTATATGATAACCATAAAGTGAAAGCGAAAGTGAAGTCACTCAGTCGTGTCNAGGAGGGTTGGCATGCTGCGATTCATGGGGTCACAAAGAGTTGGACAGGACTGAGGGACTGAACTGAAATCAGACAATTCAGCACCATTTTCTACCTTCTGAGTTCTCTAGGATTTACATTTCTCAGAATCTCTGCCAGCAGTGTTCAGTTTTATACTTGTAAATGATAGTTAATCACACATGATTGTAGGACACAAGAAATACAAATGGGAGCTCTAACTCTAGAAACATATCTGCAAAGTATCCAATTTGTTTCTTAAAGGCATCTGATTGTGTCCTGTATCTTTACCTCCTTTTTTTGCAACTTCTTGACCCCCTGAAAGAAAGCAGTGAACTTGGGAGCTAGAGGTGGCTTCCTTGATCTTTTTCTCCTTCTGGTCTTTCAATAGTTTTGTATATGCTGAACAACCTTAATTCCACCCACTTCTGACTGAGGTAGAGAGAGTACTTATTTTTTGACTGAAGCCTAAAGGAAACATATCTAAAAATATATAGAAACAATTTCTGTCAAGATATAATTTTTATACAGAAATTAAAGTTGTTTAGTTTGATGAGCTTTATCTGTCATGTATATGGAATAACCACAAGAAAAATAAAAAGGATATCTTTAACTTACTAAACGTTTAATATCTCTTTGGTCAGTCACACCCAATTTTGAATTCTGAAGTCATAGAATATGTGAATTGACACAGACACTATGAAAACAGTACAGAGGTTCTTTAAAAGAGTAAACATAATAAATATTGTTTTTGTTTTTAGACAATAAGTTGTGTCTGACTCCTTTGTGACTGCCAGACTTTTCTGTCCATGGGATTTCAGAGGCAGGAATTCAGATATGGATTGCAATTTCCTTCTTCCCAACCGAAGGATAGAACCCATGTCTCCTTCTCTTCCTGCATTGGCAGGGAGATTCTTTACCATTGAGCCACCTGGGAAACTAGTCATTCCACTTCTGGCTATTTTTCCAGAGAAAACAAAAATATTAATTTGAGAAGATATATGAACTCCTACTCAGGGCTTCCCAAGTGGCTCATTGGTCAAGAAAACACCTGCTGATATACGAGATACAAAAGACATGAGTTCCATCCCTGGGTCAGGAAGATCTTCTGGAGAAGGGAATGTCAGCCCACTCCAGTATGCTTGCCTGGAAAATTCCATGGACAGAGAAGTCTTGTGGGCTCCAATCCATGGGGTTGCAAACAATCAGACATTACCGAGCATGCATGCATGCACATGCACTCCTACGTTTGCTGAAGCGTTGTTTACAATAGCGAAGATATAGAAGCAACTTAAGTGTTCATTAACCGATGAATAGATACTGAAGATGTGATATATGTATACAAAAGAATATTACTCAGACATAAAAATGAAAGAAATCTTGTCATTTGTGACAGCATAGAGGAACCTAGGGAGTGTTATGCTAAGTGAATGTCAGACAGTAGAAAGAAAAAAAGTATATATCATTTCACTTAAAATCTAAAAGGAAATCAAAAGAACAAATAAAAACAGACTTAGAGATACAGAGAACAAGCAGGTGGTGCTAAAAGGAGGGGAGCTAGGGGATGAGAGAAATAATAGGTGAGGGAGATTAAGAGGTATAACTTTCCAGTTCCAAAATAGATGCTGCTGTGATGAAATACACAGGATGGGAAAGATAGTTTTGCTATAATTGTATAAGTTCAGCCAATAGCAAGAATTACCATAGTGATTATTTTGTAGTGTATAGAAATATGGAATCACTATGTCGTAGGTCAATTATGCTTGAAATAAATAGGTTTTGAACAAATAAATAAAACTACAGGATGACTTCTGTTATTGAGCTTTTATAAAGAAAATTAGTATATGAATAAGCAACATCAGAGAAAGTCAAAGTTCAATTGCTTTGGAAATATTTATATAGCAACACCTGTTTCCTGAAAGTTTAAATGAATACACTCAGGATCATTCCTTGTTTCTGAAAGAGATAACCCTATCTGTTGCTAAAAAAAATGTTTCACTAAATAAAATGTTGCTCTATGACTGACCTATATTGTGGTGTGTTATCCTCATAAGCAATGAGATTTTTCAGGCTTAAATATAGGGTAATGATTTGTATTGAGTGCAACAATATTACAAACCTGCGTAAGATGTAGAAGTATGCATTCAGCTTCTCTTCATCTGTATCAGTTCTCTTGTAGCTCAAAAAGCACTTAAAAAATGCCAGATAGTCTCTAATTTCTTTTCTGAGTCAGGATGAATTTAGGCTATTGTAGTTTTTATTTTTTATTCCCCATGAAGCAGTTTCTAGCTCCTGATTGTCAGTAAGAAAGTACTGTATAGTTAGAATTAGTATCTTTTCTTTCCCTTATTTACAATGTAAATAAGGAGTGAGAACTTGGAAATATNTCTGTGGCTGGAGTGGAGGGAAAGGGGATGAAGTCAGAGGCCATGAAAGGACCAAGAAGCCACTAGAAGTGCCAAGCCTTTCTAGAATCAAGTTAGAAGCCATGGAGGACTTTACTTGGTGACCTGTGTCCTCCAGGAGCTGACCACTGGGCTGAGAATAGAGTGTAGGATGCAAGGGGAAAAGTAGGGAACCAGTTAGGTGGCTGGTACAATAATCTTGGTGAGAGATGGTTGTAGCTTAGCAGAGGGAATGAGAAAGATTTATATTCCAGATATGATTTAAATGTAGAGTTCATAGGACTCCTTGGATCTATGGCAGAAGTGAAAGTGAGATGGTAAAAATGAATACCAGATTTTGGCCTAAGCACCTGGAAGAATGGAGTTGCCCTCAGTCAAGGTGGAGAAGAAAGAAGGAGAAGAGGTTTTTGGAGGAAGACTGGGAATTCAGTTTGGAATATGCCACGCTCGTGTATCTGCTGGAGTGGGCAGTTGGCTATGCGAGCCTGGAGTACAAGGGAATGCCTTGGCTGGAAGTGTGCATGTAAGTGTCTTTGGCACGTGGATGGTAATTAACTCTAGAGCCTGAATGCATGCACTGAGGGGATATATGTTGTACGTAGGTAGAGAGGAGGACCAAGGACATGACCTTGGGGTGGCCCACACCTTGAGTCTGGGAGAAGGTGAGGGACTTCCCAGGGGGAATGATCAGGGGTAGTCAGAAAGGGAGGACAAAGTCAGCAGCACGCAGTCCCAGAAGCTAAGGGAAGAAGTGCCTCGAGAGCACAGTAATGACCTGCTGTGTCAAAGGTCACTGGTGGTTCAGACAGGGGTGGGACTGAGCCGGCCAGTAGACATAGCAATGTGGGAGCCGTTAGTGACCTTGACTAGAGCTTTTTATGTGGAGTAAAGGCCATGACAGCATCAAACTCATGAGAGAGTTTGAGTGTGTTTAAGAGAAAACAGGAGAGGAACTGGAGACAAGGAGTGTATCAGCATAAGAAATGTTGCTGCCGAGTGTGGTAGATAGAGAAGAGGTAGAAGGCAAGGCAACGAATGTGGAGGGAAGATAAAGTGAACATCTTTTTGAGATGGGACAAATAACAGCCTGTGCAGAGCTGATGAGAATGATACAATAGACAGAAAAAATTAATGCTGGGGGGAAAGTGCTGCTGAAGCCAGTGTCTCTGGGTCTTCTAAAGCGGGTAGAATCCAGTCACTTTAATGACAGAGGGTCAGCTTTTTTGGTAGTTTTCTGGAGCTGCCGAGGCAAAGGACCATAAGCCAAGTGGCTTGAACAATGGAAATTAATTTGCTCATAGTCCTGTAGGCTAGAAGTCCAAGGTTAAGGTGTTGGCAGTGTTGGCTGCTTCTGAGTCTCTAAGGGAGGATCTATGTGTAGCCTCTCCCGTGGCTTTTTGTGGTCTGTGGGAAATCTTTGTCATTTCCTGGCTTGTAGGCACATCACCCTGGTCTTTTCTCCCTTTTCACGTGGCATTCTTCCTGTGTGTGTCTGCGAACAAATTTCCCTTTTGTATGAGGACACCAGTGGTATCGAATCAGAGGCTCGCCCTACCCCAGGGTGACCTCATCTTAATTAATTATCTCTGCAATGTCCCTCTTTCTAAATAAGGTCATATTCCGAGGTACTGAGGGTCAAGATTTCAATATAAAGTTTTGAAGGGCATAGTTCCACCATAATAGCTTTCCAGAGGAGGTGGACAATTTATCTTTAGTAACAGAATGGAAGGTGGAACACTTGTTTGAAAATGCTGGCAGGTTTATAGATAGATTTGTGGGAGTCCATGAAAATGCTCTTTTTGATGGCTTCCATTTTCTCAGTGATGTGGAAAGCAAGGCCATTAGCCAAGAGTGTGGGCAAAAGCAAATTGAGGAGGAGGAGGATGTTGTGAAGTTGTTTCTAACAGGGTGGGAGAGTGGTTGGTCTAAGGGGATAAGATAGGGAAGCTGAACAGTCTTAAGTGCACACCTGTGGTCCTTGGTCCTGCATCTAAAGCAGTCATTGTGGTCCTGAGCTTTTTTCAAGCTCCACTCAGCTGCAGGTGGGCAGGCAGAGAGCTTGGGGAGACTTACAATTCATTAGGGTGTGATCTCGCAAAGCGAGTACAGAACATGGAGGAGAAAGAGCAGCAAGGGAGTTGAGAGTAAGTATTGATACAAGCAAGTTGTCATGAGAGACTGTGGAAATAAAATTGGATAACAGGGAAGAGAGGATCCTACGTGAGGATCCTGTGGTTACTCTGATTTCACAGATGGAGAAAGCGATGTATGGAGAAGGGAAGTACTTCTGGGAGTTCAATCAGTGGCACAATCAGGAGCCAAGTCCAGAGAGTGTGGCTCAGAGCCTGTGTTCTTAGAGACAAGACCAGAAAGGTGGGAGGAAGGAGGCAGGAAGGATAAGGCATTGGTAGGTACAAGACTGTTCTCTCCACTGGCTCCACATAACTATAAGCAAGGCATTCCCCTCCCCTGTGACACAATACTCCACAATTCCAGTACGTTCCTCCTCTCTGGAGAACAATTTTTTCTCTATTGTTCTGACAGTTATTCTCTTTTATTTAAGACAGACATATATGTGCATAGTAACCTCCCATTCTCCCTTCCACTCCTCCCTTAAATATATACACTGTTTCATTGTTTACAACATACCTTTCTATTCATTTTCACATTTTGTATCCACAGCCACCTTGCTCAGGCGGTTATCTTCAAGATAAGGAAATGGAGCTTAAAATAGTAAAGAGATGGACACAACAGACTGTTCATAGTAGATGCAAGCCTCAAATCTAAACCTTTAATTTAAAATTCAATTCTCTTTTTAGCTCTTAGAATACTTTCTTTGAAAATGGTGATTTTCTGATTTTGAAAGAGGGTGAATTGGAGGGCAGGTGTATCCCTGACACTGGAGAAGTTCAGGAATGCAGATTAGCAGTCTTCTGAGACTCTGAAGAGTAAATATGCTATTTATTCAAGAAACAAATGTGCTGTTAGAGTACATGCCACTCATATTTTCCACCCTTGGCTCCGGGGTAAGTCAGGGAATATATGTCTATGTTAATCGAAGGAAAGCTAGTTAAATGTTTTAGTTATGGTTCAGTTCATTTCCGTTCAGTCACTCAGTCATGTCCGACTCTTTGTGACCCCATGAATCACAGTACACCATTACCAACTCCCGGAGTTCATTCAGACTCACGTCCATCAAGTCAGTGATGCCCTCCAGCCATCTCATCCTCTGTCATCTCCTTCTCCTCCTGCCCCCAATCCCTCCCAGCATCAGAGTCT
>SJYV01012899.1:0-17617 GCA_006410875.1 Neotragus pygmaeus | reverse complement strand
CAGCTCTGCACGTAGCCGTGGTCCATGGGCCCCTGAGGCTGCGTTTCCAGCTTTTCCTTTCACCCACCCATGGCTGCCCTCGCCTCTCGTTTCTCCAGTAAAAGTGATGACAGAAGCATCAGGAAACAAAACCCTCCTGATACATGCAGGGAGATGAGGCTCTTTCAGTCAGCTCACTGGAGGCGGGTGTGTATGTATGTGTTCTCAGTCATGTCCGACTCTATCAGACTCCATGGACTGTAGCCCACCAAGCTCCCGTGTCCATGGGATTTCCCAGACAAGAATACTGGAGGGGATTGCCAGGCCCTCCCCCATGGGATCTTCCCGACCCAGGGATTGCAGCTGCGTCCCCTGCATTGGCAGGCAGACTCTCCCACTAGCGCCACCTGGGAGACCAGGAGCGGTCTTTGTAATTACTTCTTTCTGTAGAATAGGCATTCTTTGGCCTTTTCCGTTCATCGTGGGCCACTGTTTCCTTCGCTCCTGCGCGCACACACGTCCAGCGCCCTGCTCCGCCGCCCCGTCAGTCCTTGGTGGCGAGAGGCGGAGGGACGAGGATGCTGGGAGAGCTCTGCTTGAAGGGCCTGGAGGCTCCCGGTCTCCGTTCAGTAAACCAGTGAGTCCTCCTTTTTGCTTCTCTTGCGAGTGAGAAGCTCTCTGTGTGAGTTCTGATCTGGGAAGGATCAGAAACACCAGCTTCATGCTTTTCTGCTGAGCTGCTCTGAGGCTGGCGCTGGGCTGCCAGGTGCGGAGTCAGGCCTGGACGCTGTGGGAGCCTCCCCCCTCGGCCTCAGCTGCCCACCCCTCAGCCCTGAGCCCTGCAGGGTCTCCAGGGTGGCGTGCACCGAATTTGGACTCCCAAAGTCCAACATAGAACACATCTATTTTCAAGCCAGTTGCTGCTTTTATATTATAATTTGTCTCTGAACATGTTTGCCTCTTTCCAAAGAGTTTAAATTTCCTTTAAGATTGGCTGATTTCCTAAAGGAAATCCACCCTGAATATTCACTGGAAGGACTGATGCTGAAGCTCTGATATTTTGGCCACCTGATGTGAAGAGCCAGTTCATTGAAAGAGACCCCGACGCTGGGAAAGATTGAGGGCAGGCGGAGAAGAGAGTGGCAGAGGATGAGATGGTTTGATGGCATCACCAACTCAATGGATATGAGTCTGAGCAAATGCCAGGAGATGGTGAAGGACAGGGAAGTCTGGTGGGCTACAGTCCATGGGGTCGCAAAGTCTCGGACACGACTGAGAGACTTGCATTCACCCCTCCTGGAGGAAGGCTGGGCACCTGTTGGCCTTGCCCCTGGCCCTGCTGCATATGGCTGGTGGTGACTTGCCTTCAACCTCCAGGCCACAGTCATTCCATCAGATGCTCCCCAAGGGTCGACTTATGCAGCTCACCACTCTTTAGGAAAAGATATATTTGAGAACACACCACCCTGTGTATATAGCAGACTCTTAAGACCCGACTCATCCTTTGATTCCATGACCTGGTTGAATTTTGAATCACAGCAGACATGCCTTCTCATGTGCCCAGTGGACAGAGAAAATCCTATAGTCCATCCTTCCTGTATGAGCAGTTATGTTTTTGTAATTAAGTGAGAACCATGCGAAGAGGTAGAATCTGGTGAACTGGGCCACAGTTTAAATAGAAAGTGTTAAAATCTTCCTGCCATGTGGATAAAGGGTTAGTTACTTTGCTCACAGACGCGAGAAGGATCCTACAAGCGACTATCACGGGAGCTGCGATCCTGAACATGCTGAAATCTCACAGGAACTGCTTTTCTTGTGCAACCTTCATCATTCTGGTTAGGTTTCTAGAGACACTGGTAAAATATGGAGCTGGGCAGAACCACTTCAAAGAATCAAACCACAAGAAACCACAGAGTCGAGTCACTCGAACAGAGGAGGTTTTAAAAAAGGACTAAGTGAGAGGGAGAGAAATTGCCAGGGGTATTGAGTCCTTCTCTTGAACTCCTAAAAATGTGGAAAAACAATACCGGCTCAGGTATCTCTCCTGATGATGCAGGACGGCTCCCTCCAGTGCCTGGCCGTGCATATGCACTTGTCCTGTGCTTACCTGAGTTAAGGAGGGACTGCCAAAAAGAAGAGACTGATGTTATGGAATAATTTAATCATTTTTGAGACTTTTTTGCTTTTAAATTACTAACAGCATTGGACATTTTAACATTGAAAAGACCCCTAACAGTTTTTCAGTCTCTCTCTGCATCTTCTGTACAGTTTATTAATACATCCATTTTACAGATGTGACAGTTGAGGATCAAAAGATTAAGGAATATGTTCACAAATTATAACGAGAAAGTATTAACTGCACTTTCCTATGTAGCTTTAAATTTTTTCATATGAATTCAGGATATATTGTCACATACTATAACCTCTCAACATATGTCTGCAGGAATCAGCATTTTTTATTTGCTGCCCTGCTGTGTTCCTCCCATTTTTATTTGTTATGGTGTCTTGTTTGTGCTACAGGTTATTATTTTACCAGCTATAGAATTTTTTAAAGGATATAGATTCTTTAAATTCTTTGGTTTTGTGTAATTTTTTCAGTGTCAGTGTTTCTAAATACATCTATACTTTTCTATGCTTTGTGCATTGAAATTCCGGATTTTTATGAGAAGAAGAAAAAGACAGTACAGGCAGAGGGAACAGCATGCACAGAGGCTCAGAGGCAGGGGCGGAGTCCAACTGGGAATGGAGAGATGGAGCCGGGCGTGGAGATGCTGGGTGTCAGTCCAGGGCGTCAGGGCTGCACGTGGCAGGAGGCGGGCAGGCAGGACGGGCATGTGAGTGCTTGTGCTTCCGGAGGCTCGGCTCAAAACCCTGGGGGAAATGAAGTGGATGTGGAGGGACCGGCAGAGGGAGACAATTTGAAGTCATCGCCAAGATCTAAGTGAGAGATGAGTGTGTGTGTGTGTGCTAAGTTGCTTAGTCAGGTCCGACTCTTTGTGACCCCACAGACTATAGCCCACCAGGCTCCTCTGTCCATGGGAATCTCCAGACTGGAATACTGGNAAAAAAAAAAATCCTCCAAATGCTTGTTTGATCCTAATTCCAATGCAGTTAAGGGGCACTTAAGCCTGCAGTACCTGAATGCATTCCCACCATAATCCACCAATGTGTAGGTCAGTCTCCTGAATCTGTTTTCCCCCTTTGACATGATGAAATTCAAATGCCTTTGTGTGCCATTCACACCCTTCACAACCTAGCGCTCATCAGCCTTGCAGAACATCATTCTCTCTCTGCCTTCCAGTTAAGCTCACTCTCCAGCCATCTCTTCAAGGCTCTGAAGCATCACTGCTGTGAGAACATGATAGTCACACAAGTGCTCCATCAATGTTCTCTGTGAACTGTTCCTGGGCTTCCCATTCAGAGCTGAGTTCACTTGCCTCTATGCGCCTATACTACTGTCTTCCTTTCTCTGTGACAGCAGTTATCACTGTATTATAGTCACATTTCTAATGTGTAGCTTTTCTAGCCAGATCAGAAGGAACTAGAAAACAGAGTCCTGGTTTCTGTCTTCACTCATGGCTAGCACAGTGTTTAACTGTTAATACCAGGTTGGAGAAGGAAATGGAAACCCACTCCAGTATTCTGGATGGAGGATCCTGGTGGGCTGCTGTCCATAGGTTGCATAGAGTCAGACACGACTACAGTGACTTAGCACGCATGCATGCATTAGAGAAGGAAATGGCAACCCACTCCAGTATTCTTGCCTGGAGAATTCCAGGGATGGAGGGGCCTGGTGGGCTGCCGTCTATGCGGTCACACAGAGTCGGACATGACTGAAGTGACTTAGCAGGAGCAGCAGTATTTACCAGATAAAGGAACAAATCAGTGAATGATTTAAGACCCTAACTGATCTAGCAGAAGGGGGAAAAAAAAGCTCTTTGTCTTGGCTAAAATCAGAAGTAACATGAAAATTTGTTAAAATGCTTATTCATAAACTTCAATCCAAAATGATTTTGATGTAGTTGGACCAAGGTTAAGACCTGGCAATCTGTATTTTCAAGATCCCCTCTCCCCACCAGTTGAGTCTGATTTGTAACATCTGGGAACCTACCATGGCTTTGGGAATTCTTCCTCAATGTACTTCTGCCCTTGTCCCAGTGCTCAGATCCAGAACAATGAGACTGCTCATGAGCTTGTTTGTCTCTTTCCTCNATCCCCTCTCCCCACCAGTTGAGTCTGATTTGTAACATCTGGGAACCTACCATGGCTTTGGGAATTCTTCCTCAATGTACTTCTGCCCTTGTCCCAGTGCTCAGATCCAGAACAATGAGACTGCTCATGAGCTTGTTTGTCTCTTTCCTCTCCAGGAGCACCAAGGAGGTCAGTTACCCCTCTAATACACTGATCCTGCGTAAAGAAGAATCTTTACAGCTTAAAACTTTCTGAGAGTTATGCCCTGAGCAAGGCAGAACTGTGTCCACGCAGACATGCGGGGTCATGGAGCCCAACATGACAAGAGATTTGCATTTTGGCTAACTTCTAAATCTGAGAGGATGTGAGGAAAACAGAGCAACATTTTGCTATTGGGGTCCTGTCATACTGTTACTTTCTGATGTGATTGACAACCCTAGTATGAACAGTCTGCTTTTCAGCCTCCATCTTCCTCTAAATGAATATTGATGCTGTGTTTACCTTTAATTAATATTCATTGCGATAAAGGAATTACACTCATTCACTTTTAATTATATCCTTCTTGCATAAACAGGCTTTTAATAACAGATTTTCCAGAGCAGAAAAAAACAAGCTCTCTGCCCCCAGCCTTGTCTGATGCCAGGAAAGCTGCCTCTGCAGTTGATAAAGGGAATTTCAGTTTGTAAATTGGTGCAGTGGGAAGAACCGTGGTAGAAAGTTAACTCTTCTAAGTTTTAGCTCCATCCAGCTATGCCACAGGTACCGTGCACTCTTGGGCCAATTCTTTGCCCTCCTGTCCTTTACCTTTGTATCTGAAAAAATGGTGATAGAAGCCAATGAATCGTTTTCATTCATGACTGAATATGAGGATCACCTGAGGGAATGAGTGAGTGAAGTCGCTCAGTTGTGTCTGACTCTTTGTGACCCCATGGACTGTAGCCCACCAGGCTCCTCCATCCATGGAATTTTCCAGGCAAGAATACTGGAAAGGGTTGCCATTTCCTTCTCTAGGGGAATCTTCCCAACCCAGGGATTGAACCTGGGTCTCCTGCATTGAAGGCAGACTCTTTATCGTCTGAGCCAGGGAATAATTGAGGGAATAACTGAACAATACCAAAGTCCAGACTATAGTCCAGATGAATTAAGACAAAGTCTCTCTGGGTTGGGTGTAGGCACAGGTATTTTTTTTTTTTTAAAGATCCGCAGATGGGATTCTTTTGATGTTGAGAATTATGGCTATCATTCTCATCAGACTTCTAGTTACTTCTAGTTGCTTGTGGCTCCAGCCAGGGTGAAAGACTGCACGTGGCCCAGGAGGAAGGCCACTGTTCTCAAGCAGGAGCTCAGCCCTGCCCTGGTGCTCCCCTGTGCTGGCCGGGGTCTCACACTCTGGGACAGGTTCAGTGGTATTTTCTAAGAGCAGGGAAGAAGGATAATGTTCACTGAGCACCTGCTCTGTGACAGACACATCCAGTGTCTCATCTGTCAGTCTTTACATCCATCTCCTGTTTTCTGTGTCAGGCACNGTCTCACACTCTGGGACAGGTTCAGTGGTATTTTCTAAGAGCAGGGAAGAAGGATAATGTTCACTGAGCACCTGCTCTGTGACAGACACATCCAGTGTCTCATCTGTCAGTCTTTACATCCATCTCCTGTTTTCTGTGTCAGGCACAAAGGGCTTAATGATGGTGAGAAAGGCAGTTCTGGCCCTCGAAAAACTTGTGCTCTAGTAGGAGGGAGAGACTTTAAGCTGGCAATTAACAGTTACATGAATTTATGGCATTGAAAAACAAAATCACAGGTTGCAATCAGAGGACATAGCAGTAGTGGGGAAGTGATGGCCAGGGAGACCTGCTTTAGGAAGCACTGTCTAAAGTCTAAGGTCTGAGGATGAGCAGGACTTCATTCAGTTCAGTTCATAGATGGGGAGGGGCATTTGAGTAAGAGATAGTGCTTCTACAAGGCAGATGTTGGCACTCTTGTTTTACAGGTGAGCAAACCCAGTCCTAGAGAGATCAGGTCCAGAGCGACCTCCTTGGTTCTGAATTTTTAGCTGAAAGGAGTACCTGAACCCACTGAAATCACATGATGGGACAGAGCTCATTAAAATGTCCATGGCTGTAGCTGGACAGAGCAGAAATCAGGTTGAAATAGGAAAGGAAGAAAACTACAGGCTTAAGGGAGTCTATAGGCAGAAAATGCCACCAGCTTGGTAGGGTCATAGGCCACAGGTAGTCCTAGTAAGGAAGCTGCATCACAGTGTCCAGCATGAATCTTGGATGGGAATGGGGGTCTCTGTGAGGCAGACCGAGACTTGTGTGGCATGGATACTGGAGGGGTCCAACAGAAAGGGATATTTTGATGATCCTACCAGGTATTCCAGAGGAAGGCAGTCTTTCAGCCAATAGAAGGTCTCCTCTCATTACCCTGGGGTTGGGGGATGACCACAGACTCTGAGAAAACTAAGGCAATTCCTGCCAATCAGAGCTGGACAAGCTCAACAATGCAGCTCCTTCAGGGAACAAAGTGAGACCACAACTCCACAGCTGGCTGGGGCTCAGGGATGAGATTAAAACAGGTGGTTAGAGTTAGTTCAGTACCCGGGGGGCTTGATGCTGAGATCCAGAGCCTGAGTACAGTATCAGAACTGGAGTTTGGGTTGGGGGGCTTTCCTAAGGGTGGAAATCAAGTCTTTCCAGGTGAGGTGGACCAGGTAGGCAGAGATGAGGGGCAAGCAGGGCCTGACTGCCCATTCCAATTGTTCTTAGTGGGCATGAGATTCTAACATCCTCTGAGAATTTACTTCATCATATCAGGATAGGGTATGGGTACTTTCATTTTTAAGAAGCTCTTGAGAGCCTCTTGGGCTGCAAGAGAATCAAACCAGCTAATCCTAAAAGAAATCAACCCTGAATATTCATTGGAAGGACTGATGCTGAAGCTAAAGCTCCAATACTTTGGCCACCTGATGGGAAGAGCTGACTCATTGGAAAAGACCCTGATGCTGGGAAAGACTGAGGACAGGAGGAGAAGAGGGTAACAGAGGATGAGAAGGTTGGATGGCATCACCAACTCAATGGACATGAGTTTGAGAAAACTCGGGGACATAGCGAAGGACAGAGAAGCCTGGCGTGCTGTAGTCCATGAGGTCTCAAAGAGTCAGACACGGCTTAAGATTGAACAACAACCACAGGCAATTCTAGTGTATATTTTTGGTTAAGAATCACTGAGACAAACCATTCCCTTCAGTTTTCTGATGAAGAAATTGAGACTTAGAAGAAGTGACTTGCTCAAGGTCCTACAGCACACTAGGAGAAATAGGACTAAAACCTTGGTTTCTTCCTCCCAGTCTACCACCTATGTGTTCAGGTTAGTGATTTACATTCACAGCAGTAGCTTCAGCTCTTGACATGCGTGCACCCATGCCTCTAATATCACCCGATCTTCTCAGTTAGGGATTATCAATGCCCCAGGTTACAGATAAGCAAACAGAGCCTGTGTGAAGTGAAATGATTTGCTCACTCAAGACCATGGCGCTGGCTGGGACGGGAACGTAGTCCTCTTTCCTAATCTTGAGATCTTTCTCCTGCTTCAGGCACCATATTATGAAGCTTGAGTTCAGGCTTCTCTCCCAGGAGGTAAGACCTGACCTTTCTCAGCATGGATGATCTAATGGCCTCTAATCCATTTCCTGTGCATGTGGCCAGCAAGCTCCCTAATGGAGTGTGGCTAGAAGGCTAAAGGGGAGCCCAGTAATTAGAGACCTAGAGGTATAAGTGACATTTGGACAACTGGCCAGCTGGCTGCAGTGCATTTGGCACCCCAAGGGCTCCAGAAACCGGAGCCAGAGTGCCAAGCATGTCAAACTCATGTCACCAAGGTCTGTGCTCAGCTGCTCCCCTAGCATTTGCAAAATGTCCTGCCCACACTGTTCCCCTTGCATTCTCCCTTGGTCATTTGCAGAAGCAGATGAGTCAAGGTTACATGCAGCTGATCCCAGACCTGCTGGTTAATTATCTTGGCCTGTAATTAGTGTTTCCTATTTCTCACTCCTTTCCAACTCCCGTGGTTAATGTATCATTTCTTTCTCTGCAGAGACTCCTTTGAGAGGGTGCTGCAGCCCCAGAATCAATGTTCCTGGTAGCGGCAGCCTTTGGGAGGTGTTCCGTCTGCTGCCTGTCCCACCACCCCTTGGCATCATCCCTGACCCCTCCCACCTCAGTGTCTACATTCATCATCTAGTGCTCAGTTCTCTCTTGAACATTTCTTAAATGTGTCTCTGTTTTTCCAGCTTTGTGCCTCTGATTTGATCAGACCTCATCATCTCTCATTTGGACTCCTACAGTATTTTCTTAATGGGCCTTCCTGTCTTGGTCCTGCAAATGTCTCCTCTGCAATATAGGAAGAATAATCTACCTAAATTGCCAGTCAGACTGTATGACTCTCCTATCTGAAAGCCCAACCTTTTTAGTTTGGCACATAAACTGGACCTGGTGGTCTGCCCACCTTTCTACTCCTTCTTTCACAAGGTTTTTACATGGTTTTAAACTCAGAACTTCTGTAATTTACTCCTCTCCTCCTTCCCTTACATGTCCCTGTACATATGTACATTTGTGTGCACGCACACACACACACACTCCATCCATTCATGACCAGGCTAACAGGACAGGAAGGGGATCTGATTGACTTGGGCAGGCACTCTAATAACCAGGAAATCCAGAAGGGACTTATTCCATGTGGCTTTGGAAAATAGGATTAGAAACTATTAAGCTCATTTTAATATTCAGAGTAGATATTTAACTGATAGGAACAGAGTAAAGGGACAAAGTAGATGATTAAATAGTTAATCTCTCTAGGGGATTGTAAGCAGAGAAAAAAGGTATGGGAGACTCCTGTTAGCTAATGATTTCCAGAAAGCAGGCTTGCCTAGCAACAAACCAATGCAACGGAAGCATGAGGCTTGCCCCTCAAACAGTAAAATGATAGTGGAATGAGGTCTACTTCCTTCCCAGTGAAATCAGTAAGTTAATGATTCCTAGGACAGGCTTCTCTGTGCATACTAAAAACAAAAATACAGGGAAAACGTGACATTATACTGAATCCTGAGATGATCTACCATAATTTAGTATATTACCACCTTTTGGACCATTTCCATTGTACCACACCAGTCCTAGTTTGAAGACGTAGAAACAAGAAATCTCCTCTGCCCAACGTGGAGGAGGAGTTGATGATGGAAGTTCGATGTCTATTCTAAAATCAGGAAGAAGTTGGTCTTTCCCCCTCTCTGCTTTTCCTTTGATTATAAAACTGTAGCCCACTAAGCTCTTCAAGCGGCACTCCCTTGCCTGTCCTTTTGTTTTTCTCACAAAAGTCCTGTACTAATAAACTCTTTCCTTGTCACTCCGCCTCTCACTGAATTCTTTCTGCCCTGGGACAGAAGCAGCTATGCTCTACTGAGTCTCAAAATGTGTTCTGCGATTTCATAACCATTGAAGTTATTTGAGTACATAGTGAGTGGGCTCCCCCAGGAAACAGTGAGTGTGCCACCTGGAGGATTTGGGCAGAGGCTGTCAGTTAAGGTGCCACAGGTACAATTCTTGCACTGGGCATGATCTTGGAGTCTTTGGCCCCCAAATAACTTTCTAATTCCAAGATTCTGTAAATCTCTGATACAAAAGCCACATCAAGTTTTGCTATTTCCATTGAAACTTTNTGAGTGTGCCACCTGGAGGATTTGGGCAGAGGCTGTCAGTTAAGGTGCCACAGGTACAATTCTTGCACTGGGCATGATCTTGGAGTCTTTGGCCCCCAAATAACTTTCTAATTCCAAGATTCTGTAAATCTCTGATACAAAAGCCACATCAAGTTTTGCTATTTCCATTGAAACTTTCCTGTTTGGGAAAATCTCTCACCTCTGAGCATTTATGTCCAAATCCCCTCCACGCACACACACACACACCCCATGCACATATCTCTGACATGGAAATTGCTATTACACAGAGAACTTTACCATACACTGAATCAAGTTACTTCAAATATCTGGTGGAGACACATCTTACACTCATTCAAGTATAAAAGCTGGAGGCAGAAGTAGAGTGGGAAAATAATTTGAATATGTGGGGATGTCTCCTGGCTTTCCACTCAATAAGCAGAGGCCTCGGGCCACACTGGGGTGTGAATGGGGGTGGTGAGAGCCCACCGTTTCCTCATCCTCTGTGTGCTGCTCAGACTTGTGAGGCGTCTTGAATAATACAGCTGCTGAACCCAAGCCAGCTACTGCAGCTGCGGCATCACCAAAAAGCAGAAATCAGTTCCAGCTTCAAATGACCAACTGGTGGTGTTGGACTCAATGAGAGCTTGCATCAGTGTCTGTTGTAAAGGCCTTCCAGAATTTTTAAATTTTTAATTTTAAAGGGGATTTGGGTGCTGCTTGATTTTCCCTCATATGCCAACTTTAGAGGGTACTGAAGTCCAAGTCCCCTGTATAAGGTCTATCACCACGCCTGGTGCGGACCAGGCAATGGGAAGGCCCCAGATCTCCTACTCCTCTCATTCCCCCGTGGAACTCTGAGACAGCATGGTGCTGGGCATATGGTTACTTAGTAATTGTTTAGAAGTTGCTTTAATCTTTTAGGACCTGTATGGTAGAAGAAACAGGAGTTTAATGGTTAGTGACCCAGTCACAGTCCAGGCCAATTCTGTGATTTTAGGTAAATCTCTTCCTCTCGGTGGGGCTCAGCCTCTTTATCTGTGGCTACAGGGGAGGGGAGGAAAGTGGATTAAATGATCTTCTATCCAATGTGAATGTGCTAGGGTTCTGATTTTTGTGTTTTAGAGGTTGGGAAAATTTTCCTGTAGAGGGCTAGATATTTTAGGGTCTGCATACCACAGTCTCTGTAGCAGCTACTCAGCACTGCCATTATCGCATGAAGGTAACTATGCATGAATGAATGGGTGATTTGTCTCAATAAGACATTATTTACAAAAACAGGTATCAAGTTGACTTTGGTTTGCAGACCCCAAGTTTGTGGACTTCTGCTCTAGTCTAGTCTATCTGTTCTTCATATAGTGGGACTTTCTCATTCAGTCTGAACAGAGTGGTGGGACTTCATTGTACACTACTCAGTTAGACTCTCACCAAAGTTCCTTACTCTTTCTCTGCCAAAGTCAAGTGGTTCCAACTTACAGTAGCTTTCCCTTAGTTTGTCTCAGAGTTCTGCTGAATGTAGAGCTAAGAACCATGCAGTGAAGAAAGTAATAGCTGACTATTTTCACTCTGTCAAAGAAGTTTAACTCTTCAAGATTTCCCAAATCACTGTGATGAGTGGAAAATTTAGTCAATAACTTGTGTTGAATCTTTTCAATAACAACATGTGGGATGAATATATCAAGAGCTGCACACATTGGTTTCCTAAGCCTGGCATTCAATATCCTCTTGTTCTATTATCAGCGACTTTTACATACTCTCCTGTAACCTGGACCCAGACGTTGAATCAATTCTATCACCTCTAAGCTGTGTGAATTCAAAGAAGCTCTCTGTGCTTCAGTTTTCTCAGTCTAATGAAATTTTGTTTTAAAGAGCTTGGCATGGCACTGACATACAGTAAGCGCTTGATAAATTCCATTATTATCACCTTGCCTATGTCTGTCCATCATCTTTACCTGCCCCTGGGGCTTGGCTCACCTTGATCCTGGCACATCTGTATTCTCTTCATTCCTCAGGATGGAACTCACATACTGATTGTCCAGGAAAAGTTCCCTGAGCCTCTCAGTGAGAAATAAGCTTCCCATGTCCCACTCACCCCTTCATCTTTCTCTACTTCTTCTTATCATGGTTATTTTCGACTTTGTCATAGTTTGTTGACATAGTTTGTAGGCATAGTTTGTGTATTACCATAAATATCTTAGAGATAGCACATGTCATCAATTCTTTTCTGGATCCCCTCCATGGTGCTGAGCCAACTGCTTCAACACATAAAGTGTTTTTGCTAAGTGTTGGTTGAATTAAGGAATCAGATAAATCAAGAAAAGCCTCAACAGCCAGACTTCATTTTCCCTTTCATTTTTCATTGTGATACTTTGTTTCATGAGGATGGGGCTCTATTGTCAGTTTCCAGTGGAAGTTTAGCAGGCTCATTAGTTTTCAGAATATATTGGATATAATAATTGACAGAGATGTGATTCTTGCTCAGGTTTCATTTGCGTATGGGTGGATGGTTTTCCTTGATAACTTGTAGCCTATGAACTCATCTGTTTATACCTTATCTAGGCACAGATTGGAGACTGGAATTCTGTGCCTAGGAGGCAGCAGGAGTAGGTGGCCTTGGAGCCTGGAGCTCAAGAGAGAATTTGCCAAGTTTTGCTAATTAATCCTGGGATCCATCTTGCTGTCCACCTGCCAGGATGAGGACCATGGGCTGCAGCTAGTCATTTTGCTGAAGAATTGCCACTGACATTTTTTTCTGTTATTAGTGAGAGAGAAGTCTGTTTGCATTATAAATCATACTTTACCCCAATTTGCAGTATAAATCATACTTTACCCCAATTTGGAATATATATTTGGTCCTACTTGATTTCACATTTATGGAGCTGAGTTTTAAATTCAGGGAGATTTCAGTTCCCAGGCCTATGATATTTCCAAGTGCTGAATGAATCAGACTTTTAGAACATTAAAAAGGGTCTCAGAGATGAATGATTCTAATGTCTGATTCATCCATCTAGCCAAATGTCTCTAAGCGAGGGCTGTGCAACTTTCTCACACATGCGTCCACTGACAGAGAGTTTTATTGCTATATGAGGCAGCCTATTTCTCTTTAATTATAACTCGAATTCTCATTGATATTAATAGTAACACTGGCCTGCATTTTCATGGTGATTTACTTCCAAGAAAGTGTCTTCACACTTATAGTGTTTGATTTTCAAAGGTTGTTTTGAAGAGGCATGGTTCCATCACCCCTGCTTCACTGGGGAGGAACATAGGCCTGGATAGCTGAGTCACCAGTCCTGTTTAGGGTATTGGACTCGGCACATGAGGTGATTCTACTATGCCATGAGCTCCTTTTAAAAAAAATAAAAGCTATTTTTGCCTTCAGTTTTTAAATAATGAAAGTATGTATATGTTTGTGTGCGTATATATATATATATATATATTTTTTTTTTTTCTCAAAAAGTAAAGGGAGACAGAAATACTTGAAGTGCATGTTTTGAACTCACCCCCTGTGTCAGTACTCCTTTGAGATGGCTTAACCCTGTGAACAAGTGAACAAAGTTCTGGGAAGCAAGGAAGCCTGGAAGAGGGCCCACTGGCCTTATTACAGTCTCAGTTTCCATGGAGATGATTCAGACAGCCGCCTGGGATTTGCTTGCCGTGGGCAATGGCTTGCATCTTGGAGAGCAAGGAGCAAAGTCCAGGGAAAGCCAGTCTTCCAGTTACTGTGTGTTTGACCCCAGGAGGCGCCGACCCTACTGGCATCAGCTATCCTGGTGGGCCAGTCCTGCTGAGGGGCATTGATCTTTTTCAGTGCCCCATTTGTCTTCTCATGAATCTGGACAGCTCTATGAACTCAATGATTTGTCCTTTATCTGAATTCAGGAATCCTAGCTTGTCTGCCCTTTGCTGTTGATCTACTTGGAAAGACTCTAATACTTTCAAGTCACCAACAGCCTGATATCAGTATTGTTGAAGGAACCAATCAGTGCTGGCTGATGGTGCTGGCAAGTTTAGGCCTGTTTCCATAAGAAATAAAAATACACACATACAGAAGAAGTTAAAGAAGAAAAGAAGAAGAAGAAAGAGAAGGAGAAAGAGAAGAAGAAAGAAACACTGGATATTTGAAAGAATGAGAAGCTTAAAAGAAGAACTATAGCATTGAGAAACCAAAATAAAGTGGAGCCTCTGGAGCCTATTTAAACAGAATAGAGGCAAGAGAGCAAGAAAGAGAACTGTCTGATACAAATTTTCAGTGAGATTCAAGAAGATATTATCAAAGAGAGACAGCTCTCTTTTTATGAAGAAAAATATTTAATTATTAGGAAAATAATTTAAAAAATAGTTTCTGAAATTAAAACAATCCAGAAGGAGTAAAATAAATATGGAAGGACAGAAAACTGAATTATTGATCTCAAAAATAGACTTAAAATATACTCCAGAATATAGAGCAAAAGGAAAAATGAATGAAAATTATTACTAAAAGTGAGAGACAAAAGGAAGAGAGACTCACGATACATAATTGACAAAAACAAGCAGCTCAAGAGGGAAAAAGGAAAGAATGGAAGAATTACACTAAAAAATAAAAATAACATTTTCTGAAGCTGAAAAAATGACCAACATTTTTGAATTAAAAGTCACAGAGTTATATACAAGATTAATAAAAATACTATAAACAAGTATTTTCTGGTGAAAATGTTAATTTCCAGGAATATAAAATAAGCATATTTTAAGCTTTCAGAAAGAGGGAAGAGCTTACTTACAAGGGCAAGATAATTATTTTAACATGAGAGTTCTTACCACAGCACTGGACACTAGAAGACATTGAGAGAGAGTTAAAGACTATAAGTGGAAAAGGGCTGTGATTCTCTGGTTTTCCAACCAAGAATTTAAAGGACTCAAAAAGCATTAAGCAATGGACTTCTTACAAAGGATTTGAAGAAGTATGCCTTTTCCATTAAAATGGCAGTAGGAAAAAATATCAGATTGGGGAAAATAAAATATGTAAGAAAAATACCGATATTCAATGAATTCAATAAATCTCATTTTAAAGTATAAATCAAGTTTCTTACAATAGAAAAGTGCAATAAATGTTTAAACAACTCAGAGTAAAAATTCTAATCATCTTAACAGGCAGAAAGAGGATAGAATGAAGAAAGCATTCTAAGGTTCTCTTCTTGAGGGACTATGAGAATATACAATGCACAAAAATCAAATGTATCCAGTTAAAACATAAAATTCTAAAGGTGTATCGTTTATAAGGACATAACAATGTGAAATATCTAGGATAAAATCTAACAAAGCTATTCCAACCTCTCTGCAGGTAAGCATAAATTTGTTGAAACATTAAGGAAGACCAAACTAAACGGAGAGATAAAATATACTCAAGGGCTGAAGACCTACTGTAATATAACATCTCTTCCAAATTGATCTAAATATGTAATACAATCCCAAACAAAATCTTAAAGTGTTATGATCATGTTTGTGATAATCTCAAAGGTTATAAGTTGATTATAAAATTTATATGGAAATATGAAGAGTCAAGCATAGCCAGGATAGTTTTGAAAAAGAAACCAAGGCAGACATGTTGTAAAAATATGAAGACTTACTATAAGGTATTAAAACAGTGTATTACTTAATAAGTAATATGTAGTAAGTAATAATTAGCAGTATAATATTTAAATTATACAATATTAGTAATTATGTAAACATTATAGCCATTAAACAGTGTAAATTTAGCGCAGGATAAGAAGCCAATGGACTGGAACAGAGAGCCTAGGGGCAGATAGTATGTATGGATGTCTGATATGTAAGTGACAATTCAGACCAGTAGAGGAAGGACAGTTTTTTCCCCCACTAAATGGTGTTAGCTGGACCCCTACCTCACAACATATGCAAAAATTAATTCTAAGATAATTTGAGATCTAAATGTGGAAGACAAACAAAAAAACATTTTACGAGACAAAACAGGCAAATCTTTTTATACATCAAGAAAGGTAAATTTTCCTTTAAAAGGACATAGAAGGGGAATTCCCTGGCTGTCCAGTGGTTCAGCCTCTCAGCTTCTATGGCATCAGACATAAATTCAATCTCAGGTTGGGGAACTAAGATTCTGCAAGCTGTGTGGCGCAGTCAAAACTAACTAAATAAAATTAGCAAAAGGACATGAAAGCAATAATCATATAATAAAAGAATGAAAAATTTGAGTATATTAAAATGAAGAAATTATACTCATCAGAAGACACCACTGAGAGAAAATACAAGCCAAAGAGTGAGAGAATACTTTTTCAAGGGGTTCATATCCAAAGTGAAAGTGAAAGTCACTCAATCATATCTGACTCTTAGCGACCCTGTGGACTATACAGTCTATGGAATTCTCCAGGCCAGAATATTGGAGTTGGTAGCCTTTCCCTTCTCCAGGGGATCTTCCCAACCCAGGGATCTTCCCAACCCAGGGATCAAACCCAGCTCTCCCACACTGCAGGCATCTGAGCTGCATCCCACATCTGAGCCACAAGGGAAGCCCAAGAATACTGGAGTGGGTTGCCTATCCATTCTCCAGCAGATCTTCCTGACCCAGGAATGAAACCAGAGTCTCCTGCATTGCAGGTGGATTCTTTGCCAATTGAGCTATCAGGGAGGCCCTCATATCCAAAAATATAGTTATAAAACAAATCAACAAGAAAATGACTGATAAGCAAGAGTTAATAAGAGTTTTGAATAGGCATTTCACAAAAGATGAAAATTTGTAAGAAATTAATGTATGAAAAAGCACCCAATTTTGATAGTAATCCCAGAGATACAAAATTAAAATACTGGAAAATATCACTACACATTTGCTAGAATGATTATAATTAAAAAGAATAGCCATATCTCATATCAGTGAGAATGTAAAGTAGTAGGAACTCATATATGTGACAGTTGTGAATAGGCTTAACCCCTTTGTGTAAGTTAGGCAATCTCTGATAAAGTTAGTCACCATGATCCAACAATTCTACTTATTGTTAAACAGCCAATGGAAATATGTGCATAAGAAACTTGTTTAAGAATGTTCATAGCAGCATTGTAAAATAGCCCAAACGGGAAACAACCCAAATGTCAGATAAAGGTGGAAGAGAAAAATAAATTGTTGTGTATTTGTATAATGGAATATTGTACATCATCACCACCAATAACCAAAAGCTATAGCTACACATCCCTTACAATCCCTTAGAAGAATTGGAGTAGCCATTATAGTCAACAAAACATTCTGAAATGCAGTACTTGGATGCAATCTCAAAAACGACAGAATGATCTCTGTTCGTTTCCAAGGCAAATCATTCAATATCGCGGTAATCTAAGTCTATGCCCTGACCAATAATGCTGAAGAAGCTGAAGTTGAATGGTTCTAAGAAGACCTACGAGACCTTTTAGAACTAACACCCCAAAAAGATGTCCTTTTCATTATAGGGGACTAGAATGCAAAAGTAGGAAGTCAAGAAACACCTGGAGTAACAGGAAAATTTGGCTTTGGAGTACAGAATGAAGCAGGGGAAAGGCTAATAGAGTTTTGCCAAGAGAACAGACTGGTCAGAGCAAACACCATTTCCAAAAACAGAAGAGAAGACTCTACACATGGACATCACCAGATGGTCAACACCAAAATCAGATTGATTATATTCTTTGCACCCAAAGATGGAGAAGCTCTATACAGTCAACAAAAACAAGACCAGGAGCTGACTGTGGCTCAGATCATGAACT
>SJYV01012893.1:0-30681 GCA_006410875.1 Neotragus pygmaeus | reverse complement strand
AAAATGGATATATTTACAGAGATGTCACTCACCACGAGTGAGCTGCTAAAGCTGAACATTCCAATCGACAACCTACATTCACTGAAAAGCTGCAGCAGACACAACATTTTCTCGAACCCCTGTATGATAGGATTAAGTCAGGAGCTTGAGAGGAGGAATGAATGTTCCAGGACTCCACCAAGGAGAGAACGCTTTCCAATTACAGAATGGGATGTCACAGAATTGGCGTTGGAGCTGCACAGAGAATAGTTGAGATCAGGCATTGCCCGGTGGCCTCTTTGTACATAAAGACATGCTACACAACCAAGTGACCGAATGTCTCCCTGACCACCTCATCTTGAAACTGAGAGGTTCCCATAGTAACAAGAGGCTAAGGGCACACTGGCTCTCCCTACCACCCTCAGGCAGTTACACAGCTCTTTCATTTTTGGAGTTGTTGTCATCACGGTACAGTTCACAGCTGGACTTGAGTTGGGCTTGCTGGAGGGATTCTGACGATGGAAAAACTAAAATGATTTGTCTGGGAACCAGAGGGGTTATTTTGCTTGAAAAGGAGAGTGTTTAGGACCCTGTCTTATTGGAAAAAAGGATCTTGGTCTTTTAGGGTAGCAGAAAATGACCCCATCCTAGGAAAGGATGCTTCCTGGGAGAAGAGTCTAACAGGAGAAGGGAGCAGATGCTGAGGCTCGACCTCTGACCTCTGGTGTGAGTCAGACAGAGGAATAGGTGTGGGTGAAGATTTTCATAAGCCTGAGTAGGACTGTGATGGGAACTCAAGCACTTGGTAGAAAATTAAGGAAAAAAAATCTAAGAACCTAAAAATCTAAAAATTCAGTATCTCCTTTATGGATGGATAAGGATAATCCTTTCCTACTTAACTCTGGAAATAAGATGCAGCCTCGTTGATATTTACAAGGCCAATAACATTTGGTAAGCTTCATACTTGTTGGTTTATACATTCATGTATATTGCATACATTATGCATATGGCCAGATGCCTCTGACTCACCATTTCACATAAATAACTCAAATGTACCATAGTATTATAAGTGGTCCCTTAACCTCACAAGTCGCGATTACTCCTTAAATACGTGAAAGAGTTAGACTTTGATAGTTGCTAGGCTCGGCTTTCATTTAAAACAGCTATCTCCTTCCAAAAAAGGTGTGGCCTTTAAAGGTGTGGCCCAGAGAGCTATCAAGCTGTGTAACAGGTTATCTAATGACAGGTATAGAAAGTTTGATCGTACAACCTAGATCTGCTGGTGTAGGTGCAGGTCACAGGACCTCTGCTCATGCCTCCCAAGGTCTGGGCTAGTGTTACAGAACTCACCAGAAAGTTACCTTAATGGAATAGAGAAATAACTCAGTCAATCAAGGGTATTTTCAAAGTCAAGCTTCATAACTCATCTAGATTTCATTATAAAAATATTTTTCCTTAAAAAAATAAATGAACGTAAACTATTCCATTTCTATACCCACTCCCTATTCCCCTCTACACCACGCCACTCGTCCTAGACTACAGTGAATGGCACACCCCTCAGGGAAGGCTCAATCACAGCATGTGAGCCCATCTCATTCACTTTGCTTTTTGAAACTATGCCAACTGTGCTTAGAAACAGGTGCCCAGATCTAGGTAGGGGGTCCACAAGTTCACCTCCCTTAAGGCGGGAAGGACTGCAGGAGGCCACACCTTGCAAGGGGCCCACCCCAGGAATGTCAGAGTGGGACAGTGCAGGCTCAGGTGGGAACACGAGGAAGTGTTTGATTAGCAGACAGGCAGAAGCAATGCCCAAGCTCCGCCTACTTTATTCCCCCTGGGTCAGAACTGCAAGGTTCTGCCTCAGGCTCCTGGGAGGAAATTCACAGCTCTAAAGAAGGGCTGAGTAGGGGTGGGGAAGAGAATGTTGTGCTCACACAGCTTTGGAATACAACCTGTGATTTTAAAAGGACAGAAAAGAACATAAACAGCGATGCTAAGGCAAACTTTCAAATGGCACATCAGAACTCATTTTTTTTTGTCATTCATTTTGTTAACATCACAAGGCAGATACATTCTGTAAACATATATACCATACAGTACATTAACCATAGGAACACAAAAGCCACCCTGTCATTCATTTCTTTCTGTGTTTCTGTTCTTTTACTCCAGAAGGACTGCCTGAAGTCTAGAGGGAATTTTGTGGTTCATGAGATGTACTTTTCTTTTGATAAAAACGCAATGACTTGCAAAAAATAGCCCCAGGTGACTAGTAAGAGGCAATATGGGGAAAAGATGAACCTGTAGAAACTTAGAAAATAGTCATAAAATATAAAAAAGTCATTAATTTCAGGAAACATTTTGTTTCCCTGCTTAGTAAAAGAGAGCATTGAAAATTCTTTTATAAAAGTTAAGGCTGCCCAGATCTTTGATGCAGAAAGTGTGTGGTCCCCCCAAAATACATATGGTATTTTCACACTGACAGCAAGTTTTTTGTGCTACAGTTCAGACCTTTTAGACTGGAGTGGAGAGGGGACACAGAGGCCTATTTAAGTCATATAAAAATTAAGGGGTGGTAGGATGAGGCTGATCTGAGGATTCCCCAGGAAAATTACCCCTGGAAACTTTTAGGATGTAATTTTTATTCTAGCCTCTCTACATTCAAATAATCAGTATTTTGGTTTCTATTAAAATGGGGATTATATTATGGAGTTTGCTGAAGCTATGAAAATACAGATATATAACAGCATCGTGCTCCTCATAAAAGATGGACTTTTCTTTTTCCCAAGAAAATGCAGGGAAGTTTTCCTGATGAGACCAGAAGAGGTCTTCACAATGAAGATGAACTGGTCCCAGGAATCCAAGATCTCATCCTGCTCTTTACTTGGAATAGTTTTGTGATATATACCATCATTCCATGTATGCGCTGGGTCATGATAATACTATCCAGTAGCACAAGAGGTGCTTTCTGGCTCGGTCCTCATCAGCGGAGCTACATATACCTTGATTAATAAATTGAGGAGCTTCTAAAAGATTACATATCTACAGAGTTTCTGAAACTTATCTTTTAACCATGCTGGTTTCAATGATGAATGTGTACGCTGCAAAAGTACAACATAAAACTGTTCTTGCCTTGGAATGGTTTTTGTTGTAAACAAAGTAAAACTGCAGGAGATGAGAATATTCCCACAAGGTATGGGTCCTTTGGTGGGCTGAACTCCACAAGTGGGTCTGGTAACAAACAGAGATGGCTGAGCTTCTAGATTTTAAGTGAGAGCAAAAGTAAGTCCTCCATGTGTATTTTGCCTGTGTTCGTCTGTGTTCTACACTGACAGAGTTAATTTTTTTTTTAAGGAAGAACTAGTTTAGTGATTCCATTTTTCCCTCTATCACCGTATTCCCGCCACCTCTTTCGCTACCAACTGGTTCACTGGCATTAAATAAATGGTCATCATCAAGGGTGTTCTATGATCCCTTGAAATGAAATTCTGAATGAAGTGAAAAGAAATAAACTGTTTTCAGACTTGGCCTCAACATTTTGCTCCAGAGATGCTACTGTATCTCTAGGAAATTATATAGAGATATTTTCCCCCTTTTAAAAAAAGTAAGTGAAGTCACTTAGTCGTGTCCGACTCTTTGCGACCCCATGGACTGTAGCCCACCAGGCTTCTGCTTCTCTGTCCATGGGATTCTCCAGGCAAGAATCCTGGAGTGGGTTGCCATTTCCTTCTCCAAATAAAAGTTTCCTTACATTTAGGAAAAACACATTTATCACCAGAAAAAGTAAAATGGACTAGGTAGGAATCAGAAGCTGATACGCGTCATTAACATTTCAGAGTCAAATCAAATCAACTCTAGAATTTGTTTGTATTTTCTGAAAGCATTTGGATAGTTTTAGGAAACCATGATTGGGGTTTGGCCAGAAAGGAATTCCTAGTGTCTTGTCCTCTTCACTCCCAATATTAAGTGACATCACTGAACACTGTCAAATCACTTTTAGAGGCAACTAATTTTGCTTATATAAGGAAAACAATATAATTGTAAGTAAATAAAGCACAGAGTGAAAAAAGAAAATCCATTTCTTTTGTCCTATTGCACATCAAAGAGAAAAAATAAGTCAAGGGTATACAAGTCACCACGATTTTTCAGAATATGCAAGATTTATGCTTACCATTGTAACTCTAAAAGAATCCTTTAATTTCATGCCATTAGGAATCTATTTATAAGTAAATGAAATGTCCCTCCTTTCCTTCTTCCCATTTAAAAGGGTTCTGAGTCTATGATTTGGAAAGAAAGTCCAACTATGACCTCAAAAATGACCATGGTTTTGTACTGATAGCTTTCTTACTGATTCTCTAATTAGTCTGGTGATGTAGGTCAACACCCTGAATTTTTGAAGGGCGTGATGCCATACATCATGAAGTTCTTACAGAGACAATGCCAGCACCAGCGGGAAAAGTAGAATGTTGACAGTCACAATTCTATTTATATCTTCACTATGAAAGATAGTTCCTTTTCGCTGCAGATGCGATTATAGGTCTCATCCCATTAAAGAACTGGCTGAGTCTGAATCCCACACTGTGACAGGAAAACGAGGCAAGCTATACAAATATATATGCCATATTCAAACACATCTTCATTTTTTGTGGCCACACATCATTTTTCATAAAGGTAACATGTCTTACTTGAAAAACCATTTAAATCATAAATTTCCCTAGTAAAAGCAGAGAATAAGCTTTAATTCATATAATCTGCTAATCCCTCTACTAATTATTAATAAATGAGAGCACAGAATATCACTGGTTTGTTAGATCTCATGTGTGGTGTTGTAGTGAGAGGTACAGAAAATTTTCTTCATGAAAAACTAACTCACTGATGGAAGCTTAGGTCAGATCAGGGAATCATCTGTCCTGAGAAACTCTGGTTCTGTTTATCAAACAACACGCCCAAGGCTAAATTCTATGATTCCACTCACTAACTGTGCTTTTAAAAACTCATACTGAATAGTTTTCATCCTCAAGTGAGGGGGGAAAAAAAAATATGGGAAACTTTTAGATTATTTCTTTCTAAATAAATTATTAAAATCAGAGATTGTCCAAAACATTGAAGCTGCTTTCTTTTTCTATACAAATAGGTTTCTCTGGCTTGTCTTCTAACTTTTAAAATGATGCTTAAACAAGTTTACTGAGGAGCATGAAGCTGAAAGTGGTGAGGTTTATAGGCAGCAAAACCAGATATTATTTCTAGATAATAGAGCAGTTTTATTCAAAAACAGCTGCTTTGCTGAACCTGAGATTTAGAGAGAATTCCCTCAGCTGTTCAAAGTCAAGCCATGGATGGACTCACCTTAGAAAGTAGAACTTAGCTCATTATTTTTTCCCTTTTTAAACGTTTTTTGGTTTACATATTGGTGATAAAATGACTTATTTTGTGCTCGTTAAATGTAATTGTTTGAAAACTAAAAAATATTGTTTTTCCCCCTTCTAACTGGAATACGAACAATTTCAAGCCAATATATTAAAAATAATCAATTTAGCACTAAGAAAGCTATTTAGGACAGATTGAGCTGATTCTGTAATAAAATTCTCTCCAGGTCACTTTGCTATTTGCCTCCTCTCAATACTCTTCACAGAAGTTGAACTTGATCTAGTATATCTTATCACATATTTTTAAAAATTGGGTTCTGTGGAACATGGAAAAATTTGTGAATTATCTGCAACAATACTATGAATATTTGGCAAAAAACTTAAAAGATAATATTTGTTTTAAAATCAACTCAAATGCTACAGCTTTATTTCATTGCTCTATTATTATTTTATTATATTGCTTCCCTTTGGTTCTTTTATACCTGTGGCTATTTGCTTTGGGAGAATGCTAAGAATTTAAAGAACTGTTCATTGTGTTCTAGATAAAAACCACCCTTGATGTTCTGGAATCTTTATAAGTTGAGGAAACCATGCTTGAAGAAATTCAGTTATGTGCCACTCACTCCATCAGTATTTGTGGAATGAATTAAAAGTACTTAGGGTGATAAGAGAGATCTTTCTTCATCTTTGAAACTTTTTTTGTCTCTCTACATTTTAAAGTTTAACTTTTCGTGGTGGATAAACCTACACGGTGAAGGTACAGGTAACATTCTCTTTTTCATGGGGACATAAAGAAAAGAGTCCAGATGGAAAGCTCTGGAATCAACAGGACAGGTGAATGAAGAATTAATTCAGGAACAGCACCGTCCACAATGGATGGACCGGAAGCATCCCAGCAACCACTGTAGGTCAGAAGGACTGTTTTAGAAATATGGTCACTACCGAGAAACTTCTCAAAATGACCACTTCATTGAAAATAGATTAACGGAATCTATCCATGAAAAAGAAAACAATATAAAAATTTACACTTTTTTTTTTTNTTTTAGAAATATGGTCACTACCGAGAAACTTCTCAAAATGACCACTTCATTGAAAATAGATTAACGGAATCTATCCATGAAAAAGAAAACAATATAAAAATTTACACTTTTTTTTTTTTAGAGAATAAAAGCAAGGTTCATGGATTCGCCTAAGTTTGGAGATCACTACTGATGCTCAAAACAATGCTTGTTTCATGTCCTTAGAAAGTTAAAAATGGTGCTTCTTATATAAAGGGTCCATCAGTTAAGTCATAAGAAAGAGAGACAGCTGTTGATGGGCAGGTTATGGAATTAGTCCCTACAATTCAGCTGTAACAAGCACTGGATTCTTTTTCTTTTACATCAACTTCATTTCAGTTTTAACAGAAGGAAAGCCAGAGATGCACAATACTGTAACCTGGAAGCTTATGTAAGGCAGCAAAAAGCATCACCCTAGATCGAACAAACTAAGTAAGGTCCACTTTTGGCTACACCAGCGTCTGGCTAGACCCCACAGCACTTTGCCACATAAAATAGAAAAGCAAAGATCCACAGTAAGGGAGGCAAGTGAGAAATCAGCAACCTGGTGATGTGTGACTATATGATAGGAACACGACAAAATGATTCCCCTGGTGCCCACGGGTTCAATTCCAGTCAAATGAATTAAGGCTACGAGATCACTGGCTGATATGAAGAGTCCATTCCAATCGAGCAGTAAGGAACCGATTCCCTCTTGAAGACACAAGGAAAAGTTTAGAAGAAAAGCAAGTTCTTGGAAAGAGTGAAGCACACACATGCATGTTGTCTCTGAGCTGAGGAAACTGGAGAAAAAAACGAAAGGGGAAAAAAATAAGAGGGATCAAAGCAATCCAACTGCAAGGCAAGGCAGGTGTTTGCTTCCAGTTCACAGTATCGCAGTTAGTGGTACAGTGAGGTCTGCGTAAGTGGTGGAGAGCACAGAGGCTGCCCGGAAGAAAGGGGGAGAAAGAAGTGGTCACATGACAACACAGCACTGACAGCGCCTTTTCTTTTGGGTACCTGGGGCTGGCTCCGTGGCCAAGCTCTCTTCCTTCCCTTCAGGGGATGAGGGCTCAGTGGTGTCTGAGATGGGTCTCCCGGACACCAGCTCGGCTGCATTCCCGTCAATGGTGGATACGTCTGTCACCGTCTTCTCCCTCAGTGACTTCTCATCATCTTCATCAATGAGGACCAACTCGGCCTTGATGGTTTCATCATAGCCTAGCACCTTCTTCGTCTCCTCTTCATCCTCGATATTCTGGTAGCCCATGAAAATCATGGTGACTGGCTGATCCAAGTTTGCCTCCGGCCCTTCAGTGCTGGGGGCTGGAGCCTGCTGCCCTGGGTTCCCAGAAGAATGATCTTTCCTAGACTTATGGACCATTTCTAACTTGGCTTCTTTGCAGAACATGTGTTCCTTAGGGTGGCTGAGGCTCCCATCTGCAATCCCAGTCCTTTCTGACACGTGCCCTCCTCTTAAGCTTGATTGTCCAGCTTTCTGAATAAGCTCTTCTACATCCTTTGAGCTTAATGTGTGCACTCCATTTTCTACTATGGTGCCTCCTGAGTGCACCTCATACACTACTTTGGTACCATCATCAAAGACTTTGACTCCTCTCTGATGGACCCCCTCTGGGCCAATGGTGGATGTAGAGAGAGTCTTGGTCTCTCCTGTTTGTCTGTCTTTCTCCACATTAATTTCCATGGCGTACACAGCTTGAATGAAAACAAGAGAAAGGAAGTGCATGTTACAACAAAAAAAGCCAGTGAATGGTTAATTGCCAAACAGACAAAAAAAAAACGGTGTTGTGCCCTTTCTAGTCTAACCTCCAAGCATCTTGAGTGTTAGAGTGAGTGCACTGTGGACAGAGGTGGTTATATATGTGTTTTAATACAGCAGCTAAATGCACTGGGAAGACATGTGTAAAGAGTTACCATTTCTCAATGGCATTCAAACTTCCAAGGAAGAGGAGCTAAATAAGGCCACGAGCGACTGTTGAGATCCAGTGTGCCACATTTCAGGGAAGCTGATGACATGCAAGTTCACCTTGATTGGGAGCGCACCCTAGACTTAGACAATTTTAAAGTCCTTGGTTATGATGTAACCTAGTTCCAAAATCTTTTTTTTTTTTTTAACTTTATTTTGCTTTACAATACTGTATTGATTTTGCCATACATAGACATGAATCAGCCACGGGTGTACATGAGTTCCCAATCCTGAACCCCGCTCCCACCTCCCACCCCATATCATCTCTCTGGATCATCCCCGTGCACCAGCCCCAAGCATCCTGTATCCTGTATCGAACATAGACTGGCGATTCGTTTCTTACCTGATAGTATACATGTTTCAATGCCATTCTCCCAAATCATCCCACCCTCTCCCTCTCCCACAGAGTCTAAAAGTCCGTTCTATACATCTGTGTCTCTTTTGCTGTCTCGCATAGAGGGTTATCATTACCATCTTTCTAAATTCCATATATATGTGTTAGTATACTGTATTGGTGTTTTTCTTTCTGGCTTACTTCACTCTGTAGTTCCAAAATCTTAAGTCTTTTTAAAGAACTCTTTTACCAAGTGTTCTTCTTTTTTTTTTGACATTTCCCTTTTCTGTGAATGGAGATTATGCGAAGGATTTTGCAAGACGGCACATGGTCATCCTTTACACTAAAAGAGGACATTTGCAAAAATGGAAAGCTATGAAAGGAGTCAGATTATATGCTCTATGAGCTTTAGTCACTTAGCTAGGTTTCTAAAACAAGAACTAGAAAAAGAAAGACTAGAGGGGGTGTTGTCCCATGACACGGGAATTCGAGAACGGTGCTCACAGAGGCCTCTTTCTTCCCCCAGGCACATACTGCCAAGACCTCAAGGTTCGGCCCCATGCTGTCATCCCCAGCTACTGCCTTCTCTCTGGTCCACTGCCATCTCTCAATCTGAGATACCACTCCCTCTTTCCTAGATGATGATCACAAGAGCTTCCTACCTGGTCTTCCCAGGTACCACTCTCAGCCTCTCCAACATCCCAAATCCTGGGGCCAGCCTGAGCTTCCTCAGGACCAGCTCTTTCCTGTCCTGTAGACTCTCGCGACACTCCATACTTTCTGACCTATTGCCTCAGAGGCTCCGCGTGAGGCACATGTTCTGGATAGGAGGAAACTTGGCCTCAGACCCACGGAGCCAACTGTCCCCAGACACCCTTTCCCTGAATGACCCACAGATACTTCAACCTCTGCAGCTTCAAAACTGAGTCCATCTTCTCTCAAAGCTCCCCGGAGTTTTGGTGAAAGCAAAGTCTTAGTGACAAGCATAGTTTTGGTGAGAAGTAATACCTAGTCTCTCAAGCAAGAAGCCTCAGAAACATACTTGATTTTCCCTTTTCTGCCTAATTCCCCATCATCAAACAACTTCTGAATCTAATTCTACTTCAGATCCATCCCCACGCATCTCCTCACCATTATCTCTATCACCACTGCCTTAGACCAGACCTTCTGCACAACAGCCTGTGTCTGATTTCTATCTCCTACTTCTGTCATTTCACTTCCAGAAGGCCAAAGGAGAGGAGAATGGTTTTTACAATTTAAAAAAAGAAAGAATCCATGTTGATGTATGGCAGACATAAAACTAATATTGTAAAGCAATTATCCTTCAATTAAAAATAAATTTTTTTAATTGTTATAGCATTTAGAAAGATAGTAATGATGACTCTGTATGTGAGACAACAAAAGAGACACAGACATATAGAACGGACTTTTGGCCTCTGAGGGAGAGGGAGCGGGTGGGATGATTTGGGAGAATGGCATTGAAGCATGTATACTATCATGTAAGAAACGAGGCGCCGGTCTATGTTAGATGCAGGATGCAGGATACTTGGGGCTGGTGCAAGGGGATGATCCAGAGAGACGTTGTGGGGTGGGAGGTGGGAGGGGGATTCAGGATTGGGAGCTCGTGTACACCTGTGGTGGATTCATGTCGATGTATGGCAAAGCCAATAGAGTATTGTAAAGTAAAATAAAGTAAAAAAAAAAATTGTTATGAAAAAGAAGAAAGGACAGAAAGAACCTACAAGTAAAGGCAAGAAAGAATTTAAGAACGAGAAAAGGAAAGAAACAAGAATACCCAGCAGAGATCATACATGGTTCACAAAGTCTGAAATATTTATGATCTGGCCCTGTACAGTAAAAGCCAGCCGACTGCTATTAGCCTCGGCTCCACTCTGCCCACAGCGTTATCTTACTTACAAACTCGCATCAGCTCCTGTGTCTGCAGAGGGTAAACACCAAACTCCTTAGCTTGGCATATAATTCCCTTGGCATCTATCTGTAACCTTCCTTTCTTGCCTTGTCTTGCCTTGCAGCCTGTCTCATTTCACATGCACTGAGGCCATAACAGAGGTCTCGCTGTTCCCAGGACATCTTTCCATGACCATTCAAATCTATGGGGTCCCTCTGCCTAGACTGTTTTGTCCCTTCTCCACTGACAGACTCTAGAGTCTGGTGTCACATCGCTGCTTGTCATCGCCGTTGAGTCCCTACTCTTTCTGAACTGTAAGTTCCCCACTGTGTTAAAAAGATCCAAACGATCTTTCCAATCAATGTTTTGTTGTTTCCTTACCCTGTACGGCAGCTAAAAAACACCATCTCACACCTAACATTTTCTGCTTTTAAGATTCCTTTCTCTTGAAATGTCTTACTTTTGAGTTTCTTTATATCCAAATGTGACTCATCCACTGATGCCCAGGTCAACTGTACCTTCTTCCATGAACTTTCTTTGATCACCCCATTTCTAAGTTATCCTTCTCTTCTCAAGATTCTCTGAACACTTCTTCTAAACTGAGGGCACTTAACACTTTCCAGTCAGTAATATAATTACTTGTGGGAATGTTTTATTAGTTCCACAGATTTTTAGGATCCTGGAAGGCTAGCTTTTGCCTGGCATCTTTCAGTGATTCCCCCTATCCCCAAACACCTACCTTAGAGCTTTTTGGATAGAAGGTACTTGTTAAACATACCTGTGAAACAAATGCTACTAATTGAAAAGTCTAATTGGTTGTTTTAATCTAGTGACAAATAGTTTATATGACACTGATGAAAAGGTATACACAGTGATTAATGTTTGTACTGGGTGAAAAATAACAATGGTATTTCTTCTGCTTATAAGATACAATCTGACATGGTTAACACTTAGAAGATTTTGAAACAAAGTCCAATGTGATATTTTCATTGTGTCCATTCTGAACGTTTCACTTGCTCAGCACAAAGATTTTGAGTTTTTTTAAGTGACACAGTGGGAAGCCAACCAATATTTGTCAAAAAGGTACACTGGCTAATACAATGACGGTGATATCAAGAGAACTATGTCTGTTATTTCCTGATTTTCCACAAAATGTGTTATCAAACAGAATAGGCATTTAAAATCTTTTTTCCCAGTGGTTATGTATGGATGTGAGAGTTGGACTGTGAAGAAAGCGCAGTGCCGAAGAATTGATGCTTTTGAATTGTGGTGTTGGAGAAGACTCTTGAGAGTCCCTTGGACTGCAAGGAAATCCAACCAGTCCATCCTAAAGGAGATCAGTCCTGGGTGTTCATTGGAAGGACTGATGCTGAGGCTGAAACTCCAATACTTTGGCCACCTCATGTGAACAGTTGACTCACTGGAAAAGACCCTGATGCTGGGAGGGATTGGGGGCAGGAGAAGAAGGGGACAACAGAGGATGAGATGGCTGGATGGCATCACTGACTTGATGAGTTTGGGTAAACTCCAGGAGTTGGTGATGGACAGGAAGGCTTGGCGTGCTGCGATTCATGGGGTCGCAAAGAGTCAGACACTGAGCGACTGAACTGAACTGAATGGGTTCCAAAAACCTGTTCTTTAAACATTATATTTATATTAAAAGGCACAGTTTGGGGATGAAATATTGCATCCTATCACTATTAACACACTCATGGGACATGTTTATAAATAAGGAATGTAATAATGATGGACAGAGGAGCCTGGTGGACTACAGGTCCATGGGACTACAAAGAGTCAGACGTGACTTTGCAACTGAATTGCAACAGCAGCAATAATGACTGTCAGTAAATAGACATAAACTACCAAACCACCCAGTAATATGTGAGCCAAATGGTACACTGAGCTGCAATCAATACAGAGTATGGAATAAAACATTTTTATTTTTATATCCATATCTGATAGGATATACATTATTAACACAGGAATCTTTAGGGATATCCCTCCCTCTCTCTGCCCACCAATGAGAATGCTATCATTTGTGGTCCAATTATCCCTTCTCTACCATCCTAATTCCCAACTTCAGCTGGTCCTTGCCTATTCCTAGAATCAGAGACTGGACTGAAAGGAGGGATAATAGGGAGAATGTCTTTGCTAGAATGGTTAATCAGATCCATACAATAAAAAGCTGAGAAAGGAGGAGTTTAATGGAAGAGACAGTAAAAGCTCTGTGAAAGATGGCTGGGGGGGGGGGCGGATATTCTGTGGCAGTGGATGATGCTTCGTGGAGGGAAGAAAAGGGAATATGAGAAGTCCTTCTGGGTGAAGGATGAATTGGATCATTTTGAACATCCTTCAGGAGAAACAGGTAAAAAAGAACAGAGTTTCTTTTCAGTGGGTTTTCTTTTTTGCCTGCGATTTTATGCTACATTTTGTGAAGCGTGAGATAACTCTGGGTTTGAACCGCAAGTGACATGGATTCATTAGGGTTACAGATTAATATTTATATGATACACACTGTTCTTTCAATATTTCTAGAATTTGAGAGTAAACTACTTTAAGACATTTTTATAATAAAAGAAGCTTAGATAGATTATGCCATAAAAGACAACATTCCTATGTATTTTTTTCCACAGATAAGACCTAGGGCTTTAAAGAAACCACAGATTTTTAGTAGATTTCTTCAGGTTTGCTCTCATACTCCTTGTCTGCCTTCACTCTCTTCTCTTTAGGAAGGCGACTCAGGCAAATACTTTGAGAAGCTCTAGCTTACACAAAGGCAATATTTTTGTTTATTTTTTGTTTTTTTTTGAGATTTATTGAGATATTATTGACATATAACATATGTTAGCTTAAGATGTATGATGTGATGATTTGATATACGTATATACTGAAAAATGATTACCAAAATAAGGTTAGCCGGCCCCTTCACCCCCTTACATAATTGTCAGTTTTAGGGGTGATAACTTTAAAGATCTACTCTCTTAAGACAATATTTAGACTTCATGGATACACATATGAGAATGTTACTAGACATTCAGAAAACCACAAAGGAAGTGTGAACATTTTTCTTAAATGTATGGTTTGTGAATAAGTATTTCTATTTCGCTTCGGCTCTCAGCCAATAATATCCCAAATGTGAACGAGGGTGGATATGAACCAACAGGAAGATAAGATTTACGTTTGTTTAGGAGGCATGCACACAATTTTTAAAACTCTTCTGCTTTTTACTGCTGCCAAAGACCTCTCCCTTACATCATGCCGTCATCTCTAACCACAGTGAACACTCTCTAACCTGCCCTTTTCATCTCTAACCACAGTGAACACTCTCTAACCTGCCCTTTTCATCTCTAACCACAGTGAACACTCTCTAACCTGCCCTTGTCTCCCACAAGCGCCACAGGTACACGGCGACGAGGATCGTAAGGGCTTGGTATCTGTGTTCATCTTCTTGGGAAAAAAAATGAGGAGAAGCGTACTGCTCAGGAAGGAAACTTTCTGGAGAGCCCTTGAAAGAGATTTGGAAAGAGCTGCATGGACATAAAGAAAAGTACCTGAGGAAGGAGCAGGTAACAGAGAAAAAAGGGAAAGAGCCCAGTAAATGTTCCAATGATGGGTTGACTGGAGTCTGGAAGGATGTTTTTATAAAATGATATAAGTATTGATTTTCAAGTATTACACACTGATGACAGTGAGACTGGAGGATACGAGCATGTTTGTCCTGCCTTCCAACATCCCAGTGAGAGAGCAAGTAGTATCTCCATCTTGCTGATGAAGAATAAGAACCAAAGGGGCCAGTTTCTGCAAAGGGATACAAATGGATGACATCACTGGTACTGCGACTTTGAGCTCTGTGTTTGGTTTCCTTGGTTTTTCTCCCCCACATAGAAGGGCCATCCATGGTTTTTCTCCCATCCATAGAAGGGCCACCTTGGAGAAGCAGAGATACCCTAATGGGGTTGATGAGCCTAGTTTCTGAAAAGACCCAAGTATGAGCAAGAGTGGAAGGCCTCCAGGAAAGATACCTGGACACCACAGGGCCCAGAAAGAGGGTGTGAAGAACACAGAATGCTTGACTGCAGGTCAGACCTGCTGCCCTGGCTCTTTGCACCCTCTTGCTCCTGTCACCTTCAGCCTGGACAAACACAGCAGCTTCAAGGGCTCTAAGGGACCCAGGGAAAAGAAACAAGAGTGCTCGACACAGGTAAGTGGAAAGTGACACAAACTGGCAAGATTCCATTTCAGAATCAAGCCAAGAGCACACAAGACAGAACTCTGCTACATGAAGACAGAACTTGTGATCACTGTTAAATTCCTTGACCCAGGCTGCTCCCAGCTCACTTCCCTTGACTCACTGTGATCAGTGGGTGGAAGAATAAAGTTGAAGGTCCATGTGTAAAGTATAAAAATCATGTCCCATCATCATCAGTCATCACATGGGAGGTGTCATAGGAAGGGAGAAAGTGAGTCTGAATTCCTATCCAGGTCACATCTCAATTTAGGGCCTCATTTTCCTGATTGGTACAATGAAGGGTACGTAGCTCTATTTTTTTTTAAGTATAGCTGATTTACAATGTTGTATTAGTTTCAGGTGTACAGTGAAGTGATTCAATTATAGAAATATTAATGCATACATATATGTGTGTATGTGTGTGTGTATACATGGTATCTAGCTTTGATATTCCATGGTGCCATGAAGAGCCCATGTGGCCTGTGAGTCAGTGATGTATCAAATCCAAGAGGAGAGAGGGCAATGGACAATCAGACCAAGACCACCACCCAGCAGTGAGATCTTCCCTGTGTAATACACATCAAGTGGCTGGCAATGTACCAAGTGGAAGAAAAACAATACATACATTTGGCTTATTGAATGAATATATATACATGCATCTCTGAGCATAAGACTATATATATGCATTTATGTTCACTCCTCTTGAGGTGGGAAATATAAAATTAGCACTGGGATGTCAAAAATGATGAAAATGAGGATATTTATTTAGAGTGAATCCTTCCTCTCATCCCAGAGAGCAATCTCTAACTTCAAAACCCAATAATCAAACATTTCTTCAAATCAAATGTCTTCCCAAGACTCTGTGGTTTTAACAAAAATAAGTCAGCAAGGGCATAATGTAGGACAGCGAAGTTCAGTTGCTCAGTCGTGTCTGACTCTTTGCGACCACATGGACTGCAGCACGCCAGGCTTCCCTGTCCATCACCAACTTCCAGAGCTTACTCAGACTCATGTCCATCGAGTTGGTGATGCCATCTAGCAAAAACCAAAGCCAATTTCTCATATTGACTTTGCCTCAGTCTTTTTGGTCAAGAAGGGCAGTTTACAGCTTGAGAAGTGTCGGAAAGAATACTGCTAAGAGGTAACTGAAACCCAGGACTGCTAAGAGGTAACTGAAACCCAGGTGAGTAGAGAAGATTGGAAGATAATAAAACTCCCAGGGATACAAATGCAAACAGTGTTTGGGTCCTGTGCCCCAGTTCCCATATCAGTGAATTTGTCCCAACGATTTCATATACCAGGAAAGGCACTGGAGGAAGAAATGCCAAGTTCTAATTTTCAAAACTGAGAAGGAAAGAATTCCATAAACTATATATAAATAGCTGGACATCATGGTTGGCTAAATTCTAGAGTCAGTTTTGAAAGAGCAGAAGCCGAGCACATTAATCTCAATTTTTTTTCCTTCATAGTCTCTAGACAGATTAGACAAATGACAGAGATAAAGCATATTGGATCATCATAAAGTCACTATTGTCCTTATGTGGACAAGACAGAAACATGTGCCATGAGTGTTAAGACAACGGCCAGAACTTGTCACCGGTTGAAGGGCCGTACCCCATAGGTGCTGGGTAAGGATTCCCCAGGGCCCGGAGGATCCCTAATGGTGAGCTGCAGGCTTCTGACTTTTTATCAAACTGTGCAACAATTTTATCAGTGAAATGATGATAAATAATGGCAGTTTGCTTTTCAGATCTGAGATGATATTAAACTTAGAGGAAAAGTGAGGGTGTGTAGAGCCACAACCATGAGCTATAAAAATCCTGACAACAAAGAGAGTTTTCTCCTTTCAAAATGGTTAAACCCTTTATTCAAATGAAACCTGATGCAGAAATACGATATGGAAGCCCAAGGCTGGGGAAGCTGCTGTGTTTGAAATGGGACAAAACACCAAGTCCCTCACCTCAACTCCTTCCTTGCCTTCCAGAGACTCTTTGGTGACCCCAGGGGCCCCTGACACTCCTGAGGGACACTTTTAACAGGAAAAAACTTAATAGTCATATAAAATCTACCAAGGGCCGAGAGACGCGTAGCTCATCCTTATTTTTGCCTCTTAAGATTAGAAAGAGGAATCTGTAGGCTCTTCTGCATGTGAGAAGGCGAAGTAGTGTGTGCACAGCTGTGGGGAACAGACTTCTCGCTGCCACTGAAATGACTGTGGAGTGATGACTCCACTGGACAGAGGGACGGAGGCCCGGGAGCGGCGCAGGTCTCTCACTTCGGAGGCTGTACCTGAGCCTGAAGCGGAAAGGCTGTGAGGGCCGCCAGAAGTCACACGGCCGTGGCCTCTGTGGGGTGACCGCTCAGCCCGGAGTGTGCTGGGCAGCCCTGAGTCTTGCCCTTCAGAGACCAAGCGGGGCGCGTTCACAGGAGAGGGACAGGCACGGCTAAGAGGGTCCAAGAAACCTACCATCTCAGGACCCGATGAACTGATCGGGGGCTGTGGGCATTAAAGGGACGGAAAGTGAAGGCCTGGGAAAGACAGGATGTGAGGGCCGTTTTCAAATATTTAAGCGGAAATCAGAACTTAGGTTTGTTCTGAAGGGCTCCTAAGATACAAACTTAGGTTTGTATCTTGCTGCTGCTGCTGCTAAGTCGCTTCAGTCGTGTCCGACTCTGTGTGACCCCATAGACAGCAGCCCACCAGGCTCCCCCATCCCTGGGATTCTCCAGGCAAGAACACTGGAGTGGGGTGCCACTGCCTTCTCCAATGCACGAAAAAATAGATGAAAGATGAAAACAGCAGGCTAATGAGAGCTCCATCTGAGGATGAACTTCCCAGCTGTCAGAGCCAATTACTGACAGAATGGGCCATCTGTAGGGAGACCCAGGTCATGGTGTGTGCCTGTGGTTTGAAGGCCTCTTGGCAAGGCTCTGTCCCCGGGCTTCCATGTTTGAATAAGGAGTTGGAACAGATGCCTCCTGATTCTGGAAAGCAAAGATTCTAAATAAATTCTCATTTATATCGAACCCAAAACCTCCCAAACTCCAGACAACCAGAATATTTGTCATAATACTGAGTAACGACCAGTGACATTTATTAAAATCGCCCTAAGACTGTGCAAATTTTCAAAAGGATGCCCCTAAAGCAAGATGGATGATATCTATGAGAAAGAATTCCAAGGGCGACTGCCATTCATTTGTATGCTATCCATGCTCTGTGTAGTCACTGCTAGCCATAACTGATCATTAATCTGGATGCTCTATTTCAAAAAACAGCCTGGACGAAGCAGTTAACCACATCAATTGAATGCAAGTCCTTTCAAACCTCTGCATCTGTATCTTTGCACAGTAGATACATTTATGCATATTGGTTCTTAACTGATAAACAAAAGTACATGTAAACTTCCTTTTTAAGAGACTTTGAGCACATAATACTTTTTCAAAATGGCATTTGCTATTGGATTCATTATGTTTTCACAGTGTCTTCCGAGAGGAAGGATCCTAGCTTGTGACAGTGTGTATATTCCTATGCACACAGAACTGCAATCCCAGTAACATATCATTCTTGAAGCTCACATTCCTTGACTGGCAATGCTGCTCAAATCCTTTTCATATCTCTCAGTCCCCGCACACTGGCCCTACCGCCTTCATGAACTGATCCATTAGTTAGGTCATATTGCATGTCCTGTGAGTCGCAGAAATGTGGAGAGGAGCTAGAAAGCTGTTTACCCACAACTACTGGGAACTACCAACACTCTAATAACAAGCAGGGAGCTATGTGCCTTTTGAAGAGTTGTTATCCCGAGTTGATCTCAGAAGTGCATCTTGGAGCATTTAAAAGAATCTGCAGCTTAAGTCACTGCCAATGGTCCCTTTGTAGGACGACTGTAGCTACAAGTTTTTTTTTTTACCTGTCCTGGGATCCTAGCTTGAGTTTGACCAGATACCATTTACAGTACCCCCCCAACTCTAGAACCCTGTGAATCTGTTTGTAAAATAACATGCCAAGTTATTTATGGAGTCCCCAGGAGATACTTATATTTTGCCAATGTGCATGACAATTATGTCAATACCTGCAGAATTATTTTACTTTTCTGTTAAAAGGAAGGCTTATTTGCTTCATAAAATACTATATAAATAATTTCTTCTGACTTATTAGTCTATGATTGTCTTATAAAGGTATCCTTCCATGACTTTTTTTAAACGTAAATTTACCTGAATTACATAAAGCATAAATCTGAGGCTCAAATTCCTGTTCACCTACATTATCACAAACTCTACAGCGCTGGCGGCTCATTTATCCATCCAACCCCTGCCCTCAGTGCCTCTGTGCACAGAGCAAAAAGGATTGGTATAGTGATTTATTAAGCACAGCATCCAGTTCTGATTTCTGGGGCACATTCACACTGAACAGAGCAAAGCAAAGCTCTCCACATGTTTTACATTCACCAATGTATTACTCGCTATAATCCACAAGTGTGAGGAATATTAGCAAGAAGCATACATTCATTAAATTGCTCCTTTTATTTTCCAAATATACCACAGTAGGTGAGAAATAACTCCAGCAATGAGGAGACTTGAGAATCTATATGTTCACAGTGTATAAACAGCTCAGTTCCCAAAGGATTACAGCAATGTTCTCACACACTTTGAAAAGTTTCCCCCGGCTTCCCGGCATAGCTCATTTGATCCTGTAGAATGAGCACTGATATAAAGGCCACAAACACAGATTCCTCCGAAGTGGAAGGAAAGGAGCTCTCTAATTTTCTCAATACTCCCCCCCCTGGCCCCCAGAAACCCCTCAGGGGCCAGTGCCTGCCCTGTGTGGCCACTGTAAATTCTACATCTGAAGCTGCGCTGAGGAGGCGGTCCCCCCCACCATGTAAGAATATCTGGGCATCCCTCGTTAATAAAGCTCAGAGGAATACAAGCCTCACGGTCAGTCTTGGCATCAAAAGCACACAGTTCCCCAGGACTTACCAGCTGCTCTGCTGGTTCTGTCCTGCTCAGGTGATGGTTCTGCTGTTCGTGAACAGAGGATTGGCAGGTCGGGGAGCTGGGAGGAAATGTGATTTACTGCATCTGGTAGCAGAGAACAGGGAATACAATTAGGCACAGTGTTGAGAGGCCCGATGGGTTCACTGCCGAGACAGCAGCTTGTCTGCCCTACATAATGGACCACAGAGGCGGCCACTGCAAGAGAGAATCAGGGCAACAAAGACCAGCACTTGCCCAGTGACTGGTATTCAGTAGAGTAGCTGAGGTAGGAGAGATCCCAGCCAGAGAGCTCAAGCCCCAGAACAGCTCTGTGTATTAAAAGAATCAACAGAAAGCTCTAGATTCTAAGAGTACAATGTGTTCAGAGGACAAAAAAAAAAAAGAGGGAGAGAGATGAACTAGGGAGAGCCATTACCAGCTTGATGTGGGTGCGTTCTTAGTTGCTCTGTCATGTACAGCTCTTTGCAATCTCATGGACTGCAGCCTGCCAGGCTCCTCTGTCCGTGCGATCTCCCAGCGAAGAATACTGGAGTGGGTTGCCATTTCCCTCCCCACAGGATCTACCCAACCCAGGGATCAAACCCAGGACTCTCACACTGGTCTGAGCCACCAAAGAATGGGATTGGGCCAAGTATGGGACTTCAAACTAGAAGCATGGAAAGTGAAAGTGAAGTCGCTCAGTCGTGTCTGACTCTTTGCGACCCCGTGGACTATAGCCTACTGGGCTCCTCTGTCCATGGGATTCTCCAGGCAAGGATACTGGAGTGGGTTGCCATTTCCTTCTCCAAGGGATCTTCCTGACCCAGGGATTGAACCCAGGTCTCCTGCATTGCAGGCAAACGATTTAACCTCTGAGCCACCAGGGAAGCAGTAGAAACAGGGAAGACACGTCTTAAACAGAATTGGAAAACAAATTTGGGAGTCTTTCCTTAAACTGGAAATATCACTTTATGTGCCTGTTTCATTCCAAAGACTAATATGCATAAAAAATTTTTTTTCAGAATTTATCCCACAATTTCAGTCCTTCTGTCTGGTGTTTCAGCTAGAAAATCCTGAGATTCCAAATAACAGTACCAGTGAAACACCATGACCTCAGCTGCAAGAAATGTGGCCCATGCAGAATAGAGAGACCGGCTTTGCTTGGGGAAATATCTTGAAAGTTCATTTAGGGAGATGGAGGCCATGGAAGTCAATAGGTGTGTCGAAGTATCAGAGGAGAGGGGGAAACCACTGGGGTGAAACAGGGGAAGAATCTGCATGCCCCAGAGAGCAGAGGGAAAGTGAAGGAACATTCTAGAAAGCTGGACTCTAGGTGATGTGATTCCTTCCATGTGCCATAGACACACCCCATTATCCTGGAATGTCGATCACTGGTCAATGATCATGTCTAACTGCTTACCGCATATTCCAGTCAATAGCCCACAAATCATCTCAAGCTCAACATGTCCAAAACAGAACTCTCATCTGCACTCATCTGCTGCTTCTCCCGTACAGTGTGTCTCGGCTCCCTGGCACCTCAATTCACCCAGGATCCTGGCGGTGCCCCTACCTCCTCTTCTGGTATCCCGTCAGTCCCCCAGCCTTTCCACATCCATCCCGTCCTCTGTATTCCCACTGATGCTGACTTAATTATGGCAGGTTTCTGTTTTCTTTTTTAAATTTCACGTAGCAGAGGGCTGTGAACAGACACCAAATCAGGATTGGTTGAGTTCTGTACCGACGAGGCCACTGCGGACTCTCACGCAGCAGAACAACCAAAGATGTATTGACACTGGACCACCGTGTTCTTAGGGCAAAGGGAACGGATGGGGTGGAGCTTCTCTAAGAGAATGGGTTTGTCTGTATCAACCCCTTGGGAGACAGAACCGGAAGTCAGGAGTCGGCAGGCAGGCCCTGGGTTGGAGCGAGGCTCAGGTTACCGTTGCTCCCTGGGGCCTCGTGTGTGCTGGAGTTGGGCACTGGGTCAGACAGACATAGCTGAAGGCCCTTCACTGCAGGGGAGGAAGGTGGGCCTCTGGGATGACGCTGGGCTGGAGATAGCCCGGAAGCAGCCCACAGAGCCCCTGAGATGAACTGAGCCAGGGCCTCAGAGTGGCCACACGCCTGAAGCTGCCTTTCGTTCTCCACGTTGAACGGCTCTGCCGGCGTTCCTTAAGTCAGCCGGCAGACTCCGCTCTCACTCTGGAGAGCTGTGGGAAGGGTCAGGACCCTAAGCCACGCAAGGCAGGACCAAAGAGAGCCACAGCTGGGGTGACCGGGCCTGGGCAGGCAGGGGGGACGGTGGTCCAGGGAAGGAAGAGCAGCACAGTTGAGGAGACGGGAGAAGACCAGAGCAGGTGTGCGCAGCTTCTGAGTTTCCCTGAGGATTTCCGGAAGTCTGCGGAAGGGCAGTCTCGGTAAGTCCGACTGCCTGCATTCAAACAAGATGCATTTGAATCTCTCAAGCCATTAAGACCAGGTAAGACTTTGCAGACTGGTCACACGTGTCTGGTGCCTTCTATGCTATGCGTAGAATTTCCAGAACATTTCTGCATACTGAAAGATTTAGCAGCTAGAAGTAAAAGCAACCCGCAGGCAGGGGATTCTGCTCATGACTCCTCGTGCTTACATTTCAGCCTCTCCCAGGAGGCAGCTCCCCAGCAGAAGGGAGCAGGTGATGGAGTTACCGTTGCCCAGTGGTCACTGGCTACAGGCTCATGGACTACAGCTCTTTTGGGGCTGGGGCTCCATGGTTTCTGCTCCTGATAAGAGGTGGCAGGGCTTGGGGCCCAAGGGAGAGGAGAGGGCAGCTCCTCAGCATATCATTAAGTAGTAATTCCTGAGGTTCTGCAGCTCCAAGGGGTCTGATAGACCAACACAAGGAATAAGAAACAGAGCCCCCAAAGCTTCCTGGGGGAGAATTCCTTCACATGGCCTCAGCCAGAAAACTGCCCTCTTCCTGACAAAGCCTGGGTGGTCTATCATGCTTCTTCCTCCCTCTGTCCGAGGAGGTAACAGTCAGTTACAGAACAAAGAGGAAAGGTGAGTCCTTCCCATTACCCAGCATTGCTAAAATCGTCACCATATGAAGAACATAAATACCCAACGTTAGAGAGAAACAAAGCTGATGAAAACTCTCCTAAAATCATGACTTCTGGGCAAGTGAAGACACACTAGGTCCCAACAATTGGTATGAAGGTTTTGATACAGCAAAGGTTCCAGGCTGCCCCAGACTGGGATGGGATGGAATCTACAAAGTCTCAAACAGCAAGGACAAGACAGACCCAGGACAGAGGTTTTCCTTTGCCAGTTCTGGCCAAGGGTTTCACACCAGCTCCCCAGTGGGTAGAGAACAGAGGTAGTTCTAGGTACATACTATGAAATTTATATTTACACAAGACACTGTACCTATTTAGGGCAGTAAAAACAACCCACCCAATCAATTTTGACTCCACCATATAACAAGGATGTATGTGGGGTAGGGAGGAAGTGAGGGGGGATCATGAAGTATGTGGCCAAGAAATTCTACTCACAATTAAAATACATTGCTCTTGATTGCCAAGGATATTGTGTAATCAAAAAACATTGGTGATCCAGCAGTCTAATGTCTTTATTTCCTCTGAAAAGCACACGGGGATATGCACAGGGCACCTGAAGAGGGGTCATTACCCAAGCACACACTAGCAGCCAACTCCTTGGCAACTCATCACACTGGCGATGCTTTTGCTGACCTCTGCAGGGTCTTGTACAGTTACATTACTTCAGCTGGACCTGGATTCTGTAATCATCGTGTTTCAGAAGTTGGGTATTTGTCCTAAGGCATAATTATTCTACAATCAGTTTTTGTTAGGTCTTAGTACCAACTGGTTGATTCTAAGAGGGTCTTGGTAACTTTGAAATCAAAGGAAGAGGAAATAATCAGACGGCCCAAAGGTCCTAACCTGGATGTGCTTCATGATAGGTTTTTACCCACAGAGTGACCTATAAACACTGACCACGTTCTTGGAAGGATGTGTTCCCTCCTTCAAACTGCTTTCTTTGCTAACAGATGTGGTGTAATGGAAAAGTCTCCTTAGGCTTAGTTATAATCAGACATGGAAGTATCACCATCCAGGGCAATAAGGAAGACCATGGAAACTTTTCCCTGGCCATTTCTTGAGACCCCTGAGACTTTTGCATCCTCCTAAGCCTGAGTTCACTCATCCTGTAAAAAGCAATGGAGGATAAAATCACGAGGGCTATTTTTCTCTGCAGGCTCCTTTCCAAGTCATGATTGGATTTCTTACCACCTCTATGAACTACTTAGGTAAATAGATGAAAATAGTGGGAAGTACATGGAGCAGGAGGAAAACAAAAAAGAGAGAGTGCTGAGAGTTTATGACATGGCTTCATGGATGCTTGTAACAAGTCACATACTACACGGGTCTCCATGGCCCACACAGCCTTCCCTGGGACATAATATACAGGATCCATCCCTTCCCTAATTAGAGAGAGAAGCCTAGGAAAGGTCCTGGTTTAAGAAGGGAAGAGAAAAAAAGAAGTGAAAGCAGAAGAGGTTGATGTGCACGCCTCCAGTATGTGGGTGTATGTGGGTCCATGTCTGATACTTACTGTGTTACTGCTAATCACATACATGACCTCAGGGTAGCCTTAGCACGAGGGAATTCCACTATTTTTCCCATGCTGCCACTCCCAACTCCCCAAAACAGGCAAGGCCACCTCCTCAGTCTATACGCCACCCCCAAAGCACAGTACAAGTGTCCTGACTTGGCCATACCCTAGAGAAAGTTGTAGAACTATCGTAGGTCCTCTTCCTGGAGGTGCTGTGGGTTCAACCTGGACTTGTCTCTGAGCATATGCACTGGGATCATGAATTTAATACCTTCCCAAAGACCACCCATGGAGCCAAAATTCAGATCCCCTGCCTTTCATTTGGTGGGTGGGAGGAACCCAAAGAAACCACCATTTTTTTCTTGTTTGTTTTCTGAAGTTAGAATTATCCTTATTGCAAGGATCTTTGCTAGACATTAGAAGAAAAATGCCTATCCATCTCTGCATTTTAAAATCTTTAACCACACATTTCCAAAAGACATTGGGAAAATACTGATGCCAACGCTTATTCTACCTCCTGCATCATCTTCCTGGTTTAGAGGCTGAAAGAGAGAAGACAATGTCTGTTCCTTCTGACAAGATCTGGCATTTTTGGACAGGTTGAGCTAAGGGTCAGAGTGAAAAGTGGAAATCAAGTGGTTTTCATGAGTTTGTAGCTAAAGTTAGAGGAGCAAGGTGAAAGGTGAGAGGCACAAAACCTCAAATTCATCCCATGGCCGCAGTGAAGGAGAGCAGGGAAGCAGGGGCCAAAGAAGGGGAGAGAGAGCAGAGGAAGGCCCACTCTTGCCAGGATGGGGTCAGGAAGCCAGAGCCCTGCTCCTAACCCTCATGTGCCCCCAGCCAACCATGCCCCACAGGGAAAGAAGTTCTGTGAAGCCCTGGTTCCCAGGGAGGCTGGAGAAACTGGTTTTCTGATTCAAAGTAAAACCAGAGGCCTTAGGAAAGTTTCCTAAACATCAGCTGATGGGCTCCTGAGACCTAACCACCAGTTCCAGTGGGCTCAACTCTGCTAGGGAACTGGTCCTGAGGCTGGTGCTCTGCGCTGAGTGTATTTCAAGAGAGATCCAAGCAGTGAACCTTGGAGACCAAATGGGAAGAAGACGAGCTGGGCCAGCTGTGTAAGAACAGAAGAGCTGGTCGAGAAGTAGTCCTTGAAGAGGAGAGGCAGAGGAGATGGGGGCGTGGCCCTCCCGAGCATCCGCAAACAGGGCTCCCCTTCTTTCTGATGCCCTTCCAAACCAACACAGCGTATCTCCCAGGGAGCCTGTGTTAATGAGACCCACTAAGCTGACAGATGAGAACATTCAGGTACAGATAGGGAGAGAGCGCTTACACTTACCTCCATCTGCACTGGAGAAGCTCTGTGGAGACAAAAGCAGGGCAGGGAGTCACTATATACGTGGGGAGATGACCCTTCATTCATTCAGCCCATCTTTCTCCCCCAGAATCTGACCGTGGTGGGCAAACCCCATGCTCTTTTTCCTTCTGGGAAATTTGTTTGGGATTCCGAAATTTAAGGAAAAGGTTTACCCTTTGCACCTTATTTACCCCAAATTTCTCCAAGTAGACATTTATGTCAATTATCCAGCAAATACCCTTGGTTGTGCTGGAGAAGTGATAACAGAAAATCCCAACCTGTAATGAATGTGTTTAGACTGCTTTCTTATCACTGCTGGGTACCTGAGGAAACAGGAGTTGTAAAATAGAGGGGAGGGGGATCCTGAGTTATTCAGAACCTGCTGGCATTATGGATTCTCTCTTTGCTACACAGCACAGTGTGTTTTCATAGACAGGCACACCTCATTTTATTGTGCCTCAATATTGCCTTTTTTTTTTTTTTTAAACAAATGGAAGGTGCCTGACAACCCCCAGTTAAGCCAATCTGTCAGCACCATTGTTCCAACAGTAGTATTTTTAATTAAGGTATGTACATTGTTTTTTAGACACAAGGCTATTGCATACTTCATAGACTAACAATATAGTTAAACATAACTTTTATATGCAGTGGGAAACCAAAAAACTCATGTGACTCACTCTATTGCAATATTCACTTAATTTCAGTGGTTTGGAACCAAACCCGCCATATCTCTGAGGCATGCCTCAGCGGTAAAATTTCATGTTTCACTGACACTTTCTTTTTTGGAATTCATGCCCATTTGATACGGTTTTGCCCCTGGCCTTTTTATAAAAGAAAGACTTAAAGCCACAGGGAGTATGTTTAACAGGCTTCATAAGAATTGGTTTTTAGACCAATTCGCCACTCTCAGCTTCAGAGACAGCTCTGGTCCTCACACATCTACCCCTCATTGCAGGGTGTGTGGTCCAGGCTTCTTATCCATACCAACTGGCTTTTTCTCCAATTGGCATCGTCGTGGTGTGCCTGCTTCCCCAGGGGTATCAGTGAGAGAAATGACGTTAGTTTTCTTCACCTTCTGAAAGTCCTTGAAGGATTTTTCTGTCTCCTTTAGCTTCTCTAGGATGATTTGCTCTTTGGCAGATATTTGAGACTCTTCACTTTCCAGGGCTTGTATTTCCTGCTCCAGCCTGGAAAACACAAACAGAAGACAGGTTACTTTATCTTCTGGCCAGAGAGCAGCTTCCTCCTATTGGGTGACTTCCTGGTGGTCTCCGTTTTACATGACGGGGTGATGCCTGGCCAGGCTTTACCTTACAGCCTGTTGCCACCTCTGCCACTGAGCAGACACTGGTCAAAGGTAAACAACCCAGAATTGCTGCCAGTCACTGGCACCCAGTCACTGCCACCACTTCCCAATACGCTTTGGTGCCTGCCTTTCAACTCTTTTCTCCTGTGCATTCTTAATTTGGAGGTAGATATTTTTCATAGCATGGGTTCGCAGGTGGCTCAGTTGTAAAGAATCTGCCTGCCAATGCAGGGGACTGGGATTCATTCCCTGGTTGGGGAAGATCCCCTGGAGAAGGAAATGGCAACCCACTCCAGTATTCTTGACTGGAAAATCCCATGGACAGAGGAGCCTGGGCGGCTACAGTCCATGGGGTTGCAAAAGAGCTGGACACGACTCAGCGACTAAACAACAACAATCATTTTTCATGGTTAAGACATACTATCCGAAGGAAAATAGCTTCATATTCTGCTATCTCGTACTAACTGCTCTTCTGTCAGGCAGGCCAAAGGGTGAAGAGCCAGTCTTGCGCAAAGGAAATACGTTGCTGCGACGTGGCTGGTGGCTAGTGAACCTGCTGTCACCTTCCTCAGGGGCCTGACTTCTCCTGCCGAGAAGAGAGGAGATGGAAGGGACTGATACAACTGCCCCTACTCTTCTGGAACTTTCCTCAGCTTTTACAAAACCTATATATTTTCTGAAAAGGAAACTTTAGCACAGCCAGAGACTCTGGGAATATTCCAGAAGAGCAGCTACGCTGAAGTTGTGAGGGAGGTCTTGCCAGCTCTATTCTTTCAATGAAATGATTGCAATGACCACTTAACTTTTCTTGAACACTAAATCTGTGCCAAGAGCTAAGCTACGAATTGACGTGGATTGTTGCAGTTAACCTTCCTTATGACCCTATGAACAGGGAATTCCCATTTTACAGACAAACTCATTAAGGCAAGGCAGGGCTAAGGAATTAGTTTACTGATACAGAGCGCTGAAGCTAGGGTTTAAGCCAGGAAGTATAACTCTAGACCCTGGGCCTCACCATTGTGCCAAACTCTGGTCACATGGTACTTCACTATAGTATTTCACATATGCCCTGCCTTTTTACACACAGAGTATGTTGACTAAATAGGGCGGTACTGTAATGTACCAATGTTTCTGAGCTATGAAGGGATGGGTGTTCCCCTACCTACAGGACCCCATACTATGACGCTTCCAAATCATTTGGTCTGAATGTATTCATTCACTCATTCACCTCTGCCTTTGCTCTCCTCCCTCTCCGTCATGTTGGAAGCTTTGTTGCAGAGCATGTCTGCCTATGTTTGTCCTTTAGCTCCCCCTCTCCTCGTCTATATTCTAATCTGCTGCTGGGAACTGGCTAACCAGGACTGTTCAACTGAGACCTAACCTAAAGCGTTCAGAGTGAGATCTGAAAAGTAAGGCTCAGATGGTAAAGAATCTGCCTGCAATGCAGGAGACCCAGGTTCAATCCCTGGGTCAGGGAGATCCCCTGGAAGGGAATGGCAGCCCACTCCAGTATCCCTGCCTGGAGAATTCCATGGACAGAGGAGCCTGGTGGGTTATAGTCCATAGGTTTGCAAAGATTCGGACACGACTGAGTGACTAACACACGGAATACCAAGATGCGGGCGTGGGATTATTCCGGAATGCACTGTGCCACTCAGAGGGCTTTTCTCTTTCCTTCTTAGGCATCAGAAAAATAACTTCTGGATGGATGATAGCCATTACTTTGGGTTATGAAGAAACCCAAAGAGGGCTTCCCAGGTGGCTCAGAGGTAAAGAATCTGCCTGCAATGCAGGAGAGACAGTTCGATCTCTGGGTTGGGAAGATCCCCTGGAGAAGGAAATGGCAACCCACTCCAGTATTCTTGCTGGGAAATCCCATGGACAGACGAGCCTGGTGGGCTACAGTCCATGGGGTGGCAAAAGAGTCAGACACGACTCAGTGACTGAACACAAAGACAAATGCTATAATTATACTCCCTCCAGATGAACCCAGCTTCAGACACACTGACTGCTTCCCTCACAGTAAAAGTGGCAGTTCTTTTCATGACTAAGACGGCCCTACAGCATCTCACCTCCTAGTACCTATAAGAGCCTCTACTCTTAACAACGTGCCCGTTTCACTTTATGCTTTGGTTAAACAGAGCTACTCCTTATTTGCCCATCCTATGACCACTGATTTGCCCTTCTCCAGAAAATCCATCTCCAAACCCTAGCCACTATTGAAACCTTAGCTCAGATACCACCCACCTCATGAGGCTTTCATAGATTCACCATCAGAAAATCACAATATCAGTGGTCTTATCAGGTCCACTATATGTTAGAGCATTGGTTTTCAACCAAGGTGCTTTTGTCCCTTAGGGCATAGTTGGAGGTGTCTGGAGATATTATGGTTGTCCATTTCTCAAGCAGAGTGGAGTTGGTGCTACTGGCATTTAGGGGGTAGCAGTTTATAAACATACTATAAAATACAAAACACCCCCCACAATAAAGAATGATTTGTCCCCCTAAAACCAATAGGGCCAAGGTTTAGTAACTCTAAACCCTGCATTAGAGTATACGTAAATTATTAATTTCCATTAATAGAGTATAAATTCACCATGAGAAAGGCACACTCAATACAAGTGTGTTGAATGAATGATAAAAGATGAATCAAGTTGCAAAAAGTCATATAGGTCAGCCAAGGGAGATCTTCAGGTTTCTGAGACAAGGTGAATTCTTCAGCAAGCTTTGACTTGAGAGGCTGTGTGTGGGCTGAGAGACATACAACCTAGAGGAGAGGGCCAAGCAGTGTCGATAGATAAACAGAGACATAAAGCTTTGCTCTTCCAAATGTTTATTACATCTTTTATTGATACATACACCTGTGTCAATTACTTTGGGAAGAATCAAGTAAAGGAATCGGAGCATGGAATAGGGACAACTCAAGTGATCTAAAATGGAACCAATTCAATGGGTAGGGGAGCTCCAGGCTAGAGGTTTCCTGGAGAGACTTGAGTTTTGAGCAGATTTCATTTGAATCTCAAAAAAACTGGGTACCTCAGCAGATATCTAGAATGTAGGTTGACTCTATTATTCTCAAATTCCCTCCCTTCCCCCTGCGTCTTCATGGGAAAAACATATATGCCCCCAACCACTGATATTGGTCTTGGCCACATGATTTGCTTTGTCCTCATGGGAGGTAGGATATACTTCCTTGCTCTTGACTTTGAGTGCAGCCATGTGACCTGCATTGGCCAATGGGATGTTAGCAGACATGACACAAGCAGAGGCTTGGAATGTATCCGGCCAATCCGGTGCGTCCTCTTGAGCCTCTTCCAGCACCAAAAGGACAGCTTCTCTGGGGAGCTGCTGTTCCTTTAGCCTGAGCCTTGGAAGGAACACATCGGGAGCAGACAGGAGCTCAACCCAGAGTCAGAGGCCATGGCCAGTCATATCTGCACCTTCCATTAGAGCCACTCGGCTAAGCCCAGCCCAGATTAGTACAACACCCAGTCTTCTCCTCACAGAAGAGTGAGCAAGAACATATGATTTTTATTTTGAAGCACTGAGTTTGAGAGTCATTTGTCACAGAGCGCTATTTTGGCCAATAGCTA
>SJYV01012888.1:0-22222 GCA_006410875.1 Neotragus pygmaeus | reverse complement strand
ACGAGATCAACTCTGTGATTAAAATAGAAGTCACAAACTTATGGCTCTTCCTGCCTTATCTCTATCCTACGCCTTTTACGTGCACTCAGTTTCAGTAAGTGGATAAAAACGTCTCTTAAAACTGTGAAATGCTATATAGGTGTGAAGAAGCATCATTTTTTTCACTCCAAGGTGGCCAGCTAGGAACCCCCACCTACTCATCAGAAAACCAAAGAGAGAGAGGGCTCCCTCCTGAGAGCCTCCTGGGAGCTGAGGAGGTGAGGAAGCAATGGGTCACCTGCCCCTCCCACTCCCCTGCTTACAGCTCCCTCCTTCATCTGCTCTTGCTTTGCTTGGGAATCTCTGTGCGACACCCCAGGCTGGGTGGAACTGCTTTGCACACCAACGTTTATAGGCAGTAAAAGCTGTTGCTTTCTCTTCTTTTTGCAGTGTAGCCCCTGGAAGTGCTGAGTCTCCAGGAGGATGAACAGGAAGCTTCAGGACAGGATTCCCAGAGAAGCCTAGGGCCCGGGGCTTGTGCTCTAGGAACCACTGATGTGCTGCCTGGAGCTTCCCAGGGGGCGCTGGTGGTAAAGAACCCATCTGCCAATGCAGGAGATGCAACAGACATGGGTACGATCCCTGGGTCAGGAAGATGCCCTGGAGGAAGGCATGGCAACCCACTCCAGTATTTTTGCCTGGAGAATCCCATGAACAGAGGAGCCTGGCGGGCTACAGTCCATGGGGTCGCAGAGTCAAACATGACTGAGTGATTAAGCACACACAGGGTCAGGCAGGTTTACTACTGCTAAAGAGACCTTGGTCTCTGCCGGCTTGAGGTTGCCATACAGACCATCTTTATTCGAGTCACTGGGGCACAGTCTCTTTTTATTCTGACTCTCATCCGTGGCTTATGGGGTGTGGATTGGCCTTTTCTCACAAGAGAGTGCTAACAAGTGAGGCTTGGGTGTGAACTCTGGGAGGCAAAAGCAAAAGCCAACGTTTCAGCAGACTTTTGATCCAGCTGAGACAGGCTGGGACCTGCGACGCTTTGCTGCAGAGCTTGCACCTGGACAAACGTCTCCTCCAGCTACAAAATATAAAGAAATTACAAGGGGCTAAAAATAACTGCTTACGTGCACAGTTGGGGGAAATTATAGACAAAGTGGTACCAAAAAAAACCCCAAAAAACTCAACTTCCACCTCTGAAGAGCCAGGAGCAAAAGCAGGGCACTGCACAGCGTCATCGGAGGGGTGGGCCAAACACTGATCTGTTCCTCTGTCCTGATTCCTAGACACAGCCCTGCCTGCCCTCCCTTTGTGTAGGGAACCAACCTACCCCACCTCAGGAAGCTAGCAAGCAAGTGAACCTGCTGTTTCGTTCTCACTCCCCACTACTGCAGCAGGGGCCCCAAGTCTAGCCCAAATTTCTTGTCTGGTCTCTAGTCAATTTCTATTGATTAAGGAGCCCAAGAACCCTGGTTAGTATCACAACCACCACATGCCTCGTGGTCATTCTACTCTGGGGAAGCCCCAGCTGACACCAGCCCCGCCTCTTGCTCTGCTTGGTCCCCTGCGGATATGCAGATGGCAGTGGAGGAAGGAATTAGAGGCGGTCTCAGGCCATCGGGTTCTATAGAAAGTTCCCGTTCCAACCGAACCTTCGATCCCGGCCACCCACTAGAAGCGGCGAGGGTGCCTGCCCTTGATGCAGTGAGTCCCCACCTTGTGTACTGACTTAGTGGCCAAACTGTCACGCATGTCACGTGACTGATCAAACAAACGCTATGAGCAAAGCATTTCACTAGCTCTCCCCAGCTTGCAGAAACAGGAGCTCCGTGCTCGAGTGGGGATGTTTTGCTCCCGAGGCGTGCGGGCTGCTGCCCTTATCATCTGGGCATGGACTCCTGAGAGTCCCTTGGACTGCAAGGAGATCCAGCCAGTCCATCCTAAAGGAGATCAGTCCTGAGTGTTGGTTGGAAGGACTGATGTTGAACCTGAAAATCCAATCCTTTGGCCACCTAATGTGAAGAGTTGACTCATTGGAAAAGACTCTGACGCTGGGAAAGATTGAAGGCAGGAGGAGAAGGGAACGACAGAGGCTGAGATGGTTGGATGGCATCACTGACTCCATGGAGATGAGTTTGAGTAAACTCTGGCAGTTGGTGATGGACAGGGGGGCCTGGCGTCCCGTGGTCCACGGGGTTGTGAAGAGTCGGACTCGACTGAGCAACTGAACTATACCGAATTGAACTGAACGTCAGGGGTGATTCTAGGTATGGCTTTTTTAGGCAATGGCATTCATGGCGCGTCTCCCTGATTTTGAAAAGGCTACAGGGTAATATACCATCTATCTAGACATTTAAAAGGCATTTTTAAAATGCCAACTGTCTGTTCGCTGTCTGATCGGGTGAGCTTCTGCATCTCGTTCCCACTTTAACTCTGTAGGGAGGGCTGGACCGCTCTCACAGGGGATAGAAACTTGCTTATTTTGCACCAAGTTCTATGGCAAGAAGATCTGGGCCAGCGAAGCTGACCTATTAGCAACCTGTCTCTGATTTGCCTGCATTTAAGAAACTCACTGTGATCCAATCCATTCCATCAACATTTTTGTTAGTTATATATATTGGAGTATTGCTGAATTTTTCATCAGAGCTAGCTAAGCCTTTAATAACTTGAATTTCCACATTTCTAAATGGAAAAAAACATATATATATATCAATTAGGCTACTCAGTTTTGAGACTCTAATGAAGCAGTGTGTGTATAAGTACATTATAAACCATTGTAGACTTCACAAGTTAATGATTTTTAAATGATTCTTAGATATACTGTTGATGATTTCCCTGTTAATAGCGGAGTAGTTTATCCCCCACCCCCACTCCCCCAAAAAAGAAATCGATCTCGGACAGCTAAGAGGTCTGAGGTTCCAGTATGACGAGCTCAGAGAGGATTCAGGAAGGGGACGGGCCCCAGCAGCACAGCCGGGGGTGGGTGGGAGGAGAGGGCCCAGTGGTGGAAAGGGAGTCACTTGCTGAATGAGGCTCCTACTTCTCAGGTGCAGTGTCTGAACAGTTTCCAGGATACCATCATCCTTTCCCGAATCCATGTGTGCTTTGCTGTGATATCCCAACATTTGGGAAAGGGTGTCCAAGTCCAAACATTTGGTATTGCTTTATGCTGGGTGAGCGTGGAGCTCTGAGCAGGCTCAGGCTGGATCCTCAAAGGTGGCTACGCATGTGTGTCATTTGGTTATGGGACTTTGTATTCAGCCGTGAGGCTGCCCTTGGAACGCTTACCTCATAAGGAGGAAGAGCTGCTGTGGGTTTAGTAACCCACCATCCAAGACACCTATGGCCTGAAAAAAAGGCACTCAGCATTCCCAGCAAAGACTTCGGGACCTCCAGGCTTGATGTGCCCCAGGCTGCCCCCATTTTAGCCTGATAACCTCAGACACATAAAGTTTAACAGTAATATTCAGAAATACAAGCTACCCATAGATACATAAGTAAAATAAATGCCTCTTCACATAGAGAAAAGAAAACTGAAGTATGCAAGTAGGGGAATGTGAGGAGCAGGGCCAGGTATTTCAATCAACTACATAATCAATAAACACACATTGATTGAACAGCCATTTATTCCAAAATATTAATTAGGTATCTCCATGAGCCAGGCCCCAGGCCGGGCACTGGGAATGTATCAATGAGTAAGACACAGACCTGATGTCAGGGGCACGCAGCATAGTCGGAGAATCTGAGAAGGAAACCAATGATTATAATAAACAAAGATAAGCGCTGTGGTAGGAAATTTCAGGAAGCTATGGGAGCACAAGAAAGGGGCCCCTGACTCAGTTGGGTGAGCAGAGGAAGGCAGAGGAAACTTCCCAGGCCAGGTGATGTGCTGAGTTCTGAAGGGGAGAGGCTAGCCAGTCACAGGTGGGAGTGGTGGCCATCAGGTTCATGACCTTCTTGGATAAAAAAAACTGACTCACTAGAACCAGGAAGCTAAATGTCAGGTGGAAGAGGTTAGCCTGAGTAGAAGGCAGAACCCAGCGGAGGCCATCAGAAAGACAGGATGTGATATGGGCCTTAGAGTCTAGCGAGATTTATTCAGGTAGACAAAAGAGGGGAAAGCTCTCTCGTACAGAAACAAATTTATAGGAGCAAAAACAAAAAAGAGGGGCACTTAGGGGTCAGTACTTGGAACATTTATCCAATAAATGTTTACTGAAAAGTACACAGTTTTGAAGGGCAAACGAAACAGCGCGAGACTCGCTTCCACCCTCTAGATCAGGGGTCAGCAAACTGTCTGTAAAGACCATGTGGTCAGTATTTTAGGCTGTGTGGGCCGTGTAGAATTTGTCCATGGACCATGGCATCCTGACCCTTCCTGGAGAGACTTTCACTGTTAACAGGAATATGAGATGGCTATGTACATAATTACAATGCAAGATGAAACTCCCTGAGGTCTTAGGGAATTGAGGTCAAGTTGTGGGGGGCTCTGGATGCCAGGCTCAGCATTTGGATGCTATGCTGTGAGAGGCACCGCTGGTGGTTTTGAACAAGAGATGGTCTTTTGGAAGAAGAGTCTTGCAAGGGTGCGCAGAATAGATTAAAGTGTAGAGAGCCTGAAGTCAGAGACTCTAGAGCTGTAAGAATCCAATAGCAGTCCTCAAAACATCAAGAGAGGACCTGGGATTCTGCAGTTAGTCAGGAAAATGGAATGGGAGAGTCATTTCACACCGCTGTTCATGTTCAACCGCTGGATAAGAGGACTAGAGGAAATAAAGAAATCAAAGGTGTAAGTCCACAGTGACAAATCCAGGTGGCAAAATGATGGCTTTGAATGAACAGACATGAAAAGTTAGAACAGGAAAGGGATTTAAAGGGGCAGATGTGTGTAGCTTTACTGTGTGCTGAATGTGAATTGACCGTGAGACAGTCATGTGAAACTGATGGTCTAAAATGCCAGAAGCAGGGCTCAGAGGTGTGGCCAGGATTGCAAGAAGAGACTATGGATCATCAGTGAGGAATCAGCAGTCATAAAGGTTAGGAGAATAGTTAATAGTATGGACTAACGAAGAGAGATTATTATGCCAAGCATTGCCTTAGACTTTGTATTAATACATGTGTTATCTAATTTAGGGCTTCCCTGATAGCTCAGTTGGTAAAGAATTTACCTGCAATGCAGGAGACCCTGGTTCGATTCCTGGGTTGGGAAGATCCACTGGAGCAGGGATAGGCTACCCACTCCAGTATTCTTGGGCTTCCCTTGTGGCTCAGCTGGTAAAGAATTTGCCTGCNTTTACCTGCAATGCAGGAGACCCTGGTTCGATTCCTGGGTTGGGAAGATCCACTGGAGCAGGGATAGGCTACCCACTCCAGTATTCTTGGGCTTCCCTTGTGGCTCAGCTGGTAAAGAATTTGCCTGCAATGCAGGAGACCTGGGTTCAATCCCTGGGTTGGGGAGATCCACTGGAGAAGGGAATGGCTACCCACTCCAGTATTCTGGCCTAGAGGATCCCATGAACAGTAGAGTCCATGGGGTCGATAAAAGTCGGACATGACTGAGCGATTTTTATTTTCACTTTAGCTACTTTAATCGCCCCAACTATACTCAGAGGTATATATTGCTCTCTTCATTTGACAGATGACAAAGCTGAGGCTCAAAGAAGTGATTCACCCAGAGTCACGCAGTTTCTAAGGTGTGAAACCACATTAGTTGGTTATGTCTGTCAAGTAAGGTTGTGCTTGTAGCATCAAACGGCGCTGCCTCTTGGTTGGGAGTGGGGCTGGGGGTCCTCCGCTGGTTGCAGACACTTAGATGCTTTCTTCTCCATGAGATTATCATACTCAGAGCCCTTATGCATTCTTGAGTTTCCAATGTATATGGGAAAATACCCGCTTTCTTTTCTTTTCTGAATTAACCCCAAACCCAGATGGGCACTGCTCACACACTCATTCATCCACGGCAGATCCTACTTCTCCTTGGACATGAGGCCTGGGGACAGCCAGCGTGGTGTAATCTCAACCCTTGATAACAGGGTTAGTATCTGGACCTCTTCCCTTCTCACCTGCTCCATCGCAGACAGCTGCTAGGACACCTTATTCATGTCCTTAATGTCTTGGCTCCCAGTGACAGATGGTGAAAATGGCCACAATTCCTCTCCTTCCTATACCTATGACTTTCCTGTGTGACTTTGAACCTTTTTCCATCAGGGATAGGGTATTTCACTGCGGGGATCTGTGTTGGCCTTGTGACTTGCTTTGATCACTAGAATGTGATAAAAGTGATATTTTTGCCAGTCCAAGCCCAGGCTTCAAGAGGTCTTGCAGGTATCCACTACATCTTAGGTACCCCTGTCTCTGCTATTTGAACAACTTGAGTGAGCCTCCTGAATGATGAGAAACCACATGGACAGGAGTCTGACGGCCCCTTTGAGCAAGCCAAGTTCTAAGACAAGTGAGGGAGCCCAGCCAAGATGAGCAAAACCACGATGTACCCAACACACAAACATACCACTGACTGTTTACCTGAGCAACCTCTGCAGAACCCAGATTAAACTGGTGACTTGCAGAACTGTGAGCTAAACAGATAGCTGCTTTTCTTTTTTAAACTCCTAGGTTTGGGGGTCTTCTAGCAGCATCTAACTGATATGCTCCCTTTCACACTAAAACTTCGTGATACCTGCATTTAAACAGCTATCAGCTACCATATTTTGCTGCAGAATTTCCTGGATTTAACATATGAATATTTGAGCCTCGAAGACTGGCTTGCTTGTGGTTGCTATGAATTAGCACCAGAGAACAGAAGACAGAACCAGGCTAGCTGTATCTCTAACCACAATGACACTCTCCTTCTTAGATGAAAGGGCTCTAATTAAAAGGCAGGAAAAATCAGACATCTGTAGAGTTCACCACTAAAGGTAACTGAAAACCTGGCTCTCAACACTGCTCTGCTTCTGACTATTCATACATCAGAAGACTAATTAACTATGGCAAGTTGACCACTGGAAACCATTTTCGTAAGGATGACACAATGATGGATGGGTCCATGCTGTTCAATGTCATTGCTAAAAAAGATGTGACGAGTCGAGTTCCAATTACTTAGCTGCACACACAATACCGAGGTCTCTTTTAAAGTCCCAGTACCTTATTTCAGCGGCTGATACATGTCGCGTTTGTGCACTTAAGGGCCACATTCACGGGTCAGTGCACACTGAGCTGTGCATGCGAGGCCTTCCGTGTCTGGCAGCTGGAATGAGACCCAACTCTATCTTGAGGCTTCGAGGCTTTGGATACCAAGTGGGAAGTTTTTACAGTATAAAAACCTAGCCAAGAGCAATATTTCTCCGTTTCCAACATGGGAAGTGTGTGTGTATCCTGCCTACTGCTGCTCACTCAGGGAGAGAGCTGCATGTCCTGACTAGCCTTGCTTCATCCACACTCAATGGCCTTTGTGTCTTTGTTGGGACGTATTTGAATAGAGGTTGGTGTCAGTTGTCACTACACACTTTAGAGCAGAATTTGGAAAATGACTCTCAAGAGGTCTTAAATCTAGGGTGGCAAAAAGTTTTCCTGAAGGGTTAGATAATAAATAACGTAGTCTTTGTAGGCCAAGAGGCAAAAGCAAGGCTATTAACTAGGCATTTATATAACCAAGTAAAATGTGGCCATTTAAAAATGTACAAACAAAAAAAAATGTGCAAACTATTCTTAGCTAACTGGCCATAACAAAATAGGCAACTGGATGGATCTGGCCTACAGGCCATGGTTTGCCAGCCATTGCTTTAAATAAGCAAAATTGTTAGATTTCTCACCAGTGTTATATTTCTGCAAGAAAAAACTCTCTTAACTGCAGAAACTTTGTCTTAGGTACAGAAAATCTGATCATAGGAAGTTTAAAAAGTTAGTTAATAAGTACAAGTTATTTGCAGTAATATATTATATACTGGGCTTACCCAAGCGGCATTGGTGATAAAGAACCCACCTACCAATGCAGGAAACCTAAGAGACTCAGCTTTGATCCCTGGGTCAGGAAGATGCCCTGAAGTAGGGCATGACAACCCACTCCAGTATTCTTGCCTGGGGAATCCCATGGACAGAGGAGCCTGGAGGGCTACATTCCGTGGGGTCGCATAGAGTTGGATACAAGTGAGGTGACTTCATGCACACAAGCCTATATATTAAATATATAATATAATGTATATTGATGTACTTATTAACCATCATATTAATATATAATAGATATGTCAATATAATATATAAATTATATGATAATATATAATTTATCATAATTATATAAAAACATATAATTTTCTATATGTAATAATACATTTTTTTCCCCTCAAACAAAAGCTAAGGCTCTTATTTGGTTTCTGATGTTGCCACTAACTCAGCTCACTGAAACCTCCCCTCTCATAAAACCAGGGTGTAGAGCTACTTCCTAAAAACATAGCAAACACTTTAACTTCATTATTTGAAGTGGAGGGGAGTTTAAGAGTCTCCTATTTTAGTCTGCTGACCTTCTAAATGTCTTTTCTATAAGAACATTGAATACTCTGTGGCACTAACATTTCTAATTTAAAATTTTAATACATTCATACATGATTCAAGAATCAAATCTACACAGAGATATGTATTCTGAGAAGTCCTGTTCCCAGTCCATTCCCATCTGCCCTGTAGAGAATCTGGTGTATGCTTCCAGGGTTTTCTTTATGTAAATACAAGTATAAATTCTTGTATGTCTCTTTCTATTAACATTATCCAAAAGTAGCTTACTTTATACTCTATTTTGTATCTTGCTTTCTCTCTTCTCCTCCCTCTCTCTCTCCTGCATTTATATTCTACCCTGGAAAAATTTCCACATCAGTACATAGAGATGTGGCATGGATTTAAGGCAATGGAAATTAAGAAGATTTATTCTGTAAACAATTCGTTAATATGTTTTAACTCTATGTTGATATAAAAATGAATTTTTCTTAATTGTCTCCAACTCTGCTAACTCAAACTCCTTTTTCTTACTGGAAAAGAGAGTGAAAGTGTTAGTCACTCAGTCATGTCTAACTCTCTGTGACACCATGGACTGTAGCCTGCCAGTCTTCTCTGTCCGTGGGATTCTCCAGGCAAGAATGCTGGAGTGGGTTGCCATTCTCTTTTCCAGGGGATTTTCCCAGCTCAGGGATCAAACCTGGCATCTCTTGCATTGCAGGCACATTCTTTACCATCTGAGCCAGAACATTTCAACTTGATTTAGAAACTTGACAATAACTTCTGGTTATTAAAATAGTCACTGGGTTTGAGTCCCTAGAGGCTACAGGGGACCAGTTATCTGGTATTGGGGCCTAGGCACCTATATTCACATTCTTCCGCTTTCCATTGGATGTTGGAGCAAGAACAAGGAACAGGGGGCAGGGATTTCTCCTTATGCTGCTGCCATGGAGGAGCCGTAGTCCTTCTCTGGGGTCAGTCATCCGCTGCATCTGGCTCACTGCTTGTGAGCTCTATGTAGAGAGGTGGTGGCAGCTCTCTTACCAGTGGGGGTCTACGTCTTTGAAGATCAAATGATGTTACAGGTGACAGAAAATTCAAGTAATAGTGGCTTAAGAAAGAAAAGTATAACCAGAAGTCTAAGAGTAGATAGTCCAGGGCTAGTACAGTAGCTCCACAATGTTGTCAAGCTTGTTGACTCAAGCTCTTTCTAACTTGTTGTTCTGCCATCCTGAGGGTGTGACTTACTTCATTCTTACAAAACAACTGCTGGAGCTCCAGCCATCTCATCTAAGTTCCAAGAAACAAGAAAGAGCAAAAAGAAGAAAGGATTTTGCCTATAACAGGAAAGCAAAGCCTTCCCAGAAAACCCCAGCAGGCTTCCAGTCATTGGCCAGCCCTGTCTTACTTGAACAATGTAAGTTGCAAGAGAAGCTAGGCAACGTTGTTTTTAGCCAGGTATTGAAGTTTTCTTAGCAAGGAAGAAGTTGAGACTAACTCATAGTAGACAAAAAAATAGTCTCTACCACATAATTCTTTGCAAGAATCAAGACATTTTCCAGTGAACCACCAGCTTATGACTTTGCAGTATTCCTCCACAAAGGAGGAATATCCACAAATATCCTGCAAATTTGTAACTTACCAGCTTATCCTCACTCTACTGCCCCCAGCTCTGGAGATTTCTGACATGTTTAAAGTCTAGAGACCAGAAAATGTTCTTGCTCCACTCTCTACCTGGCCACCCAAGCCCCAGCACTGCCAGCCCTTCTGGAGGCTCAGTCATCAGCAAACAATTCAGTCAAGAAGGATGGTTTGATGAGTCCAATCTCGAAGCTGAAACACCTAGGAAGGCACTCCTCTCCCCTCTCAAACACTGAACTTCCCTATCTGCCCAGGTCCTCCTGATGGATGGATGATTGTGGCACAGCTGTGATTGGCCATTATCACTGGTGCTTTCCTGAACTTGTCATTGATTTAGAGCCTTTTATTCCCTGTCTTTGGTTTCAGATAAAATTCTAGAGTGACAACATCCCCTGTGGCTCCCAACCTACCCACCCCTTGTGTTAGATTTCTCCAGGCTTCCCATTTGCTCCCCTCACTCTCTCTAATGGCGCAGTTCTGAGGTTCACATTCTGTGATATATTGTGATTTATGATGAGAAATATACATTTGGTCTTCATGCTGTTTGGGGCACAAAGCTCCTAAGAGCCTGGGAATTTCCTACATGATTAAAAACAATAAAGCTGTCTTGATGTTCATAGCAAACCCCTTTCAACCACAGGGGCGTTTACACTATCGAGGTGACTGTGGGATAGCACCTGAGGATGGGGTTGGTTGCCTTGTGATTGGAGGACTGGCACTTTCAGTCCAGCCCCACTGACCTCCAACGAAGGGGAGGAGCTGGAGGTTGAATTGTTGGACAGTGGCCAATGATTTAATCCATCATTCCTATGTAATGAAGCCTCCAGAAAACCCCAAAATGATGGGATTGAGAGAGCCTCCAGGTTGGTGAGCACGTGGAGGTTTGGGGAGAGCAGTCTGCTCTGATGGCAGAGAAGCGCCGTGGCCTTCCCCCACCCCTCGCCCTGTGCATCTGTCCATCTGGCGCTTCCTGAGTTATTTGTTATCATTGTTGTTTAGTCACTAACTCGTGTCCTACTCTTTTGCGACCCCATGATCAGTAGCCTGCAGAGGAGCCTAGGCTCCTCTGTCCATGGGATTTCCCAGGCAAAAACAGCGGTATTGCCATTTCCTTCTCTAGGGGATTTTTTGACCCAGGGATCGAACCGCACATCTCCTGCATTAGCAGACTGATTCTTTACCACTGAGCCACTAGGCCCATTCCTGAGTTATACTCTTTTGTAATAAACTGATGATCTAGTAAGTAAAACATTTCTCTAAATTCTGCGGGCCACTTTAGCAAATCAATCAAACCCAAAGAGGGGGTTCTGGGAACCTCCGCTTAGCAGCCATTTGGGAGATTTCCCTGGTGGTCCAGTGGCTAAGACTACGCATTTCCAGTACAGTGGGACTCTGTTTGATCCTCGGTCAGGGAACTAAATCCCATGTGTTGCAGCTAAGAGTTCAAATGCTGCAGCTAAGACGCAGTGCAGCCAAATGAACAAACATGAACAGTCAGCTGGTCAGAAGCACAGGGGCAACCAGGACTCTGAAGGTCGGTGGGAGCAGCTTTGTGGGAGGAGCCCTTAACCTATCAGATCTGACACTTCCGCTTATCTAAGGCAAGGCTGGCAAGCCCGCCAACTGGCAGGCGGGCAGTGTCAGCACTGAGGTGAAAGGTAAGGCACCCAGTTGGTGTCAGAGAATTGCTTNGAGCAGCTTTGTGGGAGGAGCCCTTAACCTATCAGATCTGACACTTCCGCTTATCTAAGGCAAGGCTGGCAAGCCCGCCAACTGGCAGGCGGGCAGTGTCAGCACTGAGGTGAAAGGTAAGGCACCCAGTTGGTGTCAGAGAATTGCTTGGTGGTGTGGGGAAAGCCCCGTGTATTGGAACTGAAGCAGAATTGTACCTACTATAGCACCCAATCTTCAAGCCCTGTTGTATTTTTCACAAATATTTGTAATGAGTGAGGCATCGGACATAAATGCACACACGCGCTGTCTCCGTCAGAAGGATCAGTTGTGTGGTTAAAATCCAGTTAGTTAATGGCTTTGAAACAGTTGTTGGGCTTTGAGGCTCATTGCTTCTAGCCTTCTGAAAACTTGGGGGTAATAAGTCATTATCTGGGGAAATAAAATCATCCATGTCACAATAAAATATCAAGTTTGTTTTCTCCAGCATCGTGACTTTTGCTTAAGGCATAAGGACTTCGGGAGTTCTGAGGGGGCCTTAGGGACGTAAGTGGGGGGTGCGGCTTCGGCAGGCACAGAAGGCAGCTGCTCAGGGAGCCTTTCTGTCCTCGAAGCCTGCATCTCCTGGCTTCTTTCCTCATCCTCTGCCGCTGTCTTCCCTCAGGCTCCCCTCTCCAGGGACCCATCAGCCTTCTGCACCATCACAGCCATTTGAGCTTTTCTAATCCTGGGCTCCACAAGTGGACAATGTCTTCAGCTTTGCAGGTTGGATGCCTAGCTATAACTAGAAGGTTCTAGAAAGTGTTCCCGGCCAGAGGACCCCAGGGAGGCAAATCCATTTATAGACCAGGGAGTTCTGGAGCTGGCCTGGCTGACCTGTCGTGGCTCCCAGGGCCCAGAGCCTGGCCCAGTCCACTTCCACTCTCAGGTGAGAGTGGAGAGAGGAAATCGTGGAGAGAGGACCTGCTTTCCTCTCTGACCCACAGGAACCCTGGAAGTCAAGGCCAGGATCAAAACTCGGGTATTGCCTGTTACCACACTAGAACATACGCTCTGGGGATGCAGGGCTAAGTATTGATTCCTGACTGCAGCCCCAGTGCCTAGGACAATGCTGTCACGCAAATGCACAGCGCATGTTTGCTACAAGAATGAATGGTGGCCCCAGGAGAGACAACCCTGGGAGAAGGACGGCACTGCAGCTGAGTGTGGGTTTGGGGCAGGAGCCCGGCCACACACATCAACTGGACCGAGCTCAGATCTGACAAGCCCCACACGGAAGTGGGCACCAGTGGCTGGTCCAGAAGCCTGCAGGCTTCCTGAGCTGGGACCATGCCACTGTGCTCACTGACTGTTCAGTGTGTACCCCCAGGGCGCCGGGCCAGAGCACAGAGCCCCACTCAGCTCCCTGCCATGGTGCTACATCCTCTCTGTGCGTCACAAGAAGTCATCACGCTGCACAGTTTCTGGTTCTGGATAAATAGTTCCTCTTGCTTTTTAAAAAGTGAAGATAATTCAGTTCACTGATCGGGCTTCCAGATGAATCTGTTGGGCATTGAAGATGGTTTCATTATTGTACTTTTTTTAAAAGGTGGAAAAAAAGAGACAAGACTGAAAAGAAAGGCTTATGTGGTTTACAGTTGGAGCATTTCTCTTCTGAACCTTTAGAAATTTTCCCTGTGAGGCTTAATACAGCAAAGGCGAAAGTGGAAAATGTGCTTATCTGCGATCTTAGATGCCAGGCGGTCTAATAAATCCAGCTTGGGTTAAGATTAACATTGTCTGAAGCCAGTGCCTCTTGGTCTAATCTATAGTCAAAGGGGTACCCAAACATCTTTTCATGTGGCCCACTGCTGACTTTTTTTCTTTAATTCACAGAAGTACAACCAAAGGAAAACTTTAAAGCTGATAACGTTGAACTTTATAAGCTGAAAATCACCTCTCTCTGCTGCATGGAGTAAACAGAGATTTGCATGATCTGGCAAAGCATCGCCCAGCAGAGACCCGGGGATCCTTAAGGAAGACTCATTCCAGCCCCTTGAAGAGCACCTCTTCAAGAGCCTTTTGAAATGTCCAGGATGGAATTTGAAAAAATTAAGACAGGTTGCTGTTGACTTAATGGAAGGTAAAATGCTTTGAAATAAGTTTTCTTAATATTTAAAACGCTACAGAAGCTTCCTGCTATGGACTGAATTCTGTCCTCCACCCCCAGATTCATACACTGTAATCTGAAACCCCAACATAATGGTGTTAGGAAGCGGGGCCTCTGGGAGGGAACTGGGGTTAGACGAGGTCATGAGGATGAGCCCCCATGTGGGATTAGTGCCCTTAGAAGAAGAAACAGCAGAGCATCTTCCCATCATGCGAGGACATAGCAAGAAGGCAGCCTCAACGTCGCCCTCTCACTGAGCCCCCCCCACCCCATCTAAAATCTCCACGGTCACCCAAAGTGTTTGTCTCCTTTCCTGCTTTATTCTCTCCCTAGCATGTATATTTTGTTCTCACTTAATCTGCTTCATTATCTGCACTCCCCGTCGTGCCATGCTGAGCTGAGTCACTTCAGTCATGTCTGACTCTGTGTGACCTCTTGGACCGTAGCCTGCCAGGCTCCTCAATGGAATTCTCCAGGCAAGAATATCGGCGTGTTTGAACCCACATCTCTTAAGTCTCCTGCATTAGCATGTGGGTTCTTTACCACCAGCACCACCTGGGAAGCCCCCTACCCTCCTTAGTAGATCCTAACTTTCCTAAGGATTTGCAGAATCTGAAAGCCAGGAGGAGGGCCCCCGCCAGAACCCAACCATGCTGGCACCCCGATCTTGGACTTCCAGGCTCCAGAGCTGTGAGAAATCAGTGTCCGTGGTTTAAGGCCCCCCACCCGCATCTACGGTATTTCATTGTAGCAGACAGAGCTGACCAGACTTTCATTTCACAGACTCCGAAAGACCTCCCTCCTCAGCCTCCCCCTCCCTGCCTCTGTCCCAGCCCATCAGCCCCCAGCACACGCAGGCTTACTCCTATCGCAGGGCCTCACCTGGAATGCTGTCATCCGGGTGCCCATGTGGCATGGGGGACTCCCTGACATCCCTCAGGTCTTTATTCAACATCATCCCTTCACTCCATCTAAAACAACCACAGTCACCCACAGTGTCTGTCTTCTTTTCTGCCTTATTCTCACTTGATCTTTTTCTCACTTGATCTTGTTCATTGTCTGTCCTCCCTGGTAGAGCCTAATTAGGGTTTGCATTTTTATGTGTTTACTGCCATATCCCTGACACCTAGAATATGCCTGGCACCTAATAAGCTCATGATTTTTTTATTGAATGAATGAATCAGTGAATGAACTTAACTAGTGCAAAACTTACCTAAATCTGAGATCTAAACGTATCTGTACAATTGCACTATCTTCACTGTGTTGGCAAAGTATTTCCTCTCTTCCTTCCAGACTTTCTACAGGGTTCCGTGACTTCTTCCAGGTTGCTAGTCATCAAATGCACCAAATGGGAAACTAAACTCTCAACAACTCAGGGTGAGAAGGCCCAAGAGGAAGATGGGCCTGGACAATTGAGAGGGTGGGGAAAAATATAGAGCAGGAAGCATCCAAGGTGACAGAGTCCTCAGCCCTCCCGGGCATCCAGACAGGATCTGGGCACAGCAGCAAGCAATCCTGATGTCAGCCAGATGCTCAGGCAGGCTGTGGTCCTAATGCCACAAAATCTGTCTGCATTTGACAGGACCATAGCTCGGGGGCCAAGCATGGAATTCAGTCTCTAGGAGGTTACTGACCAGAAGGATGGCAGGGATCAAGACCTTAGCTATGCAGTCCTGGAAGTATAGGAACAGAGAAGATATCAAGACCTCCAAAGTGATCCATCTGAGGCCTAGGGGACATGTCACTCTGGAGGGGAGGGAAACGCAGAGGGTCTCAGGCCTGCACTAGGGAGCCTGGCTCTGGCTGCAGTGAAGGACGTGGAGGGACGGCCAGGCGCAGCCGTCCTAACTGGTGAGCTGTCCTAACCTAACTGACGGCCCCACTGGTCAGAGTGAGAGGTGACGGCCTCCTTGTCATGGTCGCTCAGGAAGTAAAATCAGCCTGAGCTTCAGGGATGCAGACACTGCCCGGGAATAGCCGGGAGGAGCTGGGAAAGGCCGAGGAGGGAGCGTGAGCCAGGGCTGCCAGCGGCACTCTGGTTGCCCTAATATTTCCATCATCTTGTCTCTAAGGGAGGCTTGAGGAATTGCATCTCCTCTCTCAAGAGTTGCTTCCTAACAGCATTCTCATCGTTTCACTTTCTTCTCCACTTCAGGTGCCCTGTTACATCTGGTAGATGAATTTAAATTCACTATTTTAAACACAGTTGCTTTAATGAAAACTTATCCGGGGTCCAGAGGACTTACCCACTCCCCAGAGTCAAAGCTAACATTCCATTCAGAGCTCAAGCTGCTGGTGGTGGTGAATTAATTAATTCTGTCTTTAAAAGGGGAAAGAAAAACCCTCGTCTTTGCTTCAGAACCACGATAAACTACTTCTTTATTTTTTGTCAGTTTTATCAACTTTTTTTTTTCCTAAAGAGCTAGGCTCAGCTTTATTGGATTTTCTTCTGTGCCCTTTCAAGTAAAAAGAACTTTTATTAACACTGTTTCTTGCCTGTTAAGAACCCAGATTCTGAATAGAATCTTCCTGGAAACGCTGAATGATGGATAGCACCCAGGGCCTTCCTGGGTTTGCAATTGGCTGCCTTAGCTGGGGAGCCTGTTTCCACCAGGCCTGCAGAAACCCCCACACTGATGAAGGAAAAAATGTTTGAAAAGTGAGTGGCAAAGGACAGAGGAGAAAACAGTTCCTAGGGCTCTGCTTCTTTCATATGACTTCATGCTGCACTGTTTGGGTCTGTTTCTTAAACTTGGGATCCATCAAAAGAACTGACTGCTTTAATCATTTTCATGCTATAGCTTCTGGATGTCTTGCTCCGAGGACTGCATCCAGGGCACTGTTGGTCCAGGGATGGCCAAGAGGCTCACAGATATCCAGTGGGTCTCATCACATGCTCTCTCTCCCTGCCTGCCTCCTTGTCTCCCTGGAAAGAGCACTCTGCCCTTAACTCCAAGAAAGGAAAATCAAACCCTGGACTGCTCATTGCTTTTCTTGAGTGGAGCCTGGACCTACGATAATTCTCAAGCCAGGTCCCAGAACAGCTGCTCCTGCCCCTCCCTGGTCCCTTTCCTGCAGCCAGAGCCAAACTCCCATAGTGCGGACCTGACCTAAGTCCTTCTAACCCCCTACATGACGTGTTCTTAGGTCCTTGGATGGCTCACTTTGGAGGTTTTGGATTTCTTATCTGCCCCTACTCTTCTAAGGCTGTATATCTAAGGTATTGATGCCTTCTGTTGTTCTGGTCAGTTTCTTCCGTTGAATTCTGGCTTTGATCCCCTCCTGCCCCCTCCCACCCACCACCACCAACACACACACACATACACACACCATGCTTCTGGTCTCCTTGAAGCATCAGGCTCATTATCACCCTTGACCTTGGCCATGTGGCTAGCTGGGCTTGGCGCATGTTTCCAAGTGCATTTCTGCAACACTGTCCTTTCCATGAATCTCAACAGGAAGCAGCACTCTGCAGGGCAGCCTGGCACCTACCCTCTCCTTCCTGCCAGTCTGCTCTGCCCCTATGGCGGCACCTGCTGGGATCAGTACTTAACTTCCTAAGAGAGGTTCCTGCTACTCCGCCTCCTGGGATGAATCCTCCTTCTCTTTATTTTTTCTGAGCAAACCGAAGCCAATTCCAGCCACCGTATCTCTGTTACAACTTTGCACGGCTGTTCAAGGTGGATTTTATGGTTATTCACAGCAGAGAATGCCCCCAGATCCTTTCTCCCTCCCATTCTCCAAAGAGCCAAGCTTGACAAAATAATTCTGCACAACTCCGGCCCAGGCTTCTACCAGGGGGAAGAGCATCAGCAGTTCAGAGATAATACAATAAAAACTACCAGCTTGTTTTCTCACTGGTAGCCTTGTAGCTAAGTGCTAACGGTGTCTTCTGCTGAATTGATTAGGTCTATTGGCTGGCTTGCTAATACCTGGGCTGTTCTGCAATTAGGGGACGCCTGCTGCTTTTCTGTCTTTCTACCTAATCATTACAGAGCTCCTAAGTCAAGGTGAGACATTTCTCCCCACTCTTCTATTTGGAGATGAAGAAACAAGGGCACTTCACAGGAAAAAAAAAAATCCAGGGCAGAAACAAGCCGATGACTTTCTGAGGTCCGCTCGGGCACTTTACCCACAGCCCTCTGCCACCAGGTCATTTTGATCAATTATGCCAGGCAGGCCAGGCATCCCGCCCCTGCTGAGACTCTGCAGAGCACCTCGGATCTCACCACAGCAGAGACCAGGTCCCCGCCCTCAAGACTGGTCTGGGGACCTTGCAGGTGTGAAAACTGTGCCAAATAAACTGAGTCTATCAGATCTTTTCTAGGAGAGTTTGAACTCAGAATCCACAGAGGAAGCCTTGGTTTTCCACAAGAGCTGCAGAAATTGAGGAAGCAGGAGCAGCTTCACTGAGGATGATAAAGGTGAAAAGTAAGAGCTCGGGGCCTGCCTGCTGCTTCTGTGGTTACACAGTAAACCAGCTGCCACAGGGGTGAAGTTCTGGAATATTCTTATGGTTACATTCCTTCCTAAGCAGCCTCAGGGCCATATGAAGTTTCTGTCTTCCTTATTTTCTCCTGAATCCCCACAGCCTGCCCTCTTAACTAAAGAGAAACCCACCACAGCAATATGAAAGAATCCAGCAAACATAGCCACCACATTAACACTAAAAATATTTACATGTTGGTGTTTTGTTTCCTAATAGATTTATATGAGAGCTGGGGAAGACATCGTGCAATTTGTATTATGGCTTGTACTTTTAAAATATGTAGGTCCAAATTTCATCAGCCTTCCTGAATTAAATCAAAATTGAATGAGTTACTATAGTTAATGTATGGGGAAGCAGCTGGTGCAATGTCTGGAAGTGAGTAGGAGTCCAATGAACTTAAAGTTTTAATTTGGATACAGAAACTTATGACTGACACATGACAGGCAAAATTTGGGTCAGAGTTTTGGCAAGAGATAAGGTGGAAATGTTCCCTGAACAGCTCCCGGCCTGAGGGCCTCGGGCCTGTGGGCACCGCCTCCAGGATGCTTTTAGACACAGAACAGAGGACTCTGCACCAGGACATTCAGAAGAGCCAGGGAACCAGGTTCTCAGTCTTCAGGCAAGATTCCTCTTTAGGCCCTGCTAGGAGAAGGCAATGGCAGCCCACTCCAGTACTCTTGCCTGGAAAATCCCATGGACAGAAGAGCCTGGTGGGCTGCAGTCCATGAGGTCGCAAAGAGTCAGACATGACTGAGCGACTTCACTTTCACTTTTCACTTTCCTGCATTGGAGAAGGAAATGGCAACCCACTCCAGTGTTCTTGTCTGGAGAATCTCAGGGACGGGGGAGCCTGGTGGGCTGTCGTCTATGGGATGGCACAGAGGAGGACACGACTGAAGCGACTTAGCAGCAGCAGCAGCAGGCCTTCTCTAGGGCAGGATTGAAGCTTAAGCAGGAAAGTGGGTAATGGAGACACAAACAGGAAATATTCAGCTAGGCTGGAGCCTAGTCCAAATCATTGCAAACAATGATAATAACAGTAATAACACCTAGGAGCTAGAGCTAGAGGGAGTATAATGGGCTGTATTATGTCCCTGTAAAATTCATATGTGAAGTCTCAACTCCCAGTACTTGAGAATGTGCCCATATTTGGAGATCAGGTCATTAGAGAAGAGATTAAGTTAAAATGGGGCTGTTAGAATGTGCCCTAATGGAACGCGACTGGGGCGCTTACGGCAGGAAGAGGAAAGACACCAGGGGTGCATGCAGAGAGGGATGACTCGGGAAGAGATGAGCCGGAGGCCACCTGCAGCGCACACAGGGAAGCCGCAGAGCAAAGCCGCCCCGCCAGCATCTGATCCGGCACTCTCAGCCTCCAGAACTGTGAGAAAACTGAGTTCCGTGGTTTAAGTCACCCAGTCTGTAGAATCTTGTAGAAGCCTGAGCTGACTAATACAGAAGGGGAGCAAGAAATGGGTGAGAGTGGGATGAGGCAGGCCAGAGCTGAAGACTGATGGGAATGGCAGCTCAGACTAGGCTTTCTCAATCTGCTCTCACTTCCATTAGTTCAAAATCAGCACGTAACCAATACAGAGGCTGCCCCCGAGCCATGCAAACACATGTGGGGCAGAACCCAGGCCCTTCCCTAACTCTTCAGAGTTTATTGGCCTTCCCAAGCATGGCAACCTACTCCAGGATTCTTGCCTGGAGAATTCTATGGACAGAGGAGCCTGGCAGGCTGCAGTCCATGAGGTCACATGACTGAGCGACTAAGCAGAGCCCAGCACAGCACCTTGTTGACTGCAGGACTATTCATAATAGCCAAGACATGGAAGCAACCTAAATGGACACTGACAGAGGAATGGATAAAGAAGGCGTGGTACACATATGCAACAAAATATTACTCAGCCATGGAAGGAACGAAATAATTCCATTTGTAACACCGTGGATGAACCTACAGATGATTATACTAAGTGAAATAAGTCAGAAAGAGAAAGACAAATGCCATATGATATCACATATGTGGAATCTAAGCTACAGCACAAATGAACTTATCAATGAAACAGACAGACACAGACTCACAGACACGGAGAACAAGGGTGGTTGCCAAGGAGAAGGGGTATGGAGGGAGGGATAGAGTGGAAGTTTGGGATTAGCAGATGCAAGCTAGTATGTGTAAGATGGATAAATGACAAGGTCCTAATGTATAGCACAGGGAATTATACTCAATGTCCTGTGACAAGTTGTAATGGAAAAGAATATGAAAAAGAATGCCTTAATATGTATATGTATAACTGAATCACTTTGCTATACCCCAGAAATTAACACATTGTAACTCAATGGTACTTCAATAAAATGTTTTTTAAAAAACCGAGGTCCTGAGAGATCAAACCACTTTCTTGAAATCATAGAACAGTACGGTTGGCCCTGAATATCCCAGAGTTTGGCATCTGTGGATTCAACCCACTGCTGCAGTGAGGAGGCGAGGGTGGTGGAAGCCCAGCATCTCCCCACAGCCCCACGGTGCCCAGCAAATTACCCAGAGCTGCCCGCGTGGTGTCCTGCCCTCTAACAGCCTTAGCACCCCCAGTGTGGCCCAGTGTTAGAACACGGGTGTCATTGCTGTGCTTAGGATTCTCTTCTTCAATCATCCCAGTTATCTAGCTCTGGTGTTTCGCTGTGTTTTGTTTCATCTCACACCCTGCATACAGTCCTCTGGGAAATCTCACTGGAACCAGACCCAGCGATTCTTCTGCAGGCTCAGTCCCTCCTCTGCTGCCGTCGTGGTCTGAGGGTCACCCTCACCGCATCTCTGCACTTCCTGGATTCCCGCCACAGAACTTCTTGCTCTGCTACAGTCACAGACTGAAAGTATCCCAAGGGCCCAGAACACTGCCTGCCGCACAGTAGGTGTTCGCTAAACCCTGGCTGAAGGGATGGATGGCTTCGGAGCTGGCAGTCTTCGTGCTTCTCTCTCCTCAAGCCCGTCAGGGTACCGGGGCCCCAGGTCCACCTCTGGGGAACAGTTCGGGCGTGTCTCCCCTGTTTCTGCCCTTCCAGCCCTTTCTGAGCGGGGACCTCTGTGCTCTGTCTGCACCTCCATGGGCTACCCAAGCCCTTCGATTCTGTTACAAATGCAACGTGTCCCACACCCTTGCCAGGACAGCTCCCGGTGCTCTCCCTTCTGCGCAGAATGCAGACTTGAGGCTTCTGAACCTCCCACCAAGAGACGACAGCGCACCGCAGCCCCAGCCCGCGTGTGTAAACAGAATCCTGCCCACGCTCTTCTTCGTTGTCAGAATTGGCTGCCAGGGAACATCACTGGGCCAGCATAGCCTGAAAACTGCACGTGGGTTAAGGTTCAGAAGAAGATGAGCAATTCGCTCCTCCACGGACGGAGACTCTTAATTTCGAAGGCTTACTAGTTATTATGCTTCGTTTTGTTTTGGGCCCTTGGTAAATTGTTTGCGTTTAACAAGTTTTCGACTCTCTCAAGCCTTGTATTTCATGGTGAAGAAGTCAAGGAAGTCAAAGCGACACCTTTGATCAAATTGGAATGTTTTAATTATATATCCATAAAATTCTCCTGTAGGAAATAAGCCCACCCCAAAACATAAGACTGTTCTCACCGCTCTTCTCAGTTCTCGGCATCAGTCCTGCCCAGTTCTCTCTCCTGTGGCGGCGTGCACTAAGCCCGGTGTGTCCTCTACACTCAGGGACCTGGGCAGCCACTGCCGAGCCCAGGGCATCACTAGGTCACCCTGGGAGCCTTTGAAAAAGCAAGAGAGCTCCAGAAAAACATCTCT
>SJYV01012886.1:0-10640 GCA_006410875.1 Neotragus pygmaeus | reverse complement strand
TGTGATTAATTTTACTGATGTCTACCTCACATGGACATGAAAACTGAAACTAAATCACAGATAAACAAGGAGCACATATAACAATATATTAAAAGACACAGAGACAGCTGTCCTAATACTCAAACAAGTATTCATAAACTATAATTAGAGGGGAAAGGCACAGGATGTTCCTACCTGTTTACAAAAATTAACAAATCTCAGTCAAACCTTCCTTCTTTTCCTTATCTTCAGTAATTGTCAAGCAAGTCCAACTGCAAAGCTAAAAACTTTGCCAATTCTTTCCTTCATGAGTTTACTTCTCTCTGTATACACTGTTCGTTTTCTTCAATATTTCATCAGAAGTCCCTTAGACCTACCTTTAGATAAATTGCTCCTTTTTATTTAACTGCAGCAGGCCTCACACACAAAGCAAAACCAAACATTTATGAACAATTTTCCTTCCACTTTTTTCCCATCAAATTAAGCAACTGGCCTCAAAGGAGTGTGTCATTCTGTCGATGCTAAAAAGAGGCATGGCAGGTGACCTGGCTTTCCCATCTACACTCTGTCTATTCATGGTAAAGTTAAAACTGCCTTCCAAGCCTAGAACAGTCCTCCAATTCCACCTTTCATTCATCACCTGCCATCTTCTTTCAGCTTCCACAGTTGCGTTTGCTGATTCACCACACTCCCTCACTATTACGCATTGATCCTTCTTACCACCCAAGCCATCACATATTTTATAAAATCAGGCAACCTTATTGTTTCTCCCTTTTCTATAGAACTTGACTCTCTTCCTCTTTATCTCATTAAAGAAACACAATGACACCCAGTTATTGAGGCAGTTGTTACTGTGTTTACATGGGCTTTGCATGAAAATTAATTTTGCCCTCTCAATACTTGTATGAGGTAAGAACCATAGGAGATAAGGAAACTTCAGCCCAGAGAAGTTAACTTTCTAAAGTTCCTAGGACATTCCCACTTTATGTTCCAAACTTCCTCTGTCTTCAGCACTGTTCAACAGAAATATGATGCACGAGACATAGGTAATTTTACAGGTTTCAGTAGCTAGATTTTAAAAAGTAAAACTAGACAGGTGAAATTGATCATAATGATATATATTTTATATAACCCAAATATCCCAAAGAGTATCATTTCAACATGTAATTAATATAAAAATAATGACTAATAAAATATTTTGCATTGTTAGAGCATATCTCAATTTGGACAATAAATTTTCATTACAAATATTTGATTTGGATTTAGGTTTTATAAAATGAACAGTTGAAAAAGTTAACTCACATACCCAAGTTGTACCAAACATATTTAAATGTTTTCCAAACACTGAACATAGCATCATTTTTTTAAGTAAAGTTTAAATTTAACTTCATTATAATTACATAAAATTACAACCAACATCCCCAGTGGCTCAGACGGTAAAGAATCTGCCTGCAATGCAGGAGACCCGGGTTCAATCCCTGAGTCAGGAAGATCCCCTGGAGAAAGGAATGGCGACCCACTCCAGTATTCTTGACTGGAGAATCCCATGGATGGGGAGCCTGGTGGGCTATAGTCCATGGGGTCACAAAGAGTTAGACATGAGTGAGTAACTAACACTTTCACTTTTAACTTTCACAGTCAGTTTGTCCACTCACACTACCCACATGTCAATATCTCGGCAGCCATGTGGGGTCAGTGGCTGCCATGTTGGACAGTACAGTTCTAATCTAGGAATGTGTCCTTACAGACAGCCCAACTATATGCTCCCATGTGAGCTCAGGCAGTGAGTATGTCTCCTTTTCCTCCAAAAGAAAAGCTCATCATTGCCCCCGCTCCAGAGCTCAGCTCAGATTGTCCTCTTACACTGAGACTTTCCTGATCCACTCAAAAGGAATCCAAAAATTCACCTCTCCTCTGAATTTGCAGAGCACTTTCTCTAGACCTCCTCAATGGCAACCATTATTTTTCTCTTTGTATAATAGATGTTTCCTTTTATTCCTGTCTCCATACTTTCATCTTTGGTCTAACTCAAAACTGTGTAAAAAACAGTTCCTTAAAAATATTTTCTGCCTGAATCACCCAAAGCAATTTGTGGAGGCAGTAAAAGAAACAAGCCCAAACTTTTGAAATGAACATATTTATAGTTATCCTCACAAACAAAACCAGAAGAAGAAAATTTATTTAGCAAAAATTATAATCTCTTTGGTGTCCTTATATAAGTTGAGAAAGAATATGGATAAAAGGAATACCAGTGTACCTCATTTTTTATAAGTTTTAGAACAGACACACTGGTCTCAAAAATCAAGGGGCATTTAAGACATACATATTTATTTATTTATGTTTCTTACAGTAAGGCAGAATAAATATCAAGTTGACCTTCCACAGAAAACATCTATAAATGCTGGATAACATATTTAAAATCCATTAAATTGCATGCATAAGCAGACAAGAAAATAAGAAACACCTAGGTCTCAAAATAACTAGACAGGACATTGTAGCTCAATAGCCACTGTTTGCCTAGAAGCAATTTGTTGAACCTGGTGAATCTAAGTTCTAGTTTTCGGGTCTCATGGATTCAGGAGATGAAATGCAAATTCCAGAGTCTGCCCAAGGTGGCAATTTGAATAGAACATTCGTTCCCATAAAGCTGGAACTCCAACAGCATATAACCTTGTGGCAAGGGGAAACACCCCTCTCTCCAATCATAAAACAGGAAAATTTCCTGCCTGAAATCTGGCCAGTGGAAACAGCTCCAGTGTACATCATCAGGAGAATGGGTACATTGTGGTATATACCTAGAAGTAAGTATGACAGATGAGTGCAACACTGTGAGTGAACTCACAGACACGACGATATGCAAGAGAACCAGACACACAACAGTACAAAAAGCATGATTCCACTCACATAAAGTAGAAAAATGGAGAAAGCTATTCCATGGTGACGGAGATCAGAATATGAGTTACCTTGGAGAAGGGGCTTTAGAAAATGTATTAGTCATCAACCTTCAGCAGCATTGGTGGGTCAGACAGAAAAGAATCTGCCTGCAAAGCAGAAGAACAGTGTTTGATCCCTGGGTCAGGAAGATCCCCTGGAAAAGGGAATGGCTACCTATTCCAGTGTTCTTACCTGGAGAATCCCGTGGACAGAAGAGCTTGGCAGGTACAGTCCATAGGGTTGCAAAGAGTCAGACATGACTAGTACTTTCATTTATATATATATAATATATATTAATTGTAAGTACATAACATTTGGGCTTCTCTGGAAGCTCAGTTGGTAAAGAATCCGTCTGCAATGTAGGAGACCTGGGTTTGGTCCCTGGGTTGGGAAGATCCCCTGGAGGAGAACATGGCAACCCACTCCAGTATTCTTGCTTGGAGAATCCCTATGGACAGAGGAGCCTGGTGGGGAACAGTCCATGGGGTTACAAAGAGTTGGACACGACTGAGCAACTAAGCATAGCACAGCACATATATCATTTATGCTTTAAAGTTATTTATATTTTTTACATAATTATGTGTTAATATTTATATACATTTAGTTATTACAAACTTATATGTGTTTAGTTATATAATAATTATATATATTTGATTTATGCTTATATCATCTCCATAGAATGCTGACACAGCCTCCTAAACAGTCTCTTGGAGACTTTTAGAAATTCCAAGCCACTAAAATACAGCCAGAAATTCTGAGTGAGTGACCTCTTTACACTCCAGGAACTAGGGCCCCAGAGTGGCAGGATGTAAAGTACTAGCTCTGCGCGCCAGCTGCACACAGAGCACACACACAGGGAAGAGAAAGACAGCAGAAAGAAAGGCTCTCCAGTGTCATTCTAAGCGGTCATCTGCCCATTTGCTTTCAGTGGGAATCAGTTCCCAGAAGCCAGTGGAACAACTCCTGTGCATCAAAAGAGAGAGGAGAGACAGTTGGGTGCATCTCTCCTAATGAGTGGGATGCTGTTTCATAGAGAAGCCAGTCCCTGTGCAGTAGAAATAGGAGAAAGCCGCCAGATCCAAGATGCCTTCTTTGACGTGGTGGCTAAAGAACCCGCCTACCAAGGCAGGAGACTTATGAGGTACATGTTTGACCCCTGGGTTGGAAAGACCCCCTAGAGAAGGGCATGGCAATCCACTCCAGTATTCCTGCCTGGAGAATCCTGGACAGAGGAATCCTGGTGGGCTACAGTCCATAGGGTCGCACAGTGTCGGACATGACTAAAGCGACTTAGCACAGCATAGCACTAGGACACCAGTGCAGAAAGAAGGGTGTGTGTGCATGGCCAGAGGTGTGTAGTCACACTGAAGATCAATCTGGGTGTGCAGCTACCTGGCTAGGTCAGCTAAGAAAAGTACATTAAGTTCCTTACATATGAATGATTTCTGTTCTGAGACTGTGTTTGTAAGTCCAATTTGTTCGTTGAGTCCAGCAAAGTTAGCCTAGGTACTCAACTCACAAAATTGGCTATATAGTACTGTACCTTAGTAGGTTTATAATACTTTTAACACAAATGATACATAACAAACAAATTAAAAAAAGGAAACATTTTAAATCTTACAATACCTTGAAAAGCACAGTATGACAGCTGGCATGTCGGAACGCATTCGCGTCTTTGAAAGTTTGCAACTTGAAGGTTCACATGTATACATTATACTACAAGTAGACAGCATGCCCTCAAATTTCAAAATACAATGCTGCTGAAGGTTGATAAATAAAAGATGGAGCTAAATCAATTTCCAGCTGTGTAGTTCCCAGATACTTTCAAAATCCCAGCTTCCCAAGAACTTTTATAGTTCATTTCCTCATAGGTATTTTTGTGATTTCATCAGAAAAGACTGGCTGATAGGTTCCCTTGTGAAAGTGTCCCATTTGGACAAGTTAAATGAGTAAACCTGGTTAAAAAATATATATTCACCAAGAGCCTCTCAGCATCAGTACAATTTCCAAGCAATCTTGGCTACTTGTATTACTGGAAGGCACTCAAAACAAACACTCCATTTGCCTGATCTTCAGCAAAGAAAATATCAGCCTGTGTGAGCTAACGTGGATGTTATTTTAGAATTAGCTTTGCTGCCATTTCAGGGTACCTAATACCACTGTCCTCACCTCAAAGTCTTCTGAACTGAAATTTAGAAGGTGGGCAAGCTGCAAAGCTTGTGACTTGGAGTATGGTTCTAGAAAAATTCACATATGAGTAGATCTGGCCTGGTTATGCAAAAGACTTTCCCTTAACCTACTAGATATTGAGACCATGAAGGAAGTTGAAATATCAGTTGGAACAGTCAGGGTTGGCTTTATGGGTGTGCAACCCAGGCAGTCACCAGGGCTTGGCACTGCAAAGGGCCCCACAATTCGTTTAATACTCTGCTGTCTCCATCTTGAAATTCCTAATAAGTCTTGAACAAGGAGCTCAGCACTTTCATTTTGCATTGAGCCTCCCAAATTATGTAACAATCCTGGGAAGAGTAGTATGGCCTTACCTCCACCCCCTTTCTAGACATTTTTCTTTCTTGTCATTTGCATATACAATATTTTCTGCTCAGACTAAATTAAAAATTTACATTTCAGCAGTTGGGTCTCTTTGAAGGGTATGTCTCACCAGAAGGCTGAAAAAGAGGATCAAAGAACAGTAATGTGGAAAGATAACATCAGAGGGAATGGAAAATGGTTCAGGGCACAAGGGAATCCTCTGAACAATTTTTGCAAATTTTCTGTAAGTTTCATCCCAAAATAAGAAGGCCAGCTTATCACAAATATACAAAATAAAATAAATAGTTTTTAAAAGACAGTTGTAAAATCATTAAAAAACCCTTTCACAACTGAATATTAAAATAAAATAAGAACAATATTCTTCTAAAAAATCACTGTATCAAAGAAAAATCTCAATGGAAATTATAAACTTGACAATATAATGCTAATGTCATTTTAGAACAATTAAAAGATTTACTTTAAATGTTTTGATATAGCAAAAGTGAAAGTGTTAGTCACTCAGTCGAGTTCGACTCTTTGAGACCCCATGGACTGTACCTCTGTCCATAGGATTCTCTAGGCAAGAGTACTGAAGTGAGTTGCCATTCCCTTCTCCAGAGGATCTTCCTAACCTATGGATTGAACCCAGGTCTCCTGCACTGCAAGCAGATTCTTTACCATCTGAGCCACCAGGGCTGTTTAAATATCAATAGTTTATTGAACTAGCAACAACAGCAAAACTGAAAATCCCTTTTATAATTGTCATAAAAACTATAAAAAAGCTATGACTCAATTTTGTAAGAAATTTGCATTAATGATATACATATGTGTGAATGGACAATAAAGTTTCATGAAAAGATACCAAAGAAGACTTGAATATATGAAGAACCATTTCTGGATAGGAAGATGTAATTTTGTAAAAATATCAGTCTTCCCCAAATTAATATATAAAAATAAATTCTCTTAATAATTGGCAAAAAATAACATAAATAAAACTCTCTCTAGCCCCTTAAGTGGTGAGAGTGAAGGAAAGAATCCTGAGGGGAAGGGCAAGTTCATAGTCTAACCCCTGAGCCCAGGGATCCAGAACCTGCCTAATACTGGAGCTGAACTAGGTCAACCGCAGTTTAATACACTTAAAAACACATTTAGTTGAGTATCTCTTGTGTGAGCGTGCTCTAAGAGGTGTTACGGTCTACAGTAAGAAGAATATTCCCTGTCTTCGTCTCCAAGAAGCGTGTACTTGAGCAGGAGAGAGAATTTGAGCATGGCTACAGAGGTAAAGTGAAGCAAGAGTGCAGAGCTAAGACAGCTAACTCAGGCCAAAGTGAGGGGGAGAAGAACTTTTTCTTTTCTAAACATGGGAAAGGGGAAAGGAGATGGAAGCAAAAGTTTAGGACAAAGGGCACACAATAACAGTAAGTGCTCCTGTGAATCATGGGCTGCTGCTTACCACGGATGCTGTTCAGTGTCTTAGAGGCAATTTTCTCATTTATTCAGTCAATAACTCTAATAAATTAGGCACCTTTATGATTCTTATTTTACAGATGAAGCAACTGAAGCTTGGAGCATGGAGGCAAGGTTCCCAGGCTCAAAAAGTCAGATGCACAGCTTGAAGTTATTCATTCTTTTATCAATCAATGATTTTTTTGAGCACCAATCATGGCCCAGGCATTGTTCTGGAGACCAGAGAGAGAGGAGTGAATAAAACACAAGCCAGAACAGGGTTTTGCTGTCTTGGGGTATACATTGAAAGAGAAGGTCAAACATAGGTAGAGAATAGAAAAACAACAAATATATCAAAGTTTCTCAACATTGGCATGACCTTGGCATTACTGACACCTAGGGCCAGATAAATCTTCATTTGGGGGCTCCTCTATGCACTGTAGAGTGTTTAATGGCATCCTTGGCCTCTAGTCACCAGATGTGGTAGCACCGTACCCTCACTCCCAAGGGATGACAACCCAAAACATCTTCAGACATTGTCCAATGTACCTGGGGGCAAAATTGGTCCAGGTTGAGAACCACTGAAATAAACGAACTTGATAATTTCAGGTTGTGACAAATAAAATTGGATTTTGCATGGAGAGTGATGGGGAGGCATGACTTTAGACAGAAGGATTACAGAAGGTAACTATAAGGAGTAGGGGCCAAAAACCAGACATCAACAACTTAGGGGGACAGTTCCAGGCAGTGTAGAGCCCCAGAGAACCTGAGAGCTCCAGGTGCAAAGTTGTGAGGGGGCCAGGAGCTTGGTATGCTAAAGCAATGTAAAAAAAGCAGAGTGGCTAAAGTATAATGACATGGGATGGGTGGGCAGGGACAAGATCATACAGTGACTTATGATTTACATTTAAAAAGAGAATTTAGTGGCCCTCTGGAGAGCAGTTTGAACGGCAGGAGAAAGAGGGAATGGGCTCTCTAGGAGAGCACTGATGGAGGCTTGGATATGGCTTCAGCGGAGGAAATGGGAAGATACTGGACAGCTGTATAGGGAACTGTAGAGCTGAGAGGCCCGGCTGAGAGACTGGATGTGAACAACAAATTTCCATTCCTTTTGCCTGTCTGCCAAGGTGGGCCCCAGTTTCCATATCTACCCCATGCTTCCCACTGCACCAGACTTGTGCATTTGTTTGCTTGGATTCAATCTCTGGTTCTTCGTCCCTATCTGGACTGTCATCTTCTAGGATGTCACCCCCCAGACCTCTGCCTAGGTCAACTCCACGTTCAGGAGCCTCATCTTCCCTTAGCATCCCTGCTCTTCCCTCACATCCACTTTCCCTCCAAAGGCTATCAGAATTTTAACTCTCTTGGGAGCTAAAGCTGAACATTCTGTTTCTATGAATACAGAAACCCATGAACTATCTCCATTACAAATTCCAGAGAAGGGCCTAGGGGCCTTCCCAGAGTCATCCTATGAACCAAAGACAAGGGAGATGTAAGGGGTCAGAAACGCAATAAAGAGGAATGAATTGCAGCTTAATGGTACAACATAGCAGCCAAGGAGTGATATTTGAAGTGATGTTTCTATTGTATATGCTTATAGCGGGCTGAACTGTGCTCTCCCAGAAGAAATGTCTAAGTCCTAACCCCCAGTGCCTGTGAATGTGACTTATTTGTAAATAGGGTCTTTGTCGATGTGATTAGTTAAATTAATCACAGTGGATGAGATTGGGCCCTAAATCCAGTGACTAAATCCTTATAAAAAGAGGAGAGGACACGTACTGACACAGACACACACAGGGAAGAAGGCCACATGACAACAAAGGCAGAGATTGGAGTGATGCAGTTATTAATACAAGACGAGGAACAGCAAGGAAGCTGGGAGCCACCAGAAGCTAGGAAGAGGCCAAGAAGGATTCTCCTCTAGAGCCTGCAGTGGGAATGTGGTTCTGCTGACACCTTTATTTTGCTCTTCTGACCTCCCAAGCTGAGAAGAATGAATTTCTGTTGTTTTAAACCACCCTGGTTGCAGTCATTTGTTTGGCAGCCCTAGGAAACGAATGCAATACTCCAAATGCTCATTTGGACAATTTGGACTAAAAGGTATCTTTTATCTACATGTGAATCTTCTGCTGAAAAACTGTAACACAGAGTGTTTGAAAGATGAAGATGAATAGGATGGAGAATTCCCGCATTAGACCTGAGTTCAGTTGGCATTTCACACATGTGCCTTGATTAAACTGCCTTTCTGATAACTGCCTTAAGCTGCATAAAATCCAGTGCACACCCTCAGGATACTGAACCTGGTGTATCATGGATGGAGGTGCTTCAAACAAGGTTGCCCAAGACTTTGTGCACTTTTGATTACGCTTTCCCACAGGCCAGAAGCTTGACATAGGCCCATATGACTCCAGAAAGACCTGGGCACAGGCTTTTGGAGGTGCTGCCCTCACTCCAAACCTCAGTCAGCCTTGGCAAAATGCCAGGGAGCCCAGCATGGTTTCATCCCCTAGTCCATCTACAGCTTCACCTGTGGGTGCTCCTTCGGATCCACATCCCCCTTCCCTAGATCAGGTAAGTGTTTCTTGTTGACATCTACTTCCGTTTCCATTCAAAGGGAATTTAAATGGAGACATGAATCTCCCCAAATTATAAATCACCCAAGGCACTGTAGCCCTAATGATGCAATACTAGGCAGTAAGAGAAATGGTTTGGATAGGAGCACTTTTCTCTGTCACACTTTCAATTCATAGGCAGGGACTAGCTACCCCTTTTCTTAGACATACAGAAGAATAAAGATATGAAATCAAAGGAACACATTAAAAGTATAAAAGCAGCAAACAGATGGTAACTTAAAGCATTTTCTAGCATAAAACAGATGTTCTCATTGTAACACACAGACTCCCGGCTATCACTTACCTCAATGCTTCCCCTTCCCTCACACTCTCTATTCTTCTAGAGACAAAAATTTAAATATATACAATTTTTCCTGAAATACATGTACTTTAGAAACAAGAATAAGTACAAATTCCTGGGGTAAGAATGTAGGCATCTATGTGTGCTCACACAGATCAAAACACTATCAACCCATAAGCTCAGTTTTCTAATTCATCTTTCACTTAAAATGTATAAGAACATCATCTATGACACTGAATATTCTACAGCATCATCTTCAATGGTTAGACAGTTTTCCATAATAGTGGTATATGATAATCTAAACAATCCACTATTAGAGACTGTTTCCATTCTTCCTTGGCCCTTAAAAAAAAAAGGTTGTGATAACACATGCTTGAAGCTACTTCTGCTTTATCAACTATGACAAAGCCTCTGACTGTGTGGATCACAACAAACTGTGGAAAATTCTGAAAGAGATGAGAATACCAGACCACCTTACCTGCCTTCTGAGAAATCTGTAGGCAGGTCAGGAAGCAACAGTTAGAACTGGACATGGAACAGCAGACTGGTTCCAAATTGGGAAAGGAGTACATTAAGGCTGTATATTGTCACCCTGCTTATTTAACTTATATGCAGAGTATATCATAGGAAATGCTGGACTAGATGAAGCACAAGCTGGAATCAAGACTGCTAGGAGAAATAGCAATAACCTCAGATATGCAGATGACACCACACTTATGGCAGCAAGTGAAGAACTAAGGAGCCTCTTGATGAAAGTAAAAGAGGAAAGTGAAAAAATTGGCTTAAAACTCAACATTCAGAAAACGAAGATCATGGCATCTGGTCCCATCACTTCA
>SJYV01012885.1:0-15153 GCA_006410875.1 Neotragus pygmaeus | reverse complement strand
CCGTGGTCACCTCTTTGGTTTCCTCCAGGGTGTGGTAGTGGAATGAGTCTCCGTCCAGGGAGCGCAGGAGGGACGCGTGCAGGTGCCGGGTGGCCTCGATGAACTGCTGCGTCAGGCTCAGCTGCTGCTTCAGCACGTCGTGGAGCGCGAACACGGCCGGGCTGTATGCAGTCAGGGCTGCCATCCCGGCTCCGGGTCAGTTGTCGGCGCCCGGGGCCCCAGCCCCCAGCCCTCGCTGCACCCCACGGCCAGCCCTGCACCCCAACCCCTCGGCTGTGGCAGGATGCTCTCGCAGGTACTGCCCCCTCCGGAAGCAGCAGCCACCTCGCTCATCGTGTGCCTTTCTGCTCAGTGGTAGATGAACTGCGCTCTCTGACTTGTGTGTGGGTCTCACACACTCGACCCTCAGGCACCACCGGAAGCCTCAACCTCGTGTCCAACACAAGGGAGGAAGGCCAGCGACGTGGCTCTCCAGACAGTGCAGCCTCATGGTGTGGGTCTAACGCTCCTGAATTGTACACTTCAAAATAAGGAAGAGGGGAAACTTTACACTTCATATGTTTAAGCCTGTGGGTGGGGCTCCCTGGTGGCTCAGCGCTAAAGGATCCACCTGCAATGCAGGAGACCAGGTCGATCCCTGGGTCAGGAAGATCCCCTGGAGGAGGGCACAGCCACCCACTCCAGTATTCTCGCCAGGAGAATCCCATGGACAGAGGAGCCTGGAGGGCTGCAGTCCATAGGGTTGCAGAGTCAGACACGAGTGAAGCAACCAAGCAGGCACACATGCATGTTTAAACACGTAATTAAAATAATTTAAAATGCAATTAAGATAAAATTTTTAGGGACTTCCCTAATGGTCCAGTGGTTAGGGCTCTGAGTTTCCACTGCAGAGGGCACGCGTTTGATCCCTGGTGAGGAAACCAAGATCCCACATGCCACATGGCATGGCCAAATTTTTTTTTTAATATTTATATATAATTTTAACAAAATAAAAGTACAATTAAAAATAACTGCAACAGTTAAAAATGATCATTATGAAAATAAAGATCATTACTAAGAATATACTCATGGAAAAGTCACTGAGGTCAATATCATGTTTAAAAAAAGGATGAGGGTTTTTTAAGATATAAACATTTCACTTATAACCAATATATTTTAACATCTTCATCTTCTAAGAATGGTAAGAAAATTGAAATGGTAAGAAAAAGAACAGGTTCCAGACGGCCCCCAGCTTCTGCCATGTGACCCATCAGTGGCCCCACGGGGACCTGGCACAGACTGGGTTTCCTACAGTGACCGTCACCTCTTCACTGGCACCTTCCTAGCACCCCAGGCTTGGCGGGGCCTCCCCAAGGCCCCGTGACCCCTCCACACTCAGCAAGAAGGCAAGGGCCGTGTCCACAGGCCTGGGCCACTTGGTACTGGCCGAGTGCCTTCTGGAGGAAACCAGCTCTGGAATCTGGAGAGACGGTCTCAGAGGGGCACACAAAGGAGGCCCTGTCGGGCGGGAGGCTCGCAGTGTGTCCCTGCCAGTCTGCCTGTTGCCTCCAACGCGGGTGTCCTATTGTGAGAGAGACAAGGTTCTGGGACACTCAGTCTGTCGTCTGGGAGCCCAGAAACTGTGCCAGTTACCTGTGGCTGTGACCGTCCCACCAACAGATTCTCCAAACCCAGCACCTAGGAGTGGCCCTACACCTCCCAGGGTGGACGTGAAACTGCAGGTAAAATGTGTCCGCTTCACCTAAAGGAACCCACAAGGTGGGCTGGGCTGTTACCTTCTATGGCGTCTGCGCTGATGACATGGCTGGCGATGGGTGCCGGGTCCACGTAGGCACCTCCCAGGGCTGGTCCGATGGCCGCCACGCCGGCCGCTGCTCCAGACACACAGGGGGAGAGGTGAGTGGGCAGAGTCCAGAGCAATGACTTTCTCATCAACAGGTAAGATGCTGAAATAGGCTATGTGAGTCTGTCTCTTCCTCTTTCTGAATGTGATGGCCACTCTCCTTGCTTTTTTTAAATCTTTCCGCTTCTTAAAGTTTCCCCAAACCTGCCTCCATCTTTCTCGTGGGTTCTCCTTGTTCAATACACAGGTCAGGTGAGCTGGCTGAAGCAGTCACTCAGCTCAGGGCGGCTGCCCTTCCCTGGTGGGCCCCCCTCTGACAGCCATTTGTGAGCTTCAGATGTTCCCTGGACTCTTAACAGGTTGATTTATTTAGGCTGCCTTTTTCCTCCCTCCTTTCGATGTCAGGCCTAATCTAGGAAATCAGTACCACTGATGTTTTACGAAAGCATCTCTATATTGCAAAGAAGGAAACAGACATGCGCCCATTTGCTGTCTAAAGGCTCTGTTCTCAGAAAGGCAGCAGGAAGATATGGGCAGGGACTCAGAGGTTTCTGAGTCACAAAGCCAGGGTTTAAAATCCTCTTGAACACCTTCCAGTGATTCAGCTGGGCCCATCTGACTGACCTGCCTCCCTGAGAAACAGAACAGTCACACCCTGTGGCCAGGTGCGAGGTCTGGACAGAAGTATCATGAAGCTCCCAGATCCAAATGAGAAGATCAAGCAAGAACCCCAGGGATTTCCCTGATGGTCCAGTGCTTAAGAATCCACCTTCCAAGGCAGGTTCAATCCTTGGTCCAGGAACTAAGCTCCCATGTGCCGTGAGGCAACTAAGCCTGAGTGCTACAGCTAGAGAAAAACCCACCTGCCTCAGTGAAGAGCCCGTACACTGCAACAAAGACCCAGCGCAGCCAAGATAAATAAGGAAATTTTAAAAAGAAGGAATTGCACCCCGGCGCACAGCCTAGGAACAAGCTCTGTCTGCATCGTGGGTGTTGTCTAGACCCAGTGGTCCCCAACCTTTCTGGCATCAGGGGCTGGTTTTGCAGAAGACACTTTTTCCACCAACTGGGGTGGGGGTGGTGATGCAGGGGGGCAGTTTGGGGATGACTCAAGCGCATTACATTTGTTATGCTGCCGCTGATCGGACAGGAGGCAGAGCTCAGGTGGTAATGCAAGTGATGGGGAGCAGCTGTAAATACAGAAGATGCTTCGCTCACCTGCTCACCTCCTGATGTACAACCAGATTCCAAACAGACCACAGACCTGCCGTGGTCTATGGCCTGAAGGTTGGGGACCCCTGGTCTTGACAAGAAAAAGGAGCAGTGCGTGTGTGCACGCAAAGTTGCTTCAGTCACGTCCAACTCTTTGCAACCCCATGGACTGTAGCCCGCCAGGCTCCTCTGTCAATGGGATTCTCCGCAAGTATACTGGAAGGGGTTGCCATGCCCTCCTCCAGGGGATCTTCCCAACCCAGGAATCAAACCTGCATCTCCCATGTCTCCTGCATTGCAGGCAATTCTTTACCGCCGAGCCCCTGGGGAAGCCCCGAAACAAAGAGGGGGGAATCACTAAAAGAAAGCGACCTTTCCGTCCACATGGGCCAAAACCAGCGCTGAGAACGAGAGAAATGAGCCGTGCCTGTCGCATGCCAGAAGGGAATCTGCCAAACGCACGCAGCAAGTTCAGACCAGCAGCTGGACCAGCGACACAGCAGCTCCCGGGGCCCCATGCTCAAGGACCCCAGAGCATCTGAGGATGCGCTATCCTAAAAGGCGGTCCCTGTCACACCTGACGTTTCGGGCGGGGTCGCTTTCTGGCGGGGCCTTCCTGGCCACTGCAGGGTGCTGAGCAGCAGCCGGCCTCCACCCTGAGACAGTCACCCACCCTGGCCAATGTCCCCTGGGGCCAGGATCAGCCCCGCTGACAGCCACGGCTTTAGCTTTTGGTTTGAAACCTTTCAGTGTTTTGAAGCTTGAGAGACAGTGGGGAATACCTAGGGAGCTCCCCTTTTCTGTGGAAGAGGAAGCAGGGGGCTGAGGTCCCATCAGCTGGCTGATGACAGCCCAGACCTCCTGGTCCGGGGGCTCCTGCCGATCACCGCCGTAGGCCTGCCCCGCCCTCCTCCGACCCTCAGGCCACGCCCTTACCCTTAGCCCACTGGTAGGTGAAGGCGGGATCGGGCGTCTGCACAGCCGTCTCCTTCACCACAACTCTTGGGTGTCCACCCCTGGCCCGCTTCTTCCGCGACTTGGGACTTGAGGGAGGGAGGTCTGACTTCAGACTTGCAGAAAATTCAGACCGACTGGCCAGCGTCCTGTCGGGAGACTCCTCTGAACGGGCCGTTGATTCAGATGCTGTGGGACTGGGGGATTTTTCAAAATCTTCTGAGTAAGTCGAGTTCACTGCGCTGGCCATCGGTTCCGGAGACGTCGGCCCCAGGCAACAAATGCCCTGGGGCCCAGAGGACGAGGCCGATGGCTCACTCAGGTGTTCGGAGATCTCACTCTCAGAGGGGCGATCCCCTGCCCAGGGCCTTCTACTGGATGCCTTGCCCCCCTGACCTTCTTTCTAAAATGAAGGATGGCAGAGGTAACTGGACAGTATTTTCAAATGAGCAACAGAATCAAAATACATGATCAAAATACCACTGCATTAGAAGTGAGGGGCGCCCCAGGGACCCAGCAGGTTAGGGTCTACATGGTCTTTTCTAGATCTGGGCCGGCCAAGTATTGCAAGCAGAATTCTTGAAACCCTTCAGCACGAAGCTGCTGCACTTAACACTGATGGTGTGAGCATGTGTTAGCAGCAGGTGGGTGAAATATGTTGTCATTATTATGTTCTATTAAAACCTGTGCTGGGACTTCCCTGGCGTTCCAGTGGTTAAGAATCTGCGCTTCTATTGGAAGGGACACTGTTTCAAACCCTGGTCGGGGAACCCTGGTGGGGGAACCCTGATGATCCTGCATCGCAATCCTGAATGCTGCATGGCGCTGATGGTGAGGTGGTTACTAATACATCAAGAATCACCACAGGGCAGTGGAATACAGGTCAGTGCAGGGATTACTGTGGGGAGGTTGCAGTGGGACCTGCTCTAATCATCTGATACGTTAAATAACTCCTCTCTGACCATCTTAAGTCAGCATCTCTGCACGTTGACATTCCAGACACAAATATTCCCTGCAGTGGGGGCCAGCCTGTGCACTCTGGGACACTGAGCGCCATCTCTGGCCACTGCCTACTCAATGCCAGTAGCACCCTGCACCACAGTTATGACCACAATGTAGCCAGACATCACCAAGTGTTCCCAGCTGAGAATCGCTGACCTAAATGAAGATCATGGCTGCAAACCATTCTACGTAAAGATCTAAAGTGAAAAATTAGTTCAGGGACTCCCCTTATGGTCCAGTGACTAAGACTCCAAGCTCCCAATTCAGGGGGCCCGGGTTCAATCCCTGGTCGGGAAACTAAGATCCCATATGCTGCAACTAAGTGTTCACATGCTGCAACTAAAGATTCCCACAATGAAAACAGAATATCCAGCATGCTGCAGCCAGATTAATTAAATAAATCTTTTTTTAAGAAAAGAAACAAAAAGTCGGTTCACTGTACTTACTTCCCATTCCAAATCTGATTTCTCACTGACAGCTGGAGGCAGATCATCCAGGGATAAAATGTTTATTCTAAAATCTGTAATTAAAAATGTAACATGGCAATATTTACTCATTTACTCCACAGGTATTGACCATCCTGTTGAAGGAAATGGGCTAAGAGCTAGGGATGGGAAGACGCAGAAGTGTCCTCAGAAAGCTAGCCCAGCCATCTGAGCACTTTTTCCTGAAAGGGCGAGGTGGTAACTATTAATAGTCTGGGCTTTTTCGGGCCAGTCTGTCTCTCTCACCATTGTTCATCTCTGCCCTTGCGATGATGGGAAAGCCACCGAGGACCGTGTGTAAGCAAATGAGTGTGGCTGTGTCCCAGTAAAACTTCACTTATAAAAACAGGCAACGGGAGGGGCTTCCATGGTGGTCCAGTGGTTAAGAATCCACCTTGCAATGCAGGGGATGCAGGTTCGATCCCTGGTCAGGGAACTAACATTCACATGGCCTGGGGAAACCCCAGGCATTGCAACTACTGAGCCCCTGCCCTGCAACGAAGATCCCGCATGTAGCAACTAAAATCTGTGGCAATCAAATAAATACATATTTAAAAATAGACAACGGGAGGATTCCCTGACAGTCCAGTTGTTAGGACTCCTTTACTGCCAAGGACCCAGGTTCGATCCCTGGTCAGGGAACTAAGATCCAGAAAGTAGTGGTGGTGGTGGTGCAGTTGCTCGGTGGTGTCTGACTCTTTTGACCCCCAAGGACTATAGCCCATCAGGCTCCTCTATCCATGGCATTCTCCAGGCAAGAATACTGGAATGGGTTGCCATTTCCTTCTTCAGAAAGATCTGAAAAATAGAGAAGCAAGGAAAAAAAGAAAAACAGGCCAGAAGCTTCCCAGCCACTGGCCTCCACAGAGCGGCTCACAGTGCAAAGAGGGAAGCGCAGTGGTAAGTGTGCTTGAGGTAGGAGGGGCGGGGCCTCCAGCGGGACAGTGGCGCCTCATCCTAGGTTCTCATTTAAAGCGGGTTAAGGGCACAGGGGGTCTTTCCTAGGGGCTCAGATGGTAAGGACTCTGTCTGCAAGGCAGGAGGCCCAGCTTTAATCCCTGGGTCGGGAAGATACCCTGGAGGAGGGCATGGCAACCCACTCTGGTATTCTTGCCTGGAGAACTCCATGGACAGAGGAGCCCAGTGGGCTACAGTCTATGGGGTCGCAAAGAACTGTACAAGAGTGNGACTCTGTCTGCAAGGCAGGAGGCCCAGCTTTAATCCCTGGGTCGGGAAGATACCCTGGAGGAGGGCATGGCAACCCACTCTGGTATTCTTGCCTGGAGAACTCCATGGACAGAGGAGCCCAGTGGGCTACAGTCTATGGGGTCGCAAAGAACTGTACACGAGTGAGTGACTAACTCTTTCGTTTCAAGCTCAGGCGAACTTCCACTCTGTGGTGCCAGGTGCCAGCTGCCAGCGCCTGAATGTCACAGGTGCAGGCTACTAGAAGAGGAAGGCTCCACGGAGTTCCAGTGCCCTAGTAGGTTTTGCCCCGTCAACATGTGGGCCTGCTCTTCCCCGGGAGGAGGAAGGCTGACAGGCAGCCAGGGTCAGGAGCAGCTCCACCACATGGCTCGCTTCATGACTGAAGCACAGAGGCTGTGTGTGTGATGCGAGGGGGACAGGGGTGTCCACCCTGCAGGGCCTCAAAACCCCAGCAGGTGCATGATCCAACGCCGGCTGAGTTGGGTGGACACTAGGCGGGGCCCTCCAAGGTGTCTTAGGGGCTTCCATGGAGGGCGCCGAGCAGCCTGGCTGGGCTGGAGGGATGAGTCTCCCGGAGGAGGAGGACAGATGTGGCCCTCAATTCCAGGAACAGACACAAGGCAGTCAGCGGGGGCAGCTGGAGCAGCGCCCACCATGCGGGAGGCACAGAGCTGGGGGTGAACGGGAGATGGAAGACCGAGCGGCTCACTCCTCCTGGAAAGGCTAGCTGAGTGCAATCCCAAATGCCAGGCTGCCCAGCAATGTAAGACCGAAATGGAAGCCTAGCTCAGCACTTCAGTGCTAAGGGCTCACGCCGCCTCTGAACTCCTCAGACACTGCCAGTTGCCAGCATGCCTGTGGCACACAGGTCCTGGGATACGTTCACGGACAAGCCTCTGAACTAAGCCATCACGGCTGGCTCGGGCCAAGGCACGGCAGGAGACCGTAGACTAGTAATGTTACTGCCATGCCGGCCAACCCCGCCTCCCACAGGCTCACCGTGCAGGAGGCCCTCCACGGCGCTAGCTCACTGTCATAGCTCTGCCCCGCACTACAGATGAGGAAACCGAGACAGAGCCTGAGGCCGTGTGGCCAGAAGGCCGCAGGGCAAGCGTCTCCACCCCAGGCAGTGTGTACGTTAGTTGCTCAGTCTTATCCGACTCTTGGCGACCTCGTGGACTGTAGCCCACCCGGCCCCTCTGTCCATGGAATTCTGGCAAGAATACTACAGCGGGTTGCCATTCCCTTCTCCAGGGGATCTTCCCAACCCAGGGATCAAACCCGGGTCTCCCGCATCACAGGCAGGTTCTTTACTGTCTGAGCCACCAGGGAAGCCCCCGTCCCAGATGGGCTGGACTCCCCCAAACTCAGACTTGTCCTCACTACGCCTTGGTACCTTCCTCTCTTGAAGCTGCATCTGGAGGGGAAGGTGGGGTCTGGACACAGAGCGGGCCCCTCCCGGCCAGCAGCAGGGGCTGAGGCGCAGCCTGGAGGGGCAGTCAGGGAGGGCCAGAGCCCAGGTCTGGCGTTCCTGTCGGTTGTCATGTCGGCCAGCCCTGATCCTCACAGGCTTCCCGTGCAGGCACGCCCGCCTTCTCACCCACGCCCACCAGGCTGGCCAGGACACCCGTCACCATTTCCTCTGACCTGAAGAGCCGAGCCAGCAGCAGTGAGGTGCCACGTGGCGTGCGGCAGATGGTGGCCCCCGAGGGGGCTCCGAGGGGGCTTTCTGGCATCCTCAAGCCCGCCCCCTGCACAGGGAGGGACTTCGGTCGGCTGTGCTCCTCCTCCCTGCCCCTACATCACGGTGCCTTAGCATCTTGGATTTTTTGGGGGCTAGGGGCACACCATGCAGCCTGTGGGATCTTAGTTCCCCAACCAGGGACTGAACCTGTGACCCTGCAGTGAACGTGCAGAGCCTTAACCACTGGACCACCAGGGAAGTCCGCATCTTGAATATTTTGAGCTGCACGAATCTGAGACACAGATGGGGCTGCAAGAACTCCCTGACCTCCTCCAAAGCAGGTTGTAAGACCCTCAGGTAAGACTCACTCTCCCTTTACCTGGGGGAAAGGAGCATCCTTTTGTCCAAGATGGGGGGAACTGAGCCACCCCCACCAGCAGGTTTTGCTCCATCTCCCCTCATCTACTCCTATCCTTTTTCTATCACATTCTCCCAGGACTCTTCACTGCTCATCACACTTAGCAGGAGGCATCACTGTTCCTTTACATTTTCATTTCCTTATGAAGGCTCCTGGGTCACATAAAACTTATATGAAATCTTTATTGAATCTCAGAATGCTTTTCTCCTGTTAACCTGTCTTTGGTTACAGAGCCCCAGCCAAGAAGTTAAAACACAAGGGAAAAACTATTTTTCCTCCCTACCACTGATTCACTGGCTAAAGATCATCCTAGCACCTGGGAACTGGGGGCAGGGGCGGGGCACGTTTGCGTGTTTGTCATCGTACTCCTGACACCATCAGGCCTGACACCTACTGGCAAACAGCAGGTATTCAACCCAGTTATTTAACTGGGTTTTGATGGTAAGGAAACTGCAGAGGGGAGAAATCCATGTTTTCTCTTTTGCTCTTTTCTTAAATACACATGGTATTAAAATTCATGCTGGAGAGTTCCCTGGTGGTCCAGTGGTTAAGAATCCACCTTCCCGGCTAGACCTCAATACAAAATAAAAATTTTCTCTTTTTTAAAAAGAAAAGATCTGGGGAGTTCAATAAAGAGAAGAAAAAAAAAAAAGAATCCACCCTGGCTGCCAGTGCAGGGGATGCAGGTTCGATCCCTGGTCGAGGAACTAAGACCCTGGCCACTGCTACAAAGACCCAGCACAGCCAAAAATAAAAAATAAATAAGTACATAAAAAATCACGTTGAATGATGGTGAAATAATAAGAATGTCTGTGACTGCTTAGAGGTTGGTTTCGTTTTCTGCAATTAAAAAGGAAAGGAAGGACACTTCTCTTTTACAAGAAAAACTTTCTCTCACATGAGGCTCGAGAAGGATTTGCCTTCGCTCTGTCATGGGGCACGGTCACTAGATCAAGACTTTAAAGATAGAACGGAGACTTCCCTGGTGGTCCAGTGGCTAAGACTGCGTTTCAGACACAGGGATGCAGGGGGTCAGCAAACTAAGAGCCCACAGGCCCCAAGGGGAAAAAGATATCTGACTTGGCCCCTCAACTAGGAAAGAGGGTGTGGAAAAGCCGAGGGTGCCTTGCACCCCTCGTGATAACACCCTGTGACCACCACGCTGGGGACCCTAAAGGTGGTCTCGCCCTCCCTTCCCAGGGTGACAGCTCTGCACAGGGACGAGGGCTACCGTTCAGACTGTCATCGGTGGCTTCTGAGGGAGGCTCCTCCTGAGGCCCAGGCTCGCTCCTTCTCAGGGAGGATGAGAGCTCGTCGGCCCCCGCGGTTGAGGGCGCTGATTTCACAAAGGCACCAGGGATGGAAAGTGACACCGTGCGGGAGGCAGACGTGTGCGACTGTGGGGAGTGAGTTCTCAAGGCGGCACCGCAAAGGGTCGCGTCTGCTGACCGTGAAGTTGACAGCCACGAAGTGGGGAATGGCTTTGAGCTGGGAAGATCCTTACTGGGCCGTGAAAGGGCTCTTGATGGAGCTGGGATTTGACCCTACATGGGTGGAAACAAAAGAAGGGAAATTAACCAAACATATGCTAAGTTCTGATCAAGCGACATTGGGGTTGGTGGACAATGTGAGGCTTCATGATGACCGTTACCACTCTCGGCCCCTTTCTCTCTTCTCCCCTCATCTATGGAAGTTGAGGGACAACATTTAGGCAAGATAACCCTGGGATTAGAAATACTCGGAAATATTGCTTGGCTTTCAAATTGTGTCTGACTCTTTGCAAGCCCAGGGACTGTAGCCTGCTGGCCCCCTCAGTCCATGGGATTTCCCAGGCAAGAATGCTGGAGTGGCTTGCGATTTCCTTCTCCAGGGGATCTTTCTGATGCAGGAACTGAACTCACAATGCCTGCTTGGCTGGAGAAAGAAATGGCGACCCACTCCAGTATTCTTGCCTGGGAAATCCCATGGACAGAGTAGCCTGGTGGGCAACAGTCCAGAAGGGTCACAAAGAGTCAGACCAACTTGGTCACAAGAGTGACTAAGCAAAATTGGCCAAAGCACCTCTACTGTAATTTCCCTGAATAACAAGTGCTGGTGAAGATGTGGAGACATTGGGACCCTCAGACACTGCTGATGGGAATATACAACAGTGCAGCCGCTGTGGAAAACAGTTTGCTTGTTCCTCAGTTAGTTACAGACAGAGTTACTAATAGGACACAACAGTTCTGGTCCTAGGAGAAACCCAAAGAATTGAAAACAGGGACTCGGATACTTGTAACACTACTCATAACTGCCAAAAGGTGGAAACATCCCAGATGTCCATCCGTGGATGAGTGGATAAACACAATGTGGTCCATCTATGCAATGGAATATTGCTGCTGCTGCTGCTGCTAAGTCGCTTCAGTCGTGTCCGACTCTGTGTGACCCCATAGATGGCAGCCCACCAGGCTCCCCAATCCCTGGGATTCTCTAGGCAAGAATACTGGAGTGGGTTGCCATTTCCTTCTCCAATGCATGAAAGTGAAAAGTGAAAGTGAAGTCGCTCAGTCGTGTCTGACTCTTTGTGACCCCATGGACTGCAGCCCTCCAGGCTCCTCCGTCCATGGGATTTTCCAGGCAAGAGTACTGGAGTGGGGTGCCATTGCCTTCTCTACAATGGAATATTACTCAGCCATAAAAAGGAATGCATGCTACCATGTGAGTGAACCCCGAAAGCATCATGCTAGGAGAAAGAGACTGGACACAAAAGGTCACAGGTTGTATGATTCCACTGGAAAAATGTCCAGAACAGGCAAACTCATGGAGACAAAAAGCAGATTAGTGATTATTAAGGTTTGGAGGACAGGGAAACAGGGAGTGATTACTTGGTGCACGTGTTCATGCTAAATCAAAATCACTTCAGTCATGTCAACTCTTTGTGACCCTATGAACTGTAGCCCACCAGGCTCCTCTATCCACAACATTCTCCAGGCAAGAATACTGGAGTGGGTTGCCATGCCCTCCTCCAGGGGATTTTCCCAACCCAGGGATCAAACCTGCATCTCCTGTGACTCCTGCATTGCAGGCAGGTTCTCTACCACTGAGCCAAGAAGGAAGACTGATAGTAATCAGTAACAGTTTACTTTTGGGAGGATGGAAATGTTTTGGAATGAAACAGATGGCAGTTATACAACACTGTAAATGTACTAAATGCCACTGAATTGTTCATTTTTAACAGGTTAATTTTAGGTTATAGGAATTCACCTCAATTAAAAAAAAAATGGAAATGGAGCCTTCCCAAGTTAGCAATTCCCATATGGTACAACCAGCAAACAGGCATGGGTCACCAGTGGCAGTGATCACGGCTGGGGCTGCATCAGTCACATAAAGTGCCGCCCTGCGGGGCATACAGTCACCAGCGCCACAAGGTGCAAAACCACCTGACGTGTCCGAAATCCAATCCCTTACAGAGCAGGCCAGGAGTGGGTCCCCGTGATCGGCTGAAACCCAACCCTTCCTCATCCAACACTCTCTCAAATAGCTTACGGGTGATGGTGCTCATCAAAAGACTCTAGTGCTATGACATAAAGGCACGAATGCAAAGTCTTAATACAAACAAGTACAAAATAAGTAGGTGCAAAATGCAGGGATGTCCCCAGTGGTCCAGCGGTTAAGAATCCACCTTGCAGTGCAGGGGATGGATGCAGGTCCGACCCCTGGTTGGGGAATTAAGATCCCACGGGCCACAGAGCAACTTGTGTCGCCAACTACTGAGCCCAAGAACTCCATGTGCTGGGACTAGAGTCCCTGCGCCACAAGGGAAGACCCCATGTGCCACAACTGAGACCCGATGCAGCCAGATAAACAAATAAAAAATAAAAATGGATCAACACATGCAAACCTTACCGAGACTCGTTTTGTTTGTTCTTTCTCACTGGCTTTGGTGAAACCCTGATTGGTGGGTGTTTCTTTTTCCCTGGAAGATTCTATCAAGCTCCCCAGCAACTCTTTCATTTCCTCTTCATCACTGTCTGGAGAATCCAGTGTTCTAGGAGGTGGTTTCTCTTTGGGTATTTGAGCATCCCTTTCCTTCCCAACCTGGGCTTCCACGGGTATCTTTTCCAACCGTGCTTCTCTCTTCTTTAGAAACCTACTGACCTTCCCACTCGGCATGTCTGTCTCAGGGACAGAAGCCTGTTCGTGGGAGGGTTGTCCTGTGTTCTGTGAAGCAAGGTCAGCCGTCCTCCTGAGGGGAGTTTCCTCTGCTCTGCTAGGGAGCCAGTCCTCAGATTCTGTATCCGACGGATCCACCCGCACCTTCCGGTTCCTGATCTTGGTCTCTATCTGTGCCAGCTTCGTAAGCGCTGCGTTGGCCCTGACCTTGGAGGCAGTGGTTGATGGTCTATTTGAAGAGTGCCAGGGCTTGCTCCCCAGGACAGCGTTCTCTTTTGGCAGGAAGTGTTTTCCACCCAGAGTCTGGCTTCTTTTTAAAAATCTGCTGGGACCAGGTGCTATTTTGGTAAGACTTCTACTGATATCAGAGTTCCACATGTCCCCCATCTTTGAATCTTCTAAGGAAATATCACTGAGGTCGCCAAAGATGTCACACACGGGACGGCTGGGTTTTCTTATTGAAGCCATTCTAGGAAATAAAGACAGAAAAAGAATCAGAACACCTGATGTTCATACTGCCAGTTCAAATCTCTCAAAAGCTCCCACCACCTGGGAGAGACCACATCCTCTTTTGCCATCTGGCCAGAGCCGCCTCTCCAAGCCTGATGACCACCATCAAAATAAGACACCTGGGACTTCCCTGGTGGTACAGTGGGTAAGAATCTGCCTGCCAGTGCAGGGGACACAGGTTCGATCCCTGGTCCAGAAGATTCCAGAAGCCACAGAGTAACTAAGCCTGAGCACCATAACTTTTGAAGCCTGCGTGCCCGAGAATGTGTGCTCCACAAGAGAAGCCACCTCGATGAGAAGCCCATGCACTGCAGCAAAGAGTAGCCCCCGCTTGCCGCAACTAGAGCGCCCTGGAGCACCAGCTAAGACCCAGGGCAGTCAAAAGATAAATTAAAAACATATAAATAAGACACCTGGTATGCTACTACTGAATTACCCTTTAGGGCCAGGTATTAAGTGACATATGTTACATATTTGAGACAAAACTCAGCGATTCTCAGGCCCCAGCAGGATGCCCAGTACTTCATTCAGAGCTGCAGTATCTCATTTAACCCTCACTTGACCCTGTGAGTTGGTTATTGTCATCCCTTTCTCATAGAAGGAGAGGAAGGAAATGAAGGCCCCAGCAGGTTAGATTCTGATCAGTGAGTTGCTATTGTTGTTCAGTTGCTAAGTCGTGTCTGATTCTTTGAGACCCCATGGACTGCAACATGCCAGGCTTCCCTGTTCTTCACTGTTTCCCACAGTTTGCCCAAACTCATGTCCATTGAGTCGATGTTGCCATCCAACCATCTCATCCTCTGTCGTCCCCTTCTCCTCCTGCCCTCAATCTTTCCCAGCATCAGGATCTTTTCCAATGAGTCAGCTCTTCGCATCAGGTAGCCAAAGTATTACAGTTTCACCATCAGTTCTTCCAATGAATGCTCAGGATTGATTTCCTTTAGGATTGACTGATTTGATCTCCTTGCAGTCCAAGGGCTCAAGAGTCTTCTCTAGCATCACACTTCAAAAGCATCACCTCTCTGGCGCTCAGCCTTCTTTATGGTCCAACTCTCACATCTGTACGTGACTACTGGAAAAACCATAGCTTTGACTCATACCGGTCACTCATCTTCTCGGTTTAAGTCTCGAATCCGGTTAAGGTTTCTAGAACGAGTGGGGGTCTCAAGAAGGGACAGAGAGGTCGACGGGGTGAAGTTGAGGTTCAGTCAGGATGAGGGGTCAGCGTGGGGCTCAGGTCAGTCCTCCTTTATCCAAATGTCCTCAGTTCTCTCAAAAAAAAAAAAAAAAAAAGAGCTTTTGGCTTTTGGCTCAGAGGAGGCCAAGGTGCAACTTTCTTCGCTCGTCCCAAATCCGGGTTCATCTGACACCAGCCGCCTCCACCAAGCCGCCTAAGTTCAACACCAACGAGATCAAAGTCATGTACCTGAGGTGCACCAGTGGGGAGGTCAGTGCCACGTCTGCCCTGGCCCCCAAGATCAGCCCCTTGGGTCTGTCTCCAAAAAAGTTCAGTGATGACATCGCCAAGGCAACTGGTGACTGGAAGGGTTTGAGGATTACAGTGAAACTGACCTTTTAGAACAGACAAGCCCAGATTGAGGTGGTACCTTCTGCTTCTGCCCTGATCATCAAAGCCCTCAAGGAACCACCAAGAGACAGAAAGAAGCAGAAAAACATTAAGCAC